>OY757910.1:27686126-27851126 GCA_963585895.1 Sepioteuthis lessoniana | reverse complement strand
TTGAGATCTAAATTTTAGCCAAATATTAGGGGTTCCCACTAAATGTGAGATGCAGATTTTGTGTGTAAGTAGTTGGCCTAGGCCAAATGGCACACCTACAATTTCCAGTTGTAAAAGCTTTCAATTTAGGTCTCAGAAGCTTGCATGATACACGAGTATATAATGGTAAATATTATCATCATGTCGTGCTGCCAGTACGGATCTCCTTGAACCTCTCTTGCCATTCGTCCCTATCGTTCATCGCTCTCAGCAGGTCTTCCAGGCTAGATCCTGTATCAGCACAGAGCAGCTGTAGATGGGTTCTAGCTGGTTGTCCAACCTTTGCTCATCTATGTGAAGGAGTCCACAGGAGTACATGGCATATGAGTTCATCCTTATGCTCCTAACCTCTAGGCATAACACATCCCCAGATAGATTGACATGCCATTAAAATTAATCAATCTTTTGAATATTCAGGATAAATGATTTAAACAAGTAACATTTACTTCAAAGTTCATGAATAAACAAAACAAATATTCATATATAAATCATGACACCAATTAGTACAACTGTGTAGAGAAAAAAAAAACAAAAAAAACAAACTCTTGTCTGAAGTGTTAAGGAATAATAATTTTTTTTATTAATCATTATTATTATTAAATAATGTATTCTAATTAGTATCTCCATCTTCATAGCTATTATAGTTACAATGTTTTTGCCATTGTACTCTGACCTTTATCAAGTGTGTCAGAGTTAGTAAACTTCTGGGAATTTTAAAACAAACACCTTATTCAATCTGCAGAGGTAGATTGTTCATTCTCTGAGATAAGACTTGTCTCTCCCATGGAACCAGATGATATGACTTATAATAAACTGCTCAACTTAGAAATTGAATTCGTGACCACCAGATAATGAGATAGACTTTTATGGGCTTCTCTTGTGAAATGTTTTATTAAGCCTATGAATTATTATCACAAAAGTTGTAGAGTATGAAGCTGTTCAATTTGAAAGGCTGCAAAACGCACATCTGTTTACTGAGTTGTTAAGGATTAAAAAGACTTCTTTTTTAGTGTCAAAAGTTAAACTTCTAGCAGAAATGGAATTATGGGATATTTTATATTGCCTTTTTTAAAATTCTATTTTTTATTAATTCAAATTTTATTAATTAAATCCTCTCCACAGTTAAACCAATGTTTTTCTCCACAACCCCAATGTCTCATGGGACAAAAAGTGGCTGAATACAACAGATACCTGGAGAAGGCTGAAAGATAAAGCAGCAGAAACATTGTGACTTAAAATATGAAGACACTGATCAGAGTAGATCAGTAAATAATAAAAATTTCATTTTGTTAGACTCTATAAACAAGCCAGAGGCACACATGTTCTTCTCTACATTCAAAAGATCAAAGAAAAATTGCTTATAAAAATAATTTGCACTTTTTGAAATAATAGTCTTTTTGGCTATTTTTTTTTTTTTTTTGCAATGTCGCACATCAACTTTCTGGTTTGTTTCAAAATTCAGACACTTTTGATTGCATACTGAGTCTATCAGAAAAAAATGTAAAATAAAAACTTAGGTAATATTTTCTAAGTTTGGTATTTAGACCTTCTCAGAGATTTCTTTTTGTCTGTTGGACTAAATCAAACATTTTATATGACTGTCAGCCTGTAAAAATGTTTTACTGTACTATTTTTTGGGACACAGAAAAAGAAATAAAAAAGGAATATTTCAAATTAAATTCAAACTTTTTTGTTATTATTTAAGGTTACTTTTAAATGAGTTTATATTTTCAAAAAAGATTAGTTTTGTTTTGTTTTATTTATTCCAGATGTTGTTTTAGTGTCCTGTCACCCAAATAAGTTAAAACTCAACAAGCTGACAGGTTTTTTGAAAATTCATGAGGTTTTTCCTAAATTTTCTTTACAATTACTTACACAAAAATTAAAGATTTTGAGATAGAATCATAATTTAATCTGAGACCTTTGGTTAGATTTGTTCACTTATGAGAGAATTATTTCCTAAGTGTTGCTAAGTTGCAGTATAAGGCCGGATGTATGGGACACCCAGTTATATTGATTTAAAGTTAAGTAAATCATATTTGGTGCATTTATAAAATTGGATTTTACTAATTCAAAAAGAAAATTAAAACCTAAAATTATAAAAAGATTTTAGGCCCAAATAAGCTATTTACCACAAAATAGCCTATTTGGTCCTAAAATCTTTTGGGAGAGTTTTTTTTTTTAATTTAATGAACTTATAAGATTCTTTAAAATAACAATAAATAGAATATCAAACTTATTTCTGTTAAAAAAAAACAAACAAACTAAAAAACAGACTAATATTGCACAAATAACAATTGGTTTATCCATTTTAATTTGGTAAAAAATATAGTTGACAGAAACTGGAAAGGTTTCCAATATTATGCACGATTTCATGAATTACAAACTATCTTTGTTATTTTCAGATATCTCAGAATAATCGTAAGAATTGATTTCAGAATTAATAACTTCAAAACATATCTAATTATATACTAGTGAAATATTAAATCAAATCTTAGAATTTATTAAGCTTTATTCAGTCTGACACTAACTTAGATTGCTGCCCTGCTGTTCTTTAAGTGGTCACTCACTCATCTAAGTATTTTAAAGAACTAGCTTACATTTGGCACAAGTCCGTAAAGTAAAAGGAACCTAATGAGGATCGAACTCACTACACACTAGTAGTTTTTGAATTGCAAACAAAATACAACCGTAATCACCGTTAATAGCGATGAATATATTCAGTACCTGAATGAGTAACTATTTTAAGAACAACAAGTAAACAACTTGAGGCGTGAGTGTCAAAATGAACAGAGATTTATAAATTCTAAGATTTAATTGATATTTTACCTGTACATAATTTAAGATATTAATTCTAAAGTCCGCATCCCCCACCATTAAAAAAAAAGTATCAAGTACTTGCAATGAAGAACTGACACTACTAAAACTATTTTAAAACTAAAAGATTAAAGAATTTAAATGATTATTGAGAATAACTCAAGAAACAGAAGATGAAATTGCATCTACAAGTAAAAACAAGTTTGTTTGTTTTTTTTGTTACAATTTAATAAAAGCAAACAAATTGTGTAAATTCAAAGTAAAGTTTTGTGTAGCATCAAATGAACAATATTTCAATAATATCAAAACCTCAAAGAAAAAAATAAATAAATAAAAGTAAAATACATCAGGTAATTCAATAAAAAGGTATACAATTGATGCTGTCAAGTTGAAAATATAAATACATAAGCAAAACACAAAATAACGTGAATTATTTTTTTCTGAAATAAATAATAGCCAACCACAGTATCCACACGACAATACTAATTATTTTAAAGCAAACATGTACATAAAAGCAATAACTGATTATAGAATTTTTTAAAATACAAACCGATCTCCGAAAAAATGTTTATATTTTCCCTAAAAAGTGTTTTAAGACCCCCAAGAGACCATTTATAGCAGGTACTACTGACACGAGTAAACAAATTTACTCGACTAGGGTGTTATTTTCTTGACGCAGCACTAAAAACAAAGCAAAAAAACTGCACACACTACAGATGAAATATAAAATATATGTTTCTACTTACCTTTTAGATGACTACTAGAATAAAATACAGAATTAAATCAAATAAATCAACCAAAATCTACTGAGAAGATGCAGTACTTCACAGTCTTCGAAGCTCACTAAAAGTAAACTAGACTGCGCATGTTCAGCATTTATAAATACCGGAAGTTGGAATTCCGTGAATTCACCATGTGCAAGAAATAGAAACAGTAAAATAGAAAATTTCTGTTTATTTTTTTTACTGTTAAATCAATCATAACTCAATGTTCATTCGCGCCAAAACTATTTACAAGTTAAAGAATCACATAAGATTATTGTCTTTAATCATCTATTAAAGCATTTTTTTAAAATTTAACTTCGTCTTTTTAAGTTTCAGACGACAAATTTTCAAAACAAAACAAAATACCAATTTTTCGTTTTTAAGTACAAAACAAATGACAATATACACTCACTTGTGATGTTAAGAATATTGTTGAAACTTTAAGTGCCAGAATGGTAAGGTCCGCTACCAAGCACGCGCCACTGAAACCAGTGAGTCACCGAGGTGAAGTTAAGTATAGTAATTTACAAAGCGTCTTGCTTATTTGTGGCATAAGGCCGAATGCATGGAGCACCCAATGAGACTCGAACTTACTTTTGCAGGTTTGCTCGTCAAGCTTTCTTACCATTACACGACTCGAGGTGGCACTTAAGTTAAGTATAAAACTAAAGCTTTTTTTATTTTATTTTAAGTAATACTTCTTAGTAAAATAGTATAAAATATTCAATGTGATAACTTCATAAAAATTACAATGAAAAAAATTAAGATATCGTGTGCCTGTACAGTTTGCGTGATGTAATGGTTAACGAGCGAACTGACCAGAACATATCGTTGTTATTGTTACTCAGTTAGAGTCGTTAAAAAAAAGGTAGGAAGGAAAGACATGGGCTAAAAGTTTGTCAAAAACGGATGTAATGTCATCGTCTGGTGTCATGTATAGAAAAAAAATTATACGAAGTTCACAAAACCCTCAGCAACTAAAATCTTCTCAATAAATAAATTTATTTTATTTCAACAAAAAATCTACATATTTATTTGTTTATTTATTTATATAAGGAAAACGTGGCGATAAACACTATTACTAATATCAAACTTATCTTGTTCAGTTAAAAAATATTTATATAGGTTTTATTTAATTTCCAATCAAGATTAGAATTTAGTCTTTATTTAATTTCTTGATATTATTATGTATTTTTCAATCTGAATACTGTCATTCTAATTAATGTTAATATCATTAATATTATTATAATTGTTATTAATTATTAGTAATTCTATTGTTAATAATATATACAAATTTATTTCTAAGAAAAAAATCAAGCTGACCACGTGCGGCACTTAATTTGGCCAAAGTGGAGAAGGGAGAAGTACTCCCAGACAGTGCGGCACCAAAAAGTGACGTCCTTCTTTGTCGAGAACTACAAGTCTGACCCTCAGTCCGAATTCAGGGACCGTGCTGTAAAGGCACGAAAAGCTTAAGCCAGCAGATGGGTTTCATCACTCGCTTCTTGAATGGAGCTTCCCAAGAAATAAAATGAAATTAAACGAAAGTCAACTACTGAAATTCTACCAAGTTAAATGACTTGGAAAAGAAAATTCAACCGAGAATTCTGCTGAAAAGAACTTTAAAGAAGACTCGCAATTAAATGAACTCTGAAACATTTCTACAAAACTAAAGAAAGAAAAGAAAAATACTTAAATTCAAAGAACTTTGTTTCCCGGACACTCTCTCAGATGAGTTCCAGCAAAATGTACTAAAAATTTGCAACACTTTATCCTTTCTATCTCTTTCTTTCTCGTTTCTTTTGTATAAAATTCCTTTTTAAAAACTTTATTGTCTGTGTTATCTTTTACCCTTTTAATTTCTTTATATTGCAAATTTTATCTCTTTCAAATTTCCTTTATATTGCAAATTTTATCTCTTTCAAATTTCCTTTATATTGCAAATTTTATCTCTTAAAATCTCTTTAACAGTAGTGCCAAATGTAGGAAATAGAATATTGCCCAATGTAAAAAAAAAATCTTAGAACCAATATAATATCATAAAAGAAAAAAAAAAATTACTCAACTCATGACTTAAATTTTAAAAATTTCTTGATCATTAGGTTTACCAAGAGAAAATTTATTACTTAAAATTCATTTTGAAAAAAAAAAGGTACCTGTTCAAAATATCCTTCTGAGGAAATGTCTATGATAATAAATAAAAAATATATAAGGATATAAATGTTATATTCACATTCAGTGTTCAGATAAGAGTAATCCAATTTTTTTCCTCCATTTTTTTCTTTAACTGAACTGTTACATTTTAGTCCCCAAAATTATAACAGTCACCATAAGTTGCTATTTTCTTAGTGGTTGGGGAGGAAAAAGCTAAAGAAATATAGAGGATGGTTGAATTGCAGTGAGTGTAACATATTGACCCTCGACCAAGCCGTCAATCAAGAGATGCACCTGTGTAAATAAGTGGAAGACAGCGAAACAGGTTCATCCGGTTGAAGATATCGGAATATCACCTTGACCTGTGGACGTGGTTGTTTTCGGTGATGGTGGCAGATGTGTACGCCCACAGGGAGCAGGTGGACGTCAAACAATTATATAACCAGGTGCCACAGACGGCTTGAGTCAGTTCCAGTTCCAATTGCAGTTGGAGTCAGTTGGGGACAAGATGCCAGCGTGAGCAGCCCAGCCAGGACACGAAAGAAGAGTGACTATGGTCAGAAGAACTTTGGGTCAATATGTAGCAGTCTGACCCCGTCTCCAACTCACCTCTCACACACAAGAAACATCACCCTTTCGAGAATAAAGTGTGGGAGGTATATTTTTATAAAGAAGTGTATTTGTTCGTTCATTGGAGTTCGTATATTATGTTTGAGTATGTTTCCACATGTATATGTATATGTATATGTATACTCGTAGTATACAACACGAGTTGAAGACATGGTTTTTAAATGTAAATGTTATGAATTGAATTATCATGACCAGAAACCACTGGATAGCTATTTTGACCTTATTAGGTCTCATCAGCAGTATGTACCGTAATCTCCCACTGGAGATCAAATCAGCAACCACAGAATCCAGAGCCGAAAATTTACCATTGAGCTACTGGTCCATATCACACACAAGTCATGGTAAATGCACGGCCAATTAACCTAATGTGTCTTGTAAGTTACATCGGTACTCTTACAGAGACACGATCACCTCCAGGGGTATGTCTTATAAGAGGATTGGAGATGTGCATCTGCATAATCATAACCTCATGGGTAAGGAAATAGACATACATATACACTGCTAATGAGACCTAATATGGTATACACTGCTGATGAGACTTAATAAGATTGGAACAACTGTCTAGTGGTTCTGCATGTAGCACACAGTGCTTGCAGAACTTTCTGATCATGGTAATTCAATTTATAATATAATTCCTCAATTTAAAAATCAAAAGGGGGTGTCCTCGTGATGTAATGGTTAAAGCGATGGACTGCAGAATTGTAGTAAGCGAGTTCGAACTCCAGTTGCGCTATTACGTTCACTTTCGGGCAAATACCCTTGGGAAAGGTATGAACCCTCTTATCCTCCCAGCGATGGGTCAAATAGTACCACTACTGTTCTTCTAGGAGAATGGCTTTGGCATTGAATAACCTGCAAAGGTTGATATGCCATTAAACAAAGAAACCAAACCAAACCAAACCAAACTAAAAAGCAAAAAAATGTATGTGTAAATGTTCAATAAAATTTTTTTTTTAAATGTAGATAACTGAAACTTACCCTTAGCTTTTTGGGTGATGAATGCAAGTATCTCACACACATGCATATATATATATATATATATATATATATATATATATATATATATATATATATATCATGGTGATCATCTTGATATATATATATATATATACACACACAGAAGGTATTTTTTTTTAAATGTTAATATTTCTATTGGAGTTCCTTTATGATATTATGATTTTAAAGTTTCCACCTGTTCATCATCCTATCAACTTTATGGGAATCTTTTCCAGGTGATCTCAAGTATATCAGTCTTGCTTTTCTAATAACGATAGTCCCATAAAAAATTTTTTATGGAAGATCCTAAGAATGTGTTGACATGGATGGTGAACATGTGGAGACTGTTTGAATTTATATCATAAAGGTACTCCCATAAGGGTGTTAACATTTTTTAAAACCCTCCTGTATATTATAAATTGCTTCAGACGTTTCTATAATAGACTTTTGTGGATGAGGGGAAAAGGAAAAAAAGAAGAAAAAAATTGATTTTAGTTTGGTTTGGTTTTATGACATATCAACAATTGTAGGTTATTAATGTCAAATCCATTTTTATACATCCAAACAGTTCTATTTCAAACAATTCAGTTCAGTATGAGTATAGTTTTTTGTTTACACACAGTTAAATGTCAAAACAGTTCTAATTCAAACAATTCAGTTTAGCATAAGTACACAGTTTCAATGTCAAAAACAGTTCTATTTCAGACAATTCACTTTGGCATAAGTACACAGTTTTTCAATGTCAAAAAACAGTTCCATTTCCAACAATTCAATCTAGCATAAGTACACAGTTTCTATGTCAAAAACAGTTCTATTTCTAACAATTCAGTTTAGCATAATTACACAATTTAAATGTCAAAACAGTCTTATTTCAAGCAATTCAGTTTAGCATAAGTACACAGTTTAGTTCTATTTAACCCATAGATAGTTGCTACCACTCCAGGCTAGAATGGACCTGGGAGTGATGGCAATGAAGGGATACTCTACATTCCCCAAAGCTCTAGCATTACTGGAACCTATGATTGCTTAGTGTCATATCCAGGTTACTTGTTGAGGGTGGGGGTCTTATCCCTCTGCAGAGATGCAGTTGATGTATTTTACAGCCCCAGCCGACTGGGCAAAAATTGATTTTATGTGTGACAGTGAGACTATAGAAACAAATATTTGTAAATGAAAGTTTGTGGTGGGAAATAATGCCTTCCATAGTTTTTTTATCTTTAGTCTCAGTCAAATTAAATATCATTTTGTGTTTAGTGTGGGGGTAATTATCTAAAATACCTCCAATTAAGTATACTGTGACAATACACTGCTGGCCGACCCCCATTATCTCAACCAACCAAACTACTCATGGCCATCAGAATCATCTCGTGGTTTTTCTCATCTATGGCCAGGGGTATTTCACATTCCTTTACCAACACAAAAATACACACACGAGAGGGTGGAAGAAAAAGAAGAACAAACAATTATGGGCTTGAATTAGCTCCAAGTGCAAGAGGAGGGAAGTCTGTGATACTTTTGTGCAGTTCTCTGTGCATTTGCAGGCTATTGCAGGTGTGTATTTGCGTGAAACTTCCACAAAGCCACTAGGATTGCTACTTATCTTCTCGTGTTGGTCAACCCGGCATCTGTAGGTCAACAGGTCCTAGCAGCCACCTTTCTGACTTCTGTTGACTGGTCTCCTCTCTGTCTGATTCTCATCTCCTGACTGAACTGTTCTGTCGACTGGTCTCTTCTGTCTCCTTCTGCCGACCGCTCTTCCGGTCTCATGGGAGATCTCGTGCTCAGGCCCTTTGGGTGGGTTTTGTGCCAAAACAGACAAAGGGATTCTCTGACTGGCACCCACACCCACAGAAACGAATGCCACCTATCGTGTCACAACACAGTGAAGGTGTGGAATGCTATTGATGTTATTGATCAGATGGAAATCTGATCCATCCGATAAAATAAAATGAGATTTCTTCCAAGCTGTAGCTGTGACTATACTACTATAAGGATGCACCACATTGACATTAAGAAAATGCGTAGAGAAACGCTAGATAGGAACTACACAAGAATGTCAAAAACAGTTCTATTTCTTAGTGTCATATCCAGGTTATTTGTTGAGGGTGGGGTCTTATCCCTCTGCAGAGGGATAATACTAAACTGTGTACTTATGCCAAACAAATGTCTTAAACAAATCCTCAAAGCAATGCTCCACAAACCATCTTATGAACCATCCTAGTAATACAAACTAGACAAGCCGGGCACCGCAAAAGAATCAAAGATGAACTCATAAGCAACATTCTCTTATCCACTCCTGCATATAGAATGGCTATTGTTAGCTGACTAGCAAAGACTTACTTATATCAGTTCTATACAGTAGCAGGATGCAGCCTAGAAGACTTACTAGAAGCGATGGATGATAGGGATGGATCGTGAGAGAGAGTCAGGAAACTCTATGCTGTCAGCGCAAGTTGATAATGTTGAAGTATCAGAAATTACTTAAAAACTTTCAAGATTTTTTGGTGTTTTTGCATATTAAAAAAAAGGTGTAGGAAGACAATAAATATCTCCCTTATAGAATGGACATGTTTGTTGGGTGTTATATGACTGTTGCAGAAACCCATTCTTGATCCTATTTTGTCTTTGTTCTTTGAATGAGACAGATGTGTCTCTGACCATCCTAGAGGATTATGTGGTCATTTTACTTAATCTCATCAAGTAAGCTTTTTTAAAAATATTTTTGTACCCCTTTGACATACAACTTGTTTATGTTGGGACATATTTGTATAATCTTTCTTCTTTATGCCATTGGTATGTATACTATAGATATAAAAGAGTAAATGTTCTTTGTGTACAAATGTATTTATCCTGTCTTTCCTTTTGTTGTGTTCAGTATTAGTATATCATGGATATATTAATGCTTATGCTGTTTCTTGATGAGTGGCAATTTGACTAAATATTCTCCTTAGCACCAAGCATACCAATAAAGATAATAAAAAAAATTAACAGTTAAATTTGGCCATACTGAATAATAAATTAACTTTAAAAATATGCAAATGAAGACAATACAGGTGTCTCATTCAGATTTATTACAAACAAATGAACCATTTATGTTGTTAATTGTTAATGTTTTGTTTGTAAAGTTATACTAAAGCTCCCAAATAGCTTCAAAATCTTACAGATATTTTAGTGCACCCTAAAATCCATGGACTTGTATCTCCTATCATTCTTATCCAAGTTTAACCTGATGCTCACTTGCCCAGTCGGTTTGGGTTGAAGAATACTCCGGCTGCTTCTCTGCAGAGGGGTAATAACCCTCACCAATGAGTGTTCTGGATATGATACAAAACAATCTGATGATGAGATTCCAGTAATGCTGGAGCTTTGGGGAATCCAGAGTACCTTTTCATTGCTATCACTCTCAGATCCACTTGGGGGTGTCCTTGTGGTGTAATGGTTAAAGCGATAGACTGCGGAATCGTAGTATGCAAGTTCGTACTCCAGTTGCGCTATTATGTTCACTTTCGGGCAAATACCCTTGGGAAAGATATGAACCCCCCTTATCCTCCCAGCTATGGGTTAAATAGTACCACTACTGTTCTTCTAGGAGAATAGCTTTGGCATTAAATAACCTACAAAGGGTTGATATGCCATTAAACAAAGAAACCAAATCAAACCATCAGATCCACTCAGTCCCAGAGTGGTAGCACCTGATAGGGTCCTATCTATGGATCGAATAGAACTAAACTGTGTACTTATGCTAAACTAAATTGTTTGAAATAGAACTGTTTTGATGTATAAACTGTTTTGATGTATAAAAATGGATTTGGCACATCAACCATTGTAGGTTATTAACCTACAATGGTTGATGTGCCATAAAACCAAACGCAAACCAAACCTGATGCTCACATCTCAAAAGCTAGGATAAGAAGACAAAAATACAACTTTCTATGTATTTGCTCTGTGCAGGCCATTTTCCTTTTGTCAAACCTAAAATATTAAGAAAAAAATACAATACTGAATTTGCCAACTTAACAGAATACTTCTCATAAAGAGATGTCTTGTGTATAATACTCCCCCAGAAAGAGATGTCCTGTGTATAATAATAAACTGCATATGGTTGTGAGACTCCAGCTTTGATGCTCTGGGAAGTATTGATTCACTTATTTGTTGTCATTATTTCCAGATCCATTTTGACCTTGGGTGGTTGTATCTATAGGTCAAATAGATGTATGAAAATTATTAGTATTAGTTCAGAATACTTGAAACTATACATTAAGAACAGTTACTTTAGGCTATAATTGTTTACAACATTGATGTCCTAGAATCACTACTGATCTCAATCCTCCATTTTGAGCTACTTCAAAGATTGATGTGATATTAAACAAAGAAACCTGAAGGTCTGAGGGCCTCTAAATATTGAACTATAAAATATTGAAAGGTTTTATTCATCATGAAATTGCAGTAATAAAGCAAGCGCTACAGAACTTTAGGGTGAGGCTTCAAATGTGTATAGAATTTGAACTATACAATCTTGAAAACAAAAATGGCGAGTATTGTTCTTTATCATAAAATTGAATTCTAAATAGGATATATGTTGCCTTTTTTGCTTATTGGCCCAGTCGGCTGGTGTTGTAGAAAACACCAACTGCATTTCTGCAGAGAGGTGAGACACTCCCAATGAGTTTCCAGGATGTGACACTAAGCAATCTGATGGTGAAGGTTCCAGTAATGCTGGAGATTTAGGGAATGTGGAGTACCCTTTCATTGCCACTGCTCCTAGGTCCACTCAGGCCCAGAGTGGTAGCACCTGATTGGGCCCTATCTATGGGTCAAATAAAACTGTTTGACATGGCCCAGCGGTTAGAGTGTTCGCCAATGGCCCGGGAGACCTGGGTTCAATCCCAGGTCGAGTCATACCAAAGACTTTAAAAATGGTACTTGATACCACCTTGCTTAACACTCAGCATTATAAGGTACGGTTCAAGGGTAAAGTGGAGCAATCCTGGGAATGGAGTAGCGCCCTCCCCCTACACCTTGGTGTAGTAGCTATCGAAAAGGGAGCCTTCGGGTCACCCTCGACTATGGTCGCTAACTTTACTTTTACTTATGCTAAACTGAATTGCTTGAAATAGAACTGTTTGATCATTTAACTGTGTGTAAACAAATCACTGATGTTTGATTAAATTTTTAATGTTAAATAGTAATACTTGAAAACAATTGACTGAGCACAAAAAAATAAGTAATAATAAATAGAATTATCTGTATTAGATAGAAATAAGTGAAACTATTAAACTGAAAAAAAATGAGCTCAGTCTTGTTTAAAAATCTTATCAACAAAATGTGTTTAGAAATCATATCTAATGAATATGTATAAAAAGGATTTGGCATATCAACCCTTGTAGGTTATTTAATAATAACCTACAAGGGTTGATATGCCATAAAAACCAACCAAACCAAACCTTTTTTGTTTATATCCCAAACTAAAGAGATCATTTTACTGATCCCAGAATAAATATCTTAACTATGTATGCTTTTGTCTTTAATTGGAATCATTTTGAGATGAGGTTTCTTAATCTGAGAATTAATTTTTTATTTATTGCAGACTTTTTGTCCTCATCTTAGTAGTTTTTGTGTGTTGTTTCTTCTTCACTACGTTTCGGCCAAATTTCACCTCTGGTCGAAACATAGGGAAGAAGAAACAACATACAAAAAATACTAAGATGAGGACAAAAAGTCTGCAATAAATAAAGAATTAATTCTCAGATTAAGAAGCCTCATCTCAAAATGATTCCAATTAAAAACAATTACAAATTCGGTAAATCAGCTGAAAAAGGCCAGAGGTGAAATTTGGCTGAAATGTAGTGAAGAAGAAACAACACACAAAAACTACTAAGATGAGGACAAAAAGTCTGCAATAAATAAAAAAAACTATGTATGTTTTCATTCAAATTTCAAGTTTCAGTCTCAGTACTTTTTGATCATGCCTTATGTATCTATTTTCTCATGAAGTGTTGATTTATTAAGATTTTAAAGAAGAATGAAGATTGTGGATTTATTTTTCAAACTTATTTAAAAATTGGTGACTTATCTCACTTTGTGGTGACATACTGTGGCAATCTCATTCACCAGATCAGTTGCCTTTATTTATTTATATTTCAAACCCAAGAGATCATTTTTCTGGAGCATGTACAACAATAAAGAGTACAAATAAAACACAAAACAAGAAAAACCTTTAAAAACTAAATTTATTTCTTTTTTTTTTTTCAATTTTTTATTACAAAAAAAAAAAAAAAAAAAGTCAAGGTACAACTAGAATCTGCAGTACCACATTTTTTTTATTATCAGGAATGAAAACAAAAAGTCTGCATTTCATTATTTTTCCTTAGAAATTTTAAGCAGTTCTTACAGACAAAAAAAGTTTTGTACAAAAATTTTCAGAACAATAAACTTCTTAAGACCATCACTTTCTCTCAAAATTTTTATTTGATAGGGAATTTTTTAATATTTATATTTGATTGATGACATATTGCAAAAAATTTTATTTTAAATTGTTGACGTTAAACTTTTTTCTAGGATCAAAAATGTTAAAAAGATGTATACTGACCATACTAACATCCGAAAAAAGAACAGTTTTAGTGAATGCATTTAACAAAAGGAATGCTGGATTAAATCATATATATATATATATATATATATATATATATATATATAATATGAAAATGTACATTTTTTTAAAAATTCACATGCTCTAATGAAGGGTTAATGTTTTCACATTTAAAAACCAAAAGACGTATTTTTTCATATTTCTACATTTTCATATTGTCTGATTTAGTTCCAATTTTCCCAGATATATATATATATATATTCTCTTTTAAGGGAGTTTTAATCAAATTATACTGACAGAAAATACAATTGCAACATCTTGAAGAATGGTGCCAATTTTTATCAGAATAGATAGAGTAAGTGGATGCTAGGGTTTAGAAGATATTTTGATAAGATTTTCAATGTCTTTGATCATCTTGTAATATTTTAACTCTCATTATCAACATTCAAAAGTTCATATACCTCAATAGCAATATCTTATCTACTGAAAACAATGTCAACATAAGCATAGTTAAGGCATGGTCTGCTATTAACAGGTTAATGACTATATGAAAATCTGATCTCAGTGATAAAATAAAACTGGGATTTTTCCAAGCTTTACCTGTGTTAGTACTACTGTATGGTTACACCACTTGGACTTAACAAAACTCCTAGAGAAAAAGCTTGATGGGAACTACACAAAGATGTTATGTTATTGAATAAATCCTGGAAGCAGCACCCAACAAGACAGCAACTGTATGGCCACCTACTTCCCATCATGCAAACCATCCAAGTCAGACAAACAAGACATGCTGAAGAAGTAAGAATGAACTTATAAGCAATGTTCTTCTATGGACTCCTGCCCATGGACACACCCGTGTTGGCCGACCAGCAAAAACTTACATTCATCAGGTCTGTGCATATACTGGATGCCATCTAGAGGGCTCTCCAAGAACTATGATCAAATGAATCCATATTGTCAGCATACCTTTGATGATGATGAACTCTCATATCTATGCAAATTAGAGTACAAGCCTGTGTTGAATACTGTAGATACACTTTTTATTTTGGAACATTTGCATGTCTTTATCTGCATATATGATCATTTACTATAATTCAGACATATTTGAATGTTCAACGCTTAGTAAATTGGAACTCAGATTCAGGATATTGCAATTTTATTTTCTGAGAGTGTATAGCCTATTTTGCAATATGAAAAAAAATCAAACATTCAATAAACAGTATTCAAAATCTCTTAATATTATGTTAGTATATTTCGGTAGCTCAAGGCGGTACTGCCACTCCTGGCGCTACTGAGCAGCTTTTGCCACCGGAAGGCGGTACTGCCACTCCTGGCGCTACCGAGCAGCTTTTGCCACCGGATAGGGTATTTAAAAGAAATATATATCTAAATATATTTCTTTTAAATACCCTATCCGGTGGCAAAAGCTGCTCAGTAGCGCCAGGAGTGGCAGTACCGCCTTGAGCTACCGAAACTGTGTTATCACCCTAGTTGGCGGCTGATGAGGCTAGGGTATCGCACGTGCTTTCACACGTTGTATGATGAAAACTAAAGAAATATACTAACATAATATTAAGAGATTTTGAATACTGTTTATTGAATGTTTGATTTTTTAGTTAATAGACTATTTTGTCACTATGAGAAAAATTGCTAAATACAAGGACGAGTCAAAAGTTTTGCAATATTTTGGTACATGCTTGTTTGCAACATGCATATCATGTGACTGAAGCAGTTCAAGCTGTAGAAGGTAACCGTGTGATAGTTGGTGCATTGACATATGCATTGCTTCATTGTGTGTGCGATTTGAAAACTGCACATATGAAAGTGCAATATAGTATAACTCAGGAACTTATATTTTACTAAAATGTTACAAAACTTTACTCATCCTAGTAAATTCACTCTTAATGAAAATAAAAAAAAAATAAACAAATATCTTTACTTATTATTATTATATACTGGTGCGTAAATATAAAGCATTAAAAGTTTTGTAATAACTAGTATTTTTTTTTTTTCATATCTTAACATAAAAAGATGAAAAGTTGATTGGTCAAAAAAGTAAATAAAATACAACAAAATGGTAAAAAGTTATTTTGAATTAATTTTGTTTTTCTCTTTCTCAGAGAATTCTTCACTTCAATTAGTATTCTTTGATTTGAAATGCCTTTAAGCAAAACAAGAGGCATCTAGCATAGAGTAATTGTTAGCTATGTACACTCGTAGACCATTGCTGGTAAGTTGAATTTTTACTGGGCACACCATACTTTTAGCCTTATGCCAAACCAAGCAAAAGTGAGTAAATAAAGAGGACACCTCAAGTGGTGTATTTGTTTGCAAGTTATGTGAGCAAACCATTGTTCCTTTAATATTCACAGAATGATCCCTACTTCAGGCCTTGTACCAAACTAAGTCTAGAAAATGCTTTCTTCAAGTAAAACCTTGTTAAACAACAAATCCAAGGAAAAACAATTATCTGCTCTTTCCAAAGATGGAACTTTTTTATTTTTTGAATCTTTCCACTAGGTTTTGTATTTATTCATTTTTAAGCAATAAGAAGTACCTGGTTACTTCCCATCCAAAAGTATTTTGAGAGGTTTTATTTTTCTGTTTCGTTTTCACTAAGTGTTTCACTTCCCAAAAGTAAGAGTCAAAAGAGAGAGAGAGAGAGAGAAAACACTGTTAAAAATTATGAAAAGTCAGAACTAGAAATGGAATGCCTAATTGCAAACAATGAAAAAACTTCAGAAACAAAAACAAATTTGTTGGAAAAGAAAACATCTATGTACTTATGTGCATATATCTACAAATATATATATATAAACACGTGTTTGTATATGCACAAAAATGCATACAGGATATTCATTAGATTTACAGGGTGGCCCAAAAGTCACTTAGGTATTTTAAAAAATAAAAGAATATGCATTTTCTTTTGTAATAAAAGATTTTTTTCTTTTTTGTGGCATGGAAAAATTTATACAATGGAAATAGTTTACTTCAATTATAAAAAAATGCTGCAGTCTACTTCATATTCTAAAAAGACTAATAAGTTTATTTTAAAAAATTCAAACTTTTATTCTATTTAAAAAATCCCTAGGTGACTTTTGGGACACTCGATACATAGGCATATCTATCTAGATATACATACACACATCCACTTTTTATAAGAGATGCTAAAAAGTTCTTAGCCTTACTAAGATGGTAATGATAGAGCCATGAAATGTACATACAATTCAATATTTGTCCAGGAGTTCAACACACTTAATACATCATTTCTAAAGTTTCTTTAACTCTTAAAATCAATCTTGGTTAGACCAAGATCTTTTCAGCATCCCTTCATATCTGTATATACATACCCACACATGCACTGCCAAATGTAAATTTTATATATCTCCATACATATATTACACACTTCAATTCATAGTTGATTAGTTTTATTAATGTTAACATCTTTATCTTCATCATCAATAACAACAGAATAAATATAGTTGTCTAGTGAAGTTGACCCTTCACTGTACAGCAAAGGAAATTCTACCCAGTTAGTAGATACAGGTACAGTCTTGCAAAGGAAATCAACAAACAATTAACCATGTTTTTCACAGATACAATATACAGACAATGACATTAATAGACATCACACAAAATTGTAATACATTCTTACAAGGGTCTTACAACAACAGAAAATTTTACGATATATATATATTTTTTTTTTCAACACTTGTTTACTTATCAATGGCTTTTAAGTATTTAGAATGTTAGTAAACTCAGCAGTTCTAGCCCAGACAACCATATTAAGGAATGCCAAGTTCAGTAAATATTGTAACTAAAAAAAAAAAAAATTATATATTTAATTGCTTGCTTTTGAAGAGGAAAATTTAAAGTATGGAAAATATTTGATTGGTTTTATTTTTTTGTTTTTTTTCAAGCAGACTCTTTGCCATAGATTTTTTACCAATGAGTGCTCAATACATCTAACCTTGTACCAAGCAAAGCTTTATAAAATGAAAGGAATTTCACTTCAAAAATTAAAAAAAAAAAAATTACTGCATAAAACATTAAAAACTCTTAACATACTGATATGTTGCTAACCCTTTATCTCTTGGGTGCAGATGTGAAATGCCCCGCACCCCAACCAGGCATGCAGGCCGAAAAAATACATTCTGCATTTTTGTATGCCAGAATATTACAAACAACATGATACTTCAAATTAGGAATGGTAGTTACATAAAAAAAAAATACAGCAGACTCTTTGCCATAGATTTTTCTCCAATGGGTGTTCCATACTTTTGGCCTTGTACCAAACCAAGCAAAAATGAAAAGAATTTTGCTTGCTGAAAATAGAAAAAAAAATGCTTTCGCCATAACACTCACAAAAAAACCCTCTTATCAGATGGATATACTATTAACCCCTTATCTCCTGGGTGCAGATGTGAAATGCACCCCTTCCCCACAACCAGGCAGAAAAGGTGAAATTTGTACCCTTCAAATGCCAGAACATGAGAAACCATATGATGCTCTTAATTAAAAATACTCTGATAGCTTCTAAATACATTTTTAAGACAAGCAGTTATCATTTACACTATTCAAATGTCGAGTAGAGTGAGTTAAATTCTCTCTGGGTGTCCCATACTTTTAGCCTTGTGCCAAACTAAGTTTGGTTTGGTAAAGAGCAAGATGAGGAAAATAGTGACGTAAACATTGTAAATAACAGTGATTGAAGAGAAATAAAGCAGACATCTTTGCCACAAATTTTTCATTGAATATTGTTAGGATTAATAGGTAAGAAGTTAACAAGAAATCAAACTTAGCAATAGAATTTTTTGTTTGTTTTTAACCCAGGAACATTTAAAGGCCATTTGGGTGTTCAAAAATCCCAAATTGAAAATTGATTATTTGGATAGAATCAATTTTTTTTTACTATTCTCATATTTAACTCCAACACAGTAAGTAAAAAAAAAAAAAAAAAAAAAAAAAAAAAAATTAAACTTGCTATTGAAGAGTTTTAAGTTTAAAACCTTTATTTGATATTTTAAATCATTAACATTAACCTTTTTCCTAGAATCAAAAATATTTAATAAATGTTCACCAACCATACTAACACCAGAAAAAAAGGACAGTTTTAGTGGAACGACTGCACTCCTCAATCAATTTACAATAAGAGATTCACACAATTTCACTCATTACTGAACATTAATTTATATGTGTGAAATTTTCATAAATTAAAAAAATGGAAAATATACACCAAAGAAATATTTTCATATGTATTCATAGAAATTTAAAATGATCCATAAATCCATGTTTAGAAGTCCAGAATTAAAGATAAAATTTATATAAAGAAAAAGAGTCTTGAAAATCCTATTGGCATGTTTTGGGAAAGGTCCAGCAACATCAGAATATAAATGATTTTTATCACAAAAACAAATCTATTAAAGAAAGAGAAACATAATTCATATAATTCAACTGAACAATTAATCTAAAAATTTAATTATATCACTTTGGAAAGACAAGATTTCAGTCAGTATATATATATATATATATTTTTTTTTTTGTTAATATCTTTTGACTGAAATCTGTCTTTGTATACCAATACAGTTAAATTTCTAAATTAAGCATTATATTTCTATCCTTTTATGTAGATTCAATTTTGCATTCTGATGATGCTAGACCTCTAGTGAAGCATCTCAATATGATTTTCCAAACTGTCATTTTCTTTTCTGTTCCACCAGATTTCATTCCAAACTTTACTCACACACACGTTTTTTGTATTATTATAAATTTTAATAATAAAATTATGGAAATTATATTGTTTATTCTCCATATCATAACCTTTCATATCACATCATCTAATGTATACTTAATACAATAGGATTACATTCCAAATTTTACATCCTAGACAATTAAAAATTCATGTATATCTCACAAATTGAAGCCTGAGATTGAATCCTGTACATCACACAAATTAAAGCAATGAGATTGAAGTATCTCATTGCTTATTCCAATCATATATTTAGAAACTGTGCATACAGAATTGCCTATTTATGCAATTTATGAATTAGTCCCAAATTTTTATCAGATATTCAAAATATCTCACCATACTATTACAGGATTAACTAATGAATTTGTGCCATGTTCTAGACATAAGCCTAGAAACTTGAATGTAAAAGGACAATAATTTTATAGTTGTAGAGTTTAAATTCTCACAATCCAAATAAGAATGTTTCCCAATCATCACCAGGTTATCAAAATAAACTTTAAATGATCTGACTACTTGCAATCTAATTTCTTTACTAATCTGGCACTGATCTCAAATGCACCAATCTTCTGTACTCTGTTATGATTGTATTAGATTAGTTTACCTGTTGGCAAACACTTTGCAAACTCAGACAAGCAATTCCCACTCATCTTCCTGCAGTCATTGATATAATTTGCTCTTATCTAAGCCTAATTATAGTTCCAATGAACAAAAGAAGTGCAACCTGTGCTGTCAAGTGAAAACACTGCACATTATATCATGTAATATAAGTTTTGTCTCAAGATATTACGTGTTATTTCTTAATTGCTTATATTGTAAAAGTATAGAAAATGGTCATTGTTCTGCTAAAATTGCTTTTCTACCCTGGGTAATGAAAGTTAGGAATTAACTGATTTTCTCTATTAAAATGGGCAAATTTGCTCATTTACATAAGGTCTGAATAAAACATATTAATCAAAATTTACATGTATTTATATCAAACTTATAAGAAAAATATTTAGTAAGTTCTAAAAAATTCTCTATCAGCTACTCAGTACTGGAATGTTGTGGAAAATTGGTAAATCTAAAAATTTCTTTACTCAGGTCACAAAGCAAAGTTTGAAGAGAAAAATGAGTGTTTTCTATTTACTTTAGGGATAAGCAATAGGGAAATAACACTTTCTGCTCAGGAATAAGAAAAAGTAAAAATTTCGTTATTGATTCAAGAATTCTTAAAAAGGACCCCGGCCCCAACCTAAAAAACTCAGACTTGTGTATTGATGAAAAGCTCATACAAATTGTTACATAATCTTTTCCATAATCTATGATATAAAGAAACATGAACCCTCCTCCCCCCACCAAAAAAACCCTACATTACTTCATTAAAATTTCACTTGCTTTTTATTTAATGCTTCTGTTCTTTTATTTTTACCCATTTATATGATATTTTAAAGGAATGACGAGGTAGTTAGCTATTGTATTATTAGAGGTAATGTTTTTGTGATTATAAAACAGAAGGATATACAATATCATATAAAATATCAAGATTTTAAAAAATTATTTGGACTCTCTCCCTAGATATAATCCTTAACTTTTTCTGGCATATCTTCCATAACATCTTTTTCAATGAGTCACAAATTAAGTTTTATTAATATTTCTGTAGAAGCAGATGAAATTTTTTTTTTTAAAGAAGCTGAAAAATTAATCATTTTTTCTCTTTTGAAGGCCATATGCTATTGTTTTCGAAAAAAGTCAAGTCTGGTCTATTCATGTCATGTTTTCTACAATTTCTTGCATTTCTATTACTTTCTCACAGAAAAAAAAAAGACAACAAAAAACTTTTGGCCATCTGTCTTTAGATTTGATTCTATAAAAAATTTTAAAATATGTATGTTACATACAGTATAAGGCCTAAAAGAAAAATGAAAGAATTTCAATATGCCAAGAGAAAAATAATTTGAAAGTTTTAGATAAGTATAAGTTTGGTTTGGTTTCTTTGTTTAATGGCATATCAACCTTTGTAGGTTATTTAATGCCAAAGCTATTCTCCTAGAAGAACAGTAGTGGTACTATTTAACCCATAGCTGGGAGGATAAGGGGGTTCATACCTTTCCCAAGGGTATTTTCCCGAAAGTGAACGTAATAGCGCGACTGAAGTACGAACTCGTTTACTATGATTCCGCAGTCCATCGCTTTAACCATTACACCACGAGGACACCCCCAGATAAGTATAGAGAAATTCACATACTTACCATGATGATAAGCAAATTTATTAAAGGCTAACTGAACATATACATCTATCTACATACACTCATCCAGCCTTTTGCCTGGGATTAGTGTGTTGTATCTGTTCAATCTCCTTCAAGTGTGTTCTTGTCTTTGGATAGGATTTGACAAAAAAAACAAAAACCTGGACTTCATTATCCTTGTTTAGAAGACGAGGGCTATTTCTAGTCTTGCTCATGCAAATATACACCCACCTCCTTAAACAGATCATGTACTACAGTTGAGAAAATGTAGTTTAATAAATACCTACCTACATCATCATAATCGTTTTCTTCAGACTATTAAATACAAAGCAAACTTTCTGCATTTTTATTTTAAGAAAAATAAATTCCACTTTTTATACAAACATATAACACCAGTCTTGTTTAGTATTTTGTGAATATTAGAGTACCATATATATATAATTTACAAGGATCTAATCAAACCTGACCTGTTTTTCATCAGTATGATTAACAACTAATCAATTACAAAAAATGTATAACCAAATTATTCCTAACCAGAGGCAAGTGAGTTTCGAAGTTAAATTTCTTTTAAGTGTGTGTATTTGGATGCAGTGGATTGCAATTAAACAGAACACTGATTTTAAGAAAAAAAACAAAAAAATAAAAACCAACTTAAGACCAAGATTGCAAGAACAAACTCAAAACAGGTAATATTTTGTCCAAAATGAACAATTGCTTTAAGGAACGAAAATTCTTGATCTAAATACGTTCTGTTTCAGCAAAAATCAACTGATCATAAAAAGAATGAATTTAAAAAAAAAAAATCTACACAGAAGTAAATACGCTTCATTGTTAATAGGAAAAATAGCAAGTCTCAAAACTTACAATCCACTGAGTGTCAGAAAATAATGTTCAATGAATTTTACTGAATATACTTGGTATAGTGTAACTTTCTGAGACATAAACTTTAGCTTAATATTAGGAGGTCACACCATACACAAGATACAAACTTTGTGAGTGTGAATAATTGGCTCAGGCTAGGCCAACTGGTACACGTACAATTTCAAGTTGCAAAAAGGTTTCAGTTTAGGTCTTAGAAAGTTGCATCATATGTAAGTATATATGGTATATGACAATCTCTTTGGATTGATGTATATATTTTGGTTCAATCAAAACTTAACTTGCAAATATTGTAAAGTCATGTTTGCAGGTCTTTGGAAAAATAGCAAAGCAAAAAAAGAATACTTGATTTTCTAGGAAATTTTAAAGACAAAAAACAGTCACTGGAATTAAGGCTGTACCCAAGAATCAGTTTTAGACAAAAGTATAAATTTAGAAGACCTTCAACTTATCTTTTCAACTCTCTTTACCTTTTCAGAGATGCATTTTTCAATATTCAATAGTTCCCAGTGCCATATTTTCAGCCTCAAAAAATATAAAATTTGAAAATATATGCACAAGAATCACATATGGAAGTAAAAAGGTTAAATTATTTCAGATGAGTGATGATCTTTGTTTTTTTTAACATAATATTCTTAACAATATGGCGGAAAAGTGTTGAAATTTTAAAATATCCTTTCCTTGATATCCTTGTGACTCATAGAATGTCTAAGACATCTGAATACAGGAAATTAAAACAGACTTCTGAGTCAACCACCATTTGAGGTGAAGTATATAAACTCAATATGCCAAAGACAGGAATTAAAGTAAGAACTGAAATCAAAACTTACCAAATCTATTTTAAGACATTTTAAACTTGATTTTATTTCTCAATAACATTATTACAATATCTTTATATTACTAAAATTCTCATTTTATATATCTCAGCAAAAATAGAAGATTATAGTGAGATTTTTATCAGAGCAATAAAACTGAAATGCTCTAACAGAGAATAAAGCAATTTCCAGTCCTATTTGCAAATGAATAATTAATTGGAATGAAAACATACAAAATTAAACATTTCTAATCATTGAAATACTCAATATGATGGAGATAACTATGAAATTAGAATCCTTCATTCTTTCCTGGTAGAAGACTCAATATCTAAACAGGTTCACAGGTTGTTTAGTGTGTGTAGTTAGGCAGCAGTCCTTCATTTATGTATGTTTGATTAAATAATAAAGACACTTTTTGTCTGTATAATTTTATTAGGATCCTTTCAAGTTTCCAGACAAGTGTTTTGGTTTTAGGTCAGAGTTGGTAGATGAATTTACTGAAATTGTCCCGAGCACTTTCGGACCTTTCATAGGCCATCATCAAGGGTTGGTTGCAAGTGATAATGATGGCCTATGAAAGGTCTGGAAGTGCTCAGGACAATTTTGGTAAATTCATTGACAACTCTAACCTAATACTAAAACACTTGTCAGGAAAGTTGAAAGAATTCTAATAAAATTTTATATATATATATAATTCAGGGAAAATGGAAATGAATCAGTTTATAATTATACAAACATGAAAACACAAGGTATTCAAAGGAGGATTTTATTTTTATTATTTTTCCCTTACTTTTTCTTCAGAATTCTTCCTAAATTACAAACAGCTACATAAAAGAAAAAGATTATATATATTAGAGAGAGAGAGAGAAAAGATTTTATTTTTCTTTAGCAAATACTTCATGGTTTAAAATAAAATTTGATTAGTTGGTTTGGTTTTGTTTTGGTTTCTTTGTTTAATGGCATATCAACCTTTGTAAGTTATTTAATGCCAAAGCTATTCTCCTAGAAGAACAGTAGTGGTACTATTTAACCCATAGCTGGGAGGATAAGGGGGTTCATACCTTTCCCAAGGGTATTTGCCTGAAAGTGAACATAATAGCGTGAACTCGCTTACTACGATTCCGCAGTCTATCGCTTTAACCATTACACCACGCGGACACCCTCTAAAACTTTGAACACTACTAATGAATCCTAAGGTTTTTCTCACTTTCTTTCATTTAATTTTAGCATTGAATATTATTCAGAAGATACATCATCACATTAATATTACCCAGATGATGAGTTAATATAAAATCATAAGCAAATAATTCAACTATATATAAAATCATCCTTTAAATATTTTGTTTACACACACACACATTGAAAATATATATTTCAATCTAGTCAAACCTCACCTGTTTTTCCTCAGTAGGACTAATTATTAATGAAACAAAAAAAAAACAAAAAAAAAAACATGACTTAATCCTAACCAGGGGCATTCTTCCTGGTATAATGGTTAGCAAGCTAGTCTTGCAGGCCTATTACTACCGAGAAGTGAGTTTGATTCTCACATAGGTTTAGTATAAAAACAGAAGTTATGGAATGTAATGATTAACAAGTTAGGTTAGCAGATGGTTATTATTGAGTTCAATTCTCATTGGGTGTTTTATATTTTTTGCCTTGTGCCAAACTAAGCTAAGCTTACTAATTATCCCTAGAGAAAAGCTTCAAGAGATAACATGTTGGTTGGTTGGTTGATTGTTTGGGTTTTATGGCATATCAACTTTTGTAAGTTATTTAATGCCAAATTCATTTTTATACAAATAATCAGTTCTATTTCAAACAATTCAGTTTAGCATACAAAAATAGTTTCATTTCAAACAATTCAGTTTTGCATAAGTATGCAATTTAAATAAGTATATAGTTCAACAGTCAAAAAGATTTCTATTTCAAGTTATTCAGTTTAGTCAAACAGTTCTAATTCAAACAATGCAGTTTAGTTCTATTTGATCCATAGATAGGGCCCTATCAGGTGCTAACACTCCGGGCCAGAGTTGACCTGGGAGGGATGACGATGAAGGGGTATTCCACATTCCCCAAAGCTCTAGTATTACTGGAACCTCACCATCAGATTGTTTAGTGTCATATCCAGGACACTTGTTAGGGGAGGGTCTTACTCTGATGCAAAGGTGCAGTTGGTGTATTCTACCACCCCAGCCGACTGGGCACAGAAATAACATGAGAAAAAATGACATCGAAAGTAAAAATGAATCATTGAGTCTGATTCTAAGCTATCGACTTATTCTAAGAGATTGGTATTTTGAGTAGCATAATCGTCAATGAGCTAGGCTGGCAGGTTATGGTTAGTGAGTTTGATTCTCACAAGGTGCCCCTTTTTCTAGCCTTATGCCAAACTAAATCAAGCTTGGTAAATGACAACTTATTCTAAGAGATGGCCTTAGCTCCAAAAGAAAACAAAATATTTGTTTCCAAACAGCCGTTTAAGCTAAAGAAAGGCTTTTTTTTTTTAATCTAAGAAAATAATTTAATTGTCAAGAAGATTGAAAAGTTTTAGTGAACATTCTACATAGTTGATGTTAAAATGACTTTTTTTAAACTGGTAACTCATGCCAACAAAGAAATCCTGATACTAGTTTCTTTCAATCAATTTACTATCTCAATAAGAAACTTACATCATTATTAACACAGGTAACCAATTTTAACGAGATGGTTCTGCACAGTTTCCCCAACATGTTGATGTTATTCTACCTCGATATTGTCAGAGCATGTTTGTTTGGGATTACATTGTGTAACAGGTTATCAACCCTTATTACTGTCTTGCAGTTTTTTTTTTCTAACTGGTACTAATGAGAAATAGAGGGTGAAAAATATCTTTTATTGTTATTTATCTTTTGATTGTTTTCAACTAGTTTTGACTTGGGTCGTCATCATCAGGAGAAACGTTTTTGTGAAAAAAAAATTTTTTTTTTCATCTTTTGGAAAGCTTTTAAATAATTTTTCAAGAGGTGATATGCTATTTATTTATATATATTAAAAAAAAAAAAAAAAAAAAAAATGGTGACATTGCATATCTATGCACAAAATGAAAATTATTTATTGTTCAATCTGGCTAAAACTTAGAATAAAGGTCATATAAATGAACAGAAACATCCTTATACACAGTTATATATATATATATATATATATATATATATATATATATATATACACACACACACACACACACACACTAGTTAAAAGATTACACAATTTTCTTTCAGAATTTTCTTTTGTTTTGTCTCTAGCTTTCTGGATAATTTCTTTGTATTAGGGCCCAGTTGGTAAAAGAATTGCCCTAAGTTCTGCTCCAAATGTTTTTATCATATCCATTGATCCTCTTCCAAAAGGATTATTATTATATTTTGTAGGTTTTATTTGTTTTTGATTAGCTGTGAGTGTAAAATTTATTTTATTGGTGGGAGGTGTTTTGGTTTGCATGTCAGTTATTAAAGATATTCAGTATGTTGATGCCAATATTGAATGTTATTTTATTTGTTTTGGTGTTCATTTTTAATACTGCCAGATTCAAGGCATTTTTGTTGTTATTCTTTTACATATGATTTTAGTGAGGATTTTTTTTCATTAATTTATCAGTGTTATTACTATGTGTTGGGTCCCTGACACAAAGAAACTAACAAGAAAGCTAAAGAAAAAACAAAATTATATATATATATATATATATATATATATATATATATATATATATATATATATATATATATATAAAAAGGGTGATTAAAATTTCCTTTTTTGTCTCACTTTGTTCACCACTTTGTTTCTGTTCATCTAAGTGACCTTTATTCTAAATTTTAGCAACACTGAACAATTTTAATGGTTCAGGTCTTGCCTAATTTTTTTTTCTTCTGGGAAATAGTTAAACCATTCAATGAAAGATCTTCAGGTGTGCCATTTAGAAATATAAAGTTAAAATATTCCATAAAATAAGACAAATTTAAGGAATTTACGTCTTTTAAAGAAATGAACACAAGTTTAACTCAACTTAATGAACACAAGCTAGAACCAATTGGTCAACCACACAGCAGTGGAGTGGTAAATCCTTTATAAATTTAAAGCACTGCTTTCAGGAAGATCACCAAAATCCAACCATTCTATTAGATTTCTTTTCACAGAAATTCAAATTAACCCATTTCTAAGTGATTAAGAGAACATTTGATTTTTTTTCCTCAGAAAGATAATCCATAAGAAGTTACAAAAAATAAAAATGATTTGATTGTGAAATTTTTAAAAGCTATTTTCAACAAGCAAGAAGAAAAGCCTTAAAATAATTTTGAATAAGCCAATAAATTGATATCCATAAAATCTTATAATAGAGATTATGTGTCTGTAACTGAAACTACATAACCACCAATGTCACAATTCCCTTAGTTATTTATGTTACTCTCTGATTATTAAATAATAATTATTTATCAACAATATCTAGCCAAGTTATATTTGCCTCAAAATAGCTCATGTTATTAATGTATTTGAAATCCTGCTATGTTACATATCATTAAGAAATAAAAGTTTACAAAGTATATGATGTGCATAATTTGCATAGTGGTTTTAAACAAAACTGGGTTTAATAATTATCTAGTGTTATTGATTTCTCATTATTTTATTCTTGAACAGTATTTGCTTGAAATTTTATGTTAAAATATTCAATAAAATAAAATTCATGAAATTTAGTTATTAAGAAGTGAACACAAATTTAACTCTTAGACGCGGAAAAAGATCATGGTCTCAAAGAAGGAACACAACAAAAAAATGAAATTATCAAATATGGTTTAAAAAATATGCAAACAGAACAATAACAGACTTATTTTTTTTTAGATAGCCCCAAGATTCACAAAGCATGTAAGATATCAGTATAAAGGAAATTGACATACACAAATGTATACTTAAAGAGTCCAACCAGCAATCTTATTGGAAGAAAGAATCAACATGAATTATTAACCCTTATCCCCCCCCAAAAAAAGCAGGGAGTGGGAGGTAGATATATTGAGGAGACCAATTATAAACAATGTGCCTACCCTATATAAGACAGTTCATCTAAAAAGTTTCAAACAAAATATAGTGACCACAATATCAGGGTAGTTATTTTTAGTTAAACTACCATAAAAGTCACTCTTATACAAGAGAAAAATAACAAAAGGCTACATATAAGTTGTAGTTGTCACAGGGAATACAAGAAACCATCTACTCAGTAAAAAAAAAAAAATAAATAAAATAAAAAAAAATTAATCAAACTTTAAGGACACCACCAGAAACAACTAAATCGGACTTAGCAGAGCATGTGAAGAAGGAAAGTGGAAAGCATATAACTCTTCTGGACTAAGAGACATGGATAATTGATTTAAAAGAGAGAGAGAGAGAGAGAGAGAGAGAGAGAGAGAGAGAAGAAGAAGGATTCCTAACGTGAAAGAAACCACACATTCAAAAGTAAGATAAGCAAACAAAAATGTTTGTTTTAATAATGTATGGAAACTAATTCTCAAACATTTCAGCAGTTAAAATTTTCCATATCTGACATAGATGTAAGGACATTTAAACAATATTAGCAATGGTCCTGTTCTCTGATAAGAGTTAAAAAAAAATGCTCTTCGAATTTTATCAGCCCTTATATATCAATAACAACAAACACAAGCCTTTAATACCTGTGATGCTGTTCAATTATGATCTTAAAGTTGAGATGAAAAGAAGGAGGAATTGGTTTATTATGAAAGAAAATAAGAACTAAACCATTTTTAAAGATCTAATGCAATATGATCTTGAAAATGTACAAACAATACATCACATTTAAAGCACTAGTTCCAGTTAGATCTCCATTGTTAAGACACAATAAATATGCTCAGTACTTAGATGGGTTACGATTTATAAACAGTACATACCTATGAGCAATCTTAGTCCAGTGATCCAATCTAAACAAAACTTATTAAATTCCAAGAATACATAGGCTGATATATGTTTAATAACAATGAAAATTAAGACAATTGTTTTAAAAAGGAAAAAAAATCTAATCTTTAGAAGACAATAAAAAGAAATAGCTTATTTAAATAGTAAAATAGACAATTTAGTCATTAAAAAAATAAACAAGTCTTTCAAGTGAAAAGCAGAGAGAACTACTGAGACAAACAAATAGCTGTAGAGGTGTATATTCTACATAAATTTATTTTAAAATTTAACTGAATTACTTTAGAACTGATATAATCTGTAATAAGGAAACCCATCAGTTGAACCTAGTGTGAAAAATTTGCATAAAGTGAAAATAATCTGAGATACTTAGAAGAGTCCTGGAGTAACATAATTATAATAAGTGAGCATCCCGTTTGTATGGTTGTCTATGCCATTTTCATACTAAAACAACAAAAATAAAGAATGGTAAAAAAACATTCTTAAGTCATTTCTTTTAATACATAAAAACTTTCAAATTTATATGCTATTACTGAGGGGGGGGAGAAAAAAAAAAGAAAAAAAAAAGAAAAGTTATTTTAAGAAAAAATAAAAAAGTGGTTGCTCTTCAAAAAGAGCAAAATATTATCAGTAGCTAAAGCATATTTTCAAATTACCAATCAAAAACTACACTTGAATTTAGATATAGGAATTCATGGTATTTATTGTAATTTAGCCAAGTCTCATAGTTTGTCATTTCTAACTTTGGTAAACAGACCCTTTGTCTTGATACTAGCAAATTAGATGCCTTGTAGTATTTGTATATTTTTTTAGCTTATTCAAATAAGTGTCTTAAATGCCAGTAAATATAATAACTAAAATGCTTTTAATGAGAGAATACAAAAATTGAAGATATTTTTGAATGAACTAGAATCTTTGATGCTAAAGTCTCTTTTTTATACAATAATTATCTCTTAATATTTCTACATTGATATTCATGCGCAATAAAATTGAATAGCTTTCACAACAAAACCCAAGAAATATTAATTACAGATAGCATATATTCATACCATTGAGTGTTACACAAATTACAAAAAAAAAAAGAAAAAAAAAAAAGACTGACAGCAGTGAGCTGAATTGTAAAAGGTTTGCTCATCAAGTTCTAGATGCAAACACATCTCAAACATGGGCCAACTGGTTGAAAATACAGCTGAACCTCAACCACACATTAGAAATAAAGTTTAGTGATAGAACTAACAAAAATGAAACAATACATAGAATGCTTTCTTTTACACACTAAATATAACCTTCACTAACAATGAAGAAGTGTGCATAAGAAGCAGACACACACATACATACATACATTTAGAAATACAACAGAATAAAAGATATCTTTGTTTTTGACTCTTAAAACACTCAACATTTGACCTTAAATCCCATTATTGTCCTCTCTAAGTTTTATTTATGATATGCTAATGATGACTTGCAATCAAATCTAAAAATTTAGAAAAATGTTTTTTGTTAATTATTTAGAATAACAGTAAAACATTTTATCAGTGGGGAAAATAACTTTGGTAATGTTAAAAAAAAAATTCAATAGAAATGTAGTATTTATATTCACAATCCAGATAAGAATAAGATTCAGTCATTGTCTTTTTATTAATGAACTTTTATACATTCAAAAAATTAAAATGTCCAATTTTAAGGTGGCCATATTCAATTTTTTGAAAGGAAAGATAATTCCTCCTGGAAAATGGGGAATTAATTAGGTTTAAGATTGGAGTTTAGAGTTAATGATGAATTACCAAATTTATGTCTTAAGAAAAAATAAAATTAAATAAATAAAAAATAGTATATATATATATCAATCACTTTCCTGCTGAATTTAATTATGTTAGGTGATAATGATAATTGGAAAAATCAATACGGCCATCTTTTAAGGTTGGAAATTGTTTATACTTTGAGTGTGAAAAAGTTGAAAAAATAAAATATCAGTGGCAAACTTATTATCTTGATCATGAATACAAATACTACATTGTTATATGATTTTTTTCTAACATTACCAAAGCCATTTTTCCATAGGACAATTCTAAATTGGATGTGCTTGTGATATAATGATTAATGTTGTGGTAAGTGGACTCAGCTATTTAAGATCAAATCCTGAACAATGCTGTTGAATTTCAGATGGCACTAATATCCATGAGAAAGGTACGAATCCAATTATTCTACCTCCAGCTATGGGTAAATAGTAGGGCAGACTGAGTTCTTTAAACTTGATATGGAAACTGGTCTAAGTGAAGGAAAACTGAATTCAAAACAGTTGTAGACTTGGAGAGGGATGAGCTCCACCAGGCTTTTCCTACCCAAGACACACTACATGACCAAATCAAGTTACAGAACTAGTGATGAAGGTTCTCAATAAGTATAGATTTTTTCTTTGTAACCAGACAAATCAAAAAAGTTGTCTTGAGTTTATTGGTAACATAAATTGCTTCAGTACAGAAAATAAACAAGTTCAATTTTTGTCTGAATCTCAGACACAAGGAAACTATCATAATTATACACTGATGTATACTGACTGATGTTTCCATCTTGGTTGTTTAAGAGGCATCAAATGACACTAATTAAAAAATAATTAACTTGTAAAAATTAAATAATACTTAGAATGAAAAAAAAATGTCTTGGATTGAATAAAATGTTCAGTTTGGAAATCCTAGGTTACAAATTCTGACAGCTGAAGAATGTCTGTTGGTACAATAACTGAAATGTGACCATTATTTTCACACCAGTCTGTCAGAGGAATTTTAAATCAACCATTTTATTCAATCTATAGGCATCAATTCTTTTCATTCTGTTCTTCAAGCATCATTTCATCATTTCCAGTTAATTAGTGCAGTATCTTCCACTGAAACAGAGTATATGACTTTTTACATTACCTGATCAGGGTACAGGAGATAAAAGCTGTTGTTAAAATGTATCTCAATATCTTGTCACTGTGTTCAACACCTGTGTTGGGTAAGGCATAAAAGTTATATTCTGGTTCAATACAAGAAATAAGACAATATCTCAAGGACAAATTCCTTTTTTAGTCAAAATTAACTGATGTAAGATATCCTCTAAACAAAGATAGCAAGGTAATAACAATCTATCTCCAAGGAGTAAAATAAAGAGTTTGGTTCAAAATTTTCAGAAATTACAATGAGTCACAATACTTGTCTCATAAATATCCAAACTTGATCCTACCTTAAAAAAAAAAAAAAAAAAAAAAATTAATATATCAAGTACAAAATAAGATAAAAACTCACAATTCAGAGTTTCACATCGTTGATCTTCATGTGAGCTAGTATTAAACACATACTGAATACTAGCTCACCTAAAAAATTGACAATGTGTCATGAGTTTTTATACTGTTTTATCATTATCTTATTTTATACTTGAAACATATTGTGATATTTTTTCTGTATTTTTGTGTATAAAGCATTGTAAAGACTGTATGAATTGCAATTGGTTTTAGCAGTAAATTCTTATATATAATATATATATATATATATTATATATATATTTCTTTTTTTTTTCCTGTTATTAAAAGAAATATATTGATGGAAAAACAAAATTGCAGCATCTTGAAGGACAGTGCTACAATGTGCATGCTTGAGAGTAGTAGACAATCTGATAAAATTTATAGTTTTCAGCCATTTTCTGACACAGTAATGCACATATCCATGCATTGTATCCAATGTGATAGTACAGGCCCGTGTAAACTATGACAGACACTTCAAGAAGGCTCGACTGCACAATAGTTGAAACATTGTGATTATAGCTACCAAGATGAGAACATTAGTCAGAGTAGATCAGTGAATAATAGAAATAAATCCTTTTATTATTCAGAGTTAGAAAATGTATATCATTTTGAATAACTTTAAATAATATTCAGATACAAGAAACTGAAAAGCAATTATCTCAACTATAATCTCAGACACAAAAATTATTTGAGAAATAAATGACATCCTCACAGGATAACAACATTCAAACTTTAATATCTTATTTTCGTTTTTGTACATAAGTGTTTATGAAAATGATTGTTGAAGATTTAATACTGGCCTTAAAATGTACTTTTTAAAAAGTCCAAAATATTTCAGTCATAAAATTTCCAAAATATACAATCAACTGCAAACTAAAGATTGAAATAAGGTGAACCTTATTAAGCACATAAAGTTATTTAATTATTTAATAATAATTCCAAGCTTCTATACATCAATGACTTCATAAGCAAGTTATACCCCACATGGAAGACTTGCCAAAGGCATGAACTCAAAATGCCACCACTTAGATTTTAAGTTAAAAAAAAAAACAAAAAAAAACAACAAATAAATTTATGGATATTAAATAACTTTGGGTGTTATATTTAAAATGTATACAGCAGATAGTTAGAAAATGTGCTAATTCAAAATTGTATATTTTTGATTGATCCTGCTTAGTCTCTGTTGCACGAAAAGGAGTTAAGTGCAGCATGGAGAGGCATAACCTCTGGAACTGGACTTTGGATAAATCTGTACCTTCCAGCCAAAAGGACCAAAGAGGAAATTCAATAAAACTGTCTAAGGTGTAATTATGCCGATTCTGATAATACTGGTCTCAAATATCCAAACTCAATCTTACAAAAAAAAAAAAAAATTTTCAGTATAGTCTTTATTAAAGAAATATACTGATTTAAGATATAATTGCAACACCTTGAAAACAGTGTTAATGTTAAACAGGGTACAGTATGAATATGCTTGAGGGTAGAAGAGATTTCAATAAAAAACTTTGAAAGTCTTCAGCCATCTTGTAACATTAACACTCATATCAGTGCACTGTTTTATATACATGCAAGAATATAGGCCTGTGTTAATGCCCAAAGAGGATATACAGTATATCAATATGTGGCTTGAGTACTGTTAACGCACCTTTTATTTTGGAACTTGTGCATATATTGATTTGCATATTGTCATTAACTGTAATGTTTAATCTTGAGTAAAATGGAACACATATTCAGGGTGCTGCAGTTTTATTTTTCATCAGTGTGTGTATATATATATATATATATATATATATATATATATATATATATATTGTGCGACTCGTAGCAGATGAGTTAATGTCCAGTAATCGGATAAAATTTAAACAGCAATTCCATTCAAATGATTCTGATATGCAAGTAATTACTTTTAAACCCTGGCTGAAGCTTTATAATATTTCTGTAATACAGAAAAACATCTCATCTTGGAAACAATGCCATTAAAAGTCATAAGTTGATTTTTCTTTTTGGTAAATTCCCATCATCAAAATAATCTATACATTAAAAAGCAAATAAAACTATAAGTAAGAACCAAAAATCTTTTATGTTCTCCAAAGATTACATTTGTAACAAATTGCCAAAAATATTTAAATATTCTATAGATATAGTGGATTCAAGTTAAATGGAACATCGGTTACTAGGAATAGCTGCTTTGAATGACTAATTATACAAGAATGGAATCAAAAATATGTAAAATTAAATTGTCCTTTTTATGCAAATCTGATTAAAAGGAACAACTGCTTATCAAGACCAAAATCTATAATCGAATGTGTTTCACTTAAGCAGATTCCACTGTATTTAAAAATATTTAAAATACATTTATGAATTATAAATATTTAAATAAAATTAAATGATCATTTTAATAAAATCAACATTCCAGCATTTGAATTAGCTATAATTTACATAATGGAATTATAAAAATTAATACTATACAATAAAGGATTATTAATTCATAATGAACATAATACATCATAAACTTATAAATGATTACATAGATTCAATCATATCAAACATATTGATTATTGGGATACTTTATTCAAATCCTTAGAAAAAAAAAAAAGGGTAAATTTTAAGAAATCTCCCCAAAATTAGTAACACAGGTCTTCATTACCAAAGAATTTAAAAACATCTCAAGATGTTGCCGGACAGAAATATCACAGGACTGTAAGCAAATCCATAAAAATTGCAGGAAAGAGAATGTTTGATAAGAACCCCCCCCCCCCCACAAAACTTCACAATTGCTCTGAATCACTGAGTTAGAGATTTTAAATAATTCCAAATAAATGATTCTCTTACTATCTGTTCTGTCAAGAGATGAAAGCTCATTTCGGGGAAATTGGAAACTATACCCTTGAGTGTTATTACAAATTTTGTAAGTATACTACTAAATCATATTAGTCCAAGTTAAAAATGTGGTAAGGGTAATCCAAATTTGTTTTAGACCTTATTTTTTTGATGCAGGTATCATTAGAGAACAAGAAAAGTTTTCTTGTCTCCAATGATACCAGCATAAGAAAAATTAAGTCTAAAGAAGTTCAGCTTCAGGTTAACCTGACCATGTTTTTATCCTGGACAATGTGTATATAGTGTGAAGATTTGTCTAATGTTTGGATGACCAAAGGCAGCAAACTCAGCTCTTTTTTTTTATATAGATAGAAGTTTAAGATCAGCCATGGCATCCATCTTTTATTGGAAAGATTTTAAATTTTCTTCATTTATTTTTTAAAAATTTATTTTGCTTTTTAATATTTTTTGTCTGTTTTATTGTTTTCTTAACAAGGAAAAATAGTGATATCTTTTATTCTGTCTAACAAGATAAACAATTACAAAGTGTGTGATTTTTTTTTTTTGTTAGATTTTTTTTTTTTTAAGAAAATTTATTCTATTTTTTCTTTTAGTTTTTAAAAAAGGTATTTGTACATCCTTAAATAAAAAGACCTTCCTGATTTTGCATTTTTTTTGTCATGTTGGTAGGAAAAAAAAAACACACCAAAATCCCAACGATAACAAAACTTGCAATTGTTCTAAGGTCGCCAGACCCCAGGGCAAAGGTAACATTAGTAATATATTGGCTTTCCGCCACAGTTCCTGTCGGAATGTTACAACTTTATTTTGCCCCCGCAAATATCCTTGTAGATATCAGGTGTCACAGGCTTATATTTTCCAGATCGAACATCCATATAATAAATTTTGTCTTGAACCTTTGTCACATCAAAGCTTTCTTTCTTCAAATCCACCTTTCGGATTTTGAATGTCCCTGAAAATAAATAAACAAACGTTAACATATTCTTAGAGATTTCATGGGATCAGGTTTTGAAAAAAACTTTAAAATTCAACTGTCAGAAGTGATTCTCTAACCATGGTTTGAATGTTTGGTAAGTTGGTATTTTATGGCATGTCAAACCTTGTTGGTTTATTCAATGCTGAAGCCAGTCTTTTTCAAAAAGTAATTATATGATACCAAGTTACAGATCATTTGAATCCTTCCACTATTCTTAATACAAATAATTTATACAAAATTATATGGTTTCAAGTAACTATTTAGTAATGATAATTAGTTTTCATACAACTATGTTTTCAAGTATTCTTACCTAATACTTGTCATTTTTAAACAGATCTATTTGACCTATACATGAGGATTCTAACATACTACCACTCAAAAATGATTAAGAAAAAATCCACATAAAAGATTTATCAATTGTATTTTTTAATTATACAATTATATGGTTTCAAGTAACAGGCAAGTGCAAGTATTTCAAGCAATTATATGGTTTCAAATAACTATTGATAATTCTTTGAAAACAATCATAGCTTTAAGTAACTATTCTGAATAGCAATATTATGCAGTTATATGGTTTCAAGTATTCCTATCTAATACAAAAAATTTTCAAATGGGTCTATTCGACCCAGACAAGGGACCCCAACAAAAGCATTCCTGGTGTAATGGCAACCCTAATAGGAAATGGACATGGTGACATGAGTTCAAATCCTGGATGATACTGTTTTGATTTCACATAGTGCTAATATCCTTGGGAAAGGATATGAATCAAATTATTCTCCTTCCAGCAATAGGTAAATAATAGGGCAGACTGGCTCTTCAACCTTGGCATAGCAACCAGTTTAATGGCTATCATCATGGGAAATTGATTGGACCAACCAAGTTCAAACCTTGGATAAGGCTGTTTGCATTTCATTTTGCACTGATAACCTTGGAAAAGGCATGGGTCTATACTTTTTCCCCTCCCAACTATGGCTAAATAGCATGGCAGACTGGGCTTTTTAGCTTTGTTTAGGCAACTAGCCAAGATGATAATTTGTAAACAATTATAGCTTCAAATAACTGTGTTTTTAATCAAGATGGAGTCATCTCATTAAATGGCAAGCCTCTAAAATTAGAAAATCAGTTAATATACCCTGGTAACAATATCCCCTCTATTGAAAATGATATCAACATGTGCAAAGGTAAGGCATAGACTGCTATTGACAGATGAATTACCATATGGAAATCTGATCTGATAAAATAAAATAGGAATTCTTCCAAATTGTAGCCATGTCAGTACATGTGCAAGATATTCTGGGCAATACTAAAAAAGTAAGGACAAACTCATAAATAATGTTCTTCTATCAACTCCTACACACGGACACACCTGTGTTGGCCGACCAGCAAAAATTTACATTCATCAGCTCTGCGCAGATACTCGATGTCATCTAGAGGACTTGCTAAGAGCAATGACCGATTGGGATGGATGGCAAGAAAGAGTCAAGAGAACCTGTACTGTCAGCATACCTTGATAATGACATGTTTCAAGTATTCTTATCTAATACTAATAATTTAATGCAATTATATGGGTTTTAAGTAACTGCTCCTATTTAATAATAAGAATAAGTAAAGTTGGTGACCGTAGTCGAGGGCGACCCGAAGGCTCCCTAATCAATAGCTACTCTACCGAGGCGTAGGGGAGGGCGCTACTCCTTTCCCTGGATTGTTCCAATTTAGCCTCGATACATACCTTATATATTGTTGAGTGTTAAGCAAGGAGGTATCAAGTACCATTTTTATGATTTCAAGTAATCAATTATGACAATACTTCGTAAATTATAGCTTCATTTTAGTAAAATTTTATAACACACTGAACTCGAACCAGTTGTACTCCACTTAAAAACTGACCTTGTGTCACATCCTATCTGTGGAAAGAGGTTAGGGTGAATACAGACATTATTCCCTGTACATGCACCTTATATCCATGTTACCCAGACACATGGATTTTTAAGTATTAAATACTTAACTACAAAACTTACCAGTTGTCTCTACAGATTTCAACAGCCGAATGAACATAGGTCGAGCATATGGGGGTAGAACCATGGCCAAATTTTCACTAAGAGAATCCAAATTGAGAGTTTCATGCTCATCCAAAATGGCAGCCATTCCTGCACGTCCTTCAACACCTGCAATTTAAAAAAAAAAAAAAAAAAAAAAAAAAAAAAAAAATTTACAAAAATAAAAAACCTAAATTCCTAAGCAAGTTAGTCAATATATAAATTACATTTATAAACATATGAGGGAATGTGTCATTAAGAAAAAAAAGTATTATGACACAGCTACAACTCCAGATTAAAGGGATTGAGTGATTTAATGGCACATCAACTAGTCTGAGGTTATTTAATTAGGGTAGAGGTTATTTAATTAGGGTATTGGAGGTATTATGGGACAATTATTATAGACCACTCATTTTGGTTCTAGGAAAGATATTTAATCATTTCTTATTCACCAAGTTCCAATAACAACATTAGTATATTTATTGATACACCAACACTGAATAAATGAAAAGGAAAGATGGGATAAACTCATATAAATAAAACATTGAACAAGTACATATAATATGAATGTTAGAAAATTGCTTTGGTTTGGGTGTATGGAAGATCAACCATAGTTTATTTAATCCCAAACCCTACATATAAATTAAATATGATTTGTAAACAAATTTTGTAGATACACAGTTAAATGATCAAACAGTTCTATTTCTAACAATTCAATCTAACAGAAGTCATTTGCTTTCACAGTTTAAATGCCAAACAGTTTTGTTTGAGCCATAGATAGGACCCTATCAGGTGCTACCACTCAGGGCCAGAGTGGACCTGGGAGTGATGTCAATGAAGCATTACTGGAGCCTCACCATTAGATTGTTTAGTGTCATATCAGGACACTCATCGGGAGGGAGGGTCTTTACCCTGCTGTTGAGATGCAGTCAGTGTCAACTGGGCAAAACAATTAACATTTAATAACATTTGAAAATTTATTAATAGAACAAATGTTACAATTAATATTTGTCCCAAAACAAATTCCACATATTGGTCTCCAAAAGCAAACAGAGTATGAAGGGTTGGTACAGAAAAGGTAAACTACAAGCAAAGACTATGTTATCTCACATCTATGATGAGAACAGAAAAAGGTAAGGTAAATGTCTTAATTGTCATCTGGTTTTTGTGGTGAGATGAAATAGTGCCTCACCAGAGGTGGAAATAACATCCTCATATAGTTCCACAAACAAAAATAAAAATTATGTCCAATGTTCACCCAATGGCCACAGACTAAAAAGATGTCTTCTCTGTTCTTTGAACAGAAGCAAAAGAGAAATAATTAGAAGTCTAAAGTATCACTTGACGTGAGGAGCCACACCTGCCAATCTAAGAGAAGATGACTATTTACCTCTCTCTGCAAGGGAATCATGTATATCATCCATTTATATTTACATATTTTGTGCAATTGTTTAAGATTTTTTAGACACAGTTATATGGTATCAAGTATTCTTAATTGGAATAATTTGCAAAGAGATCAATTTGGAATAGAGGATCCAAACAAGTACTACCACTCTGGGTTAAGTTGGTTTTAATGGCATATCAAGTATTGTAGGTAACTTAATACCAAATCATATATATGATTTGTAAACAAAAAGTTTGTAAGGTTTTTAAACAAGCCAGAGCTTATTTGTTTGCTCACAATTAAATGGTTCACAGATGGCAGGACGTAGCCACAATATTACAATGATAATAACAATATAGTAAATAATAAACTTTATTATAATATTAGAGAGATTTAATATTATTATGAATTCTACAGAAAATGTATGTGCTACCAAGTTATATTCTTGTACAGAAAGTTTTTTTAAAAATAAACTAATGGTCAAATCACACTGAAAGCACCAGTTCTCATCAGCTGACCAAAGTTAAGCAATGTCCTAAGTTATGAGATAGGTGACCACTTAGGATCAGCAGGTACCATACACAACCCAAGGAGGACTGGACCATGTGCCAAACTAAGCAAAGTTTAGTAAATAAGTCTTTGGTCAAGACACACTGAAAGTATAGGTGACTGTCAGATCACTTATGTTAAGCATCAATGAGCCAGCTCAGGACTTAAATGAGTGACCACTTACGAATAGTAGGTACTATTTATCAACCCCTCCGCTCGGGCAGGATATGACACAAGGTCAATTTTTAAGCGGAGTTTAACAGGTTTGAATTCAGAGTTTTCCTTCTCCTAGACTAGTTGCCTAACCAAGGCTGAAGAACCTAGTCTGTCCTACTATTTACCCATAGCTGGAGGGAGAATAATTGGATTCATACCTTCCCCAAGGGTATTAGTGCTATGTGAAATGCAATCAGTCTCGTCCAGGATTTGAACTCGTGTCGCCGTGTCCATTTCCTACGGCGATAACAACTACACCACGGGCACCTACTTACGAATAGTAGGTACTGTAGACAACCTGATTCTTTTGTACCAAACTCAGCAAAAAATAAGTAAATAAGAACCACCAAGAAAAGAAAAAATAAAAACAATTAGATAAAACATACCAGGAACTTCAACACCATAAACAACAACATCTTTCAGTTTAAGAATGTTACTGATCACTCCTTCAACTTCAGACGTGGAAACATTTTCTCCTTTCCAACGGAATGTATCTCCAGTTCTGTCACGAAAGTACATATAACCAAACTTGTCCATGACTAATACATCACCTGCAAACAATGGAAAAATCAGGCTATAAATATGAATGAACAAGATCGCACAAAATGCAATTTAGAATTTGAATAAATTAACAGAAAACGGGAAATAAAGCTGAAATAATGATATATATATATATATATATATATATATATATATATATACCATGATGGTATGTATGTATGTGAAAAACTTAATGGGTAGAGGGAGATGCAATCAGCATATTCTCCAGTCCTAGCTGTTGTGTATTTGAATGAATGAGGTCATACAAATACACAATTTAGCTGTACTGGGATTAGATGCAACATGCAATGGATTATCGAAATGTTGCTTCCTCTAGACAGCTTTGTTCATTCATGTGAATATCTCCCTTTACAGTACTTCTTTTTTTTCCTTAAATCCTGTCTGTTTTCAGAGTTTGATTGTCAACAACTTATGTCTTTTGATTAAAATTTTTTTGCTTTTATATCTCTTTTGCACACATCTTTATATCTCAGCAGCAGAAAATTTTTTCCTCTGCCTGGTTTTTGGCTTACAATATAGGAAGTCTTTGGAGAATTCTACAATCACTGGTGTAGTGAACATGTCTGAACCAATAAACCTTCTAAATTAGGATTGAAGATATTCAAAGTATCTATATAAATGTACTTAACATGCTTTTTTTTTTCAAGTATATTTTTTCGAAAACCTTATATCAAAAGAAAATCTTTAATCTTAGCTCTTACCAGTCAGGAAAGCCATGTCACCTCTTCGGAAAACATTGGCAACAATTTTTTTGGACGTTTCTTTTTGGTTAAGATAACCATCAAATTCTCGAGCAGGATCTCCTCGGACAATTTTGCCAACTAGCTGCCCAGGTTCACCTGAAGACAAAAATCAAATTGCTCACAATATATTTTATAGATGAGAAAATAAATAATAATTAACAAAAAAAAACAAACAGTTTTGCTTTTTATAAACAAAACATTAAGACTTATATTACTTTTAGAAATATTTACCATCTAAACCATTTAAACACAAAATGACCTAAGGAAGATTTTATCATTTTACACAAGTACAAGGGCAAGTCAAATGTTTTGTAATATTTTGGTACATACAGTGTGTGTCATGTGATTAAAGCAGTTCAAGCAGTAGCAGGTGTTGTATGCCCACATACAAATACAAGCGGAAACATAATCAAACATAATTTATGAACTTCAATGAACGAACGAACACACTTCTTTATAAAAATATATATCTCACACTTTATTCTCAAAAGGGTTGATGTTTTTGTGGTGTGTGAGAGATGGGTGGAGAGACATACTCAGAGAGAGGACGACTTCTTCCCATATCTTCTCCCAGGAGCCAGTGGGTGCCAACACTCGCACCCCCTTGCAAGCTCATCAGAGACAACCTGATTGGCTGCATGTCCCACACTCGACTGCGATCTCTGCACTGTCTAAATCTGACCGCGTGGTTCTCATCACGTGATCTCCTTCCGGTTACACACCTGTTGTACCCGAGTGCCCTGATCACGCTGCTGTTTACTAATCAAAATGTGACAGCTTGCCAAAGCACATGGGGTCACTAGGAATAAACCGAAAATCCATGTCATGTTATATAACACGGGTACCTTCTGTCATTGGTTGTATCATAGCAGTTGATACACTTACACATTGTGCATTGCTTCATTCCATGTTGGATTTGAAAGCTACACAGATGAATATGCAATGTAATCTAATTTAGAAACTTTACGAGTTTGAATTGGGTCATAACACCATGGAAGCAACAAAAATATTTGTCATCCATCTCAATGATCAGGTAAGGTCAGGTAGGCCTAAAAACATGGATTCCAAGACTGTGCTCCAAGCCATAGAAGCAAATCTGATGAGTAAAACTTTGAGAGTATCAGGCAAGCTTGGTATCTCACTGTCCAGTGTGGTTCATCACCATTACAACCTGGGCAAAAGTATCCGAAGCTACAAAATTGTGCCTCACATTATATAAATATTGTAAAACTTTTGACTCACCCTGGCATAACCATGGTGACTACAATAAAGTATTGCTTGGGTAAATGTAATTTATTATTTCCATCTCAGGTTTACTTATCCTGTGCCATTCAACATCTGTATAGGATAATATACATCATGAGATATGTGTTATGGATGCCAATACAAGCTACATTTATTAATGAACAGCAAAGGCAGTAAGAAATTCTGCCTTTATAGTCATCTTGCATTCACTGTAGAATGAAAAGTAACTATGTGTGATAAATATAAAAAAAATATAATTTTCAACTTTTTTTTTTCATACATAAAACTGCAAGTGGAAATTTTGCAAATTCTTGAAATATCTTAAATAATTCCTTACAGTGGTATCGATATTGTAGACAATTTACATGATCAAGATAGACCAAATACCACACACACCTACAACCTAGTAATTTACCCATGGTATATGACTGATAAGCATCCACATACAGCCATTTCTTATGTAGACAAAATTTGGCATTAGCTAATTCTAATTATTATAAAATCAAATTGATTACAAAAGGGATAAAAATCATTGCCTTTCACATTATAGCAGCATCACCAATGACTGCTCTTTAGGTGGTTGGTTGGGCATTTTGGCATATCAATCATAAATTATTTAATGCCAAATCCTCTTTATACATATATATTAAATATATGATTTATAAACATTTTGTTTACACTTTTAAATGAGCCCAAGGTCTTTTTTTTTTTCAGAGTCAAATGGTTGCAAGCATTTCCAGTAAACACAAATAATTCTATTTACTATTCATATTTACCAACCTCTCCGCTGGGGCAGGATATGACACAAGGTCAATTTTTAAGCGGAGTTTAACAGGTTTGAATTCAGAGTTTTCTTTTTCTTAGACTAGTTGCCTCACCAAGGCTGAAGAACCTAGTCTGCCCTACTATTTGCCCATAGCTGGAGGGAGAATAATTGGATTCATACCTTTCCCAAGGGTATTAGTGCTATGTGGAATGCAATCAGTCTCGTCCAGGATTTGAACTTGTGTCCCCGTGTCCATTTCCTATGACAATAGCCATTACACCATGGGCACCTCTATTTAATCATTTATTTGCACATAGGGAAATGATTACAAGTACTGGTACTCAACACTAATTATTCTATTCAACATTACTTATTCATTTACACACAATTAAATAGTCCCAAGTATTGCCATGTTACACTAACAATTCAATTACACATCAATCATTTATTTACTCACAATTAAATGATCAAATAGTTCTATTTCAAACAATTTGATTTAGTATAAGTCATTTGTTTGCATACAGTTTAAATGTCAAACAGTTCTATTTGACCCATAGATAGGACCCTATCAGGTGCTACCACTCCGGGTCAGAGTGGACCTGGGAGCAATGGCAATGAAGGGGTACTCCACATTCCCCAAAGCTCTAAAACTGGAGCCTTGCCATCAGATGGTTTAATGTCATATCCAGGACACTCATTGGGGGAGTTTTACCCCTCTGCAGAGATGCAGTCGGTGTATTCTACAGCCCCAGCCGACTAGGCTGAATGACTGCACTGTCGGTGATGTAGTTGGAAAAACTTGTCTTAAGCATTAGGACCATGTTTCTTTATTCCCTTAGTTCAGTCTCTGAAGTTGTGGAAGCAGGAAGAAATGGATAACTGACACAACACACAGTAATTCTCTTCATTCCTGTTGGAACTGACTCTTCTATCTTCGATTTGTTCCTTGTTCTCTGTTTATGCAAATGTTTGTCCCTTCGTACCTTAGATACCAAAGAGAAAAAGAGCAGAATCATGAAATCCATCATCTTATAATGGGGTTCTCAGAATACTCCACCCCCACTTCAGGTTGGTGACATTTTCCAGCCAGCTCCTGTTACTACTTAGAGGGCTAATTGCTTGTGACCTCAGCAAGTCCTGGTCTGAGGTGCTAAATCAAGCATATACCCTGGTATCATTTGCTTATACTGTTAACAACAGACTAGATAAGGTTATTTTTAATACATACAGAAATAACAAGAAAATTGACAAAAGGTTCATTATCAGCAGATGTCTATTAGAATTTCTATAATACTTAACAGTAAATGACTGGATAAAAACAAAGAACATTCTGTCTTAATTTCAATTAAACAGTTCTAGGACAATAATACTAAAATGTTACATATTGACCTTTGACAGGCTGTGTAAATTTGTGAATTTCCAAACAGGATATGCTCCTGTGACTTCAGGTAAACAAAAGACAGCAGAAATGCCATGTGAATTGCATTAGTTGGATATCAGGAGGAAGAGTGCATAGGCATCCAAATAAATGACAAACTCCAAGAAGAGAGTCAGCAGAATGAGCAGAGAGACCAGAGGTCATGCAGACCTGGGTGCAGGCCTGAAGAAGGCCAGATGGCCCCAGGTTGAAAGGTAGAAAATGTACAAGACTTCCTAATGTTCAAAGCGAATATGATCCTGTTGGGGTGGACTTGTCTACCTTCAATATAAGGTGGAAAGTTACATTGAAAAAGTGAGTGTTCACAGGAGTTAGCAAGTGACCAAATAACTGGTAAGTGGCTAGTGAGCACTGAGCCTAGAGCAAGGAACAGCAAGCAAAGACTCAGCCAAGCTGGCACAGCTTCCAGTCTAGCAGTAAAGTGATTTCCTATGGCATATTGTAGTTCCTAATTGTATGCAAAAAACATGTCATAACAGATCTTAGAATGAAGAAGAAACGAAGATGATTAAATGTTTTAAGTCAGCCCTGTACCAGCCTTATGGAGGAAGAACAAAGAAGAAACAGATGATTAAATGTTTTAAGTTGACCTTGTACCAGCCTTATGGAGGCAGAGCAAAGAAGTAAGGCTGGCTGAATATATCACATCTCAACCTGGTGTAAATCTTAGCAGTTCCACACACACACACTCTCTCACACAATCAATAAACAAGAAAGGTGAATATTTTAAACAAGTATTATTGTTTTTCCTTCTGCTGATATATAAAATCTTTTGGGATTTGGTGCTTTTTTGGCCAGATACCTCACCAGTGCATTTTGATAAAAGAACTTGGGTTACCATCACATAAAAAAAAAGTAAAAACAGGAGAAAGGATAAAAAAAAAAAGAGAGGAAAAGAACTGAGAACCCCCACCAAACTAAGATACAGTAGAAAAAAAAGTACAAGGAAAGAAAACCACTAAACTAAGAAAAGAAAAAGCACCCTAACAGTAGAATAAAAAGATGGCTAGACAAGAAATAATGGGGACCCCCCCCCTAAAAAATGAAGAAAAAAAACTTAAGTAAAGCATACACATGCAGGTTAAAAAAAATAAAGAAATGAGTTATAAGAAAAAAGAATTTTTACAAGTTATGAAAAGAGAGAAAAAAAACTGAATTGAAAAAACAAAACTTTTAGAAGTTGAAAAAGAACAAAGAAATAGACACTTGGGACTTTGCATTTTGCAAGGGGGAAAGAAAGGAGAAAAAGAGAAGGAAGAAAAAGAATTTTTTAGAACAGACAAATCTGGACATTTGTTTTTGAAGTTGTGAACTTTTTAGTGGAAAATTTTAAAGCATAAACTTTTTTTTTTTTTGAGTAAATTTTCAGTTGCTTGCATTGGTTTAGGGTATGTATTTTTGAAATTTTTTTTCTCCCTATCGCTGAAAAATTTAGAAAGGGAAAATCGTTTTGAATCAAGGCACCATTTTGATTTTTTTCCATTCTTTACACATGAAAAATTTTCCACAGCTATTGACATGTGCAGATTTTAATTTTTTTTAGGAAGAATGAAGGTGAGTAATTTCATTCTAAGAAAAATTGTTTTGAACCAAGGTGCCATTTTGATCATTTTTTATCTCTCTTTACCTCATGAAAGATTTCCCATCAATCATTGACATGTGGGGATTTTAATTTTAATTTTCTAGGAAGAATGAAGATTAGTACTTTTGTTCTGGGAGTTTTTTTGTGGGAAAATGAAATACCTTTTTTTTGTATATTAAGTCATCTTGCTATTGACTAGGATTTCATCCAAATTGTGTTGGGATTATTTTGGACATAGGCTAATAAAGTAGTTTTATAGAAGAACTCCCTGTTCTATGAGTAAAGTCCCAATTTCTGAGCTTTGGAGTTCTAAGTATGACAAAATAAAGAGAAAAATGGCAGTGAAACCTGCTCCAAGTTTGTTTTTTTTCAGGCGGATATGAATTGTGGGTGATTTCTCAGGTTTTTTGGTCTTGATTGATGTTTTGGATTCATGCATGGACAGTGAGGGGGGGAAAATGGACTTAGTAAAGGGTAGATACCTATATTTTAGTTGTCACTTGGGATGGGTGGGGGTCCTGATGAATTAAATAGCAATTTAATTATGTGAAGGGTAAAATGAGGTCCGTTGGGGGTTCACAGATACAGATTAGGAACAGAAATTTTTTTAAGTGATCAGTCGGTATTGGGGTGTGTGTGCGTGTGTGTATGTATGTGTGTTGAAACAAAGAGAAGACCTAGTGTGTGGAAATTTTAGAAAAGCAGAGATATTACTAGCAATAATTGATATAAAGAGAATATCAATAGTGAAGAAAAGTAGCATATGGCTGATAGATATTTCTGGCATGGTATATTTTGGTTGTTTTGCTGTGTGCATGTCAATTTATAATGCCATTGCAATGTATTGTTTTGGGCTATGAATGTAATGTTCTAGAATTTTGTGTATTTCTCCAGTTACTCCATGTAGGAACCTGTAGAGCAAATGACTGGTGTGTTGGTCAAGAAGAATCCAGGCAAATGTATCACTGGAATGACCAGGGTCATGGGGTTTGTGATCAGGATTTTGGGACCAAGATGTTTGTCCTGTTGTTTTTATCCTCAAAGAATTGTAGATGGCCGTGTGGTGTTTTTGAAATGAGAAATGTATTTGTATTGTATTTTTGATGCATGTATGTATGAGGGAATAGACAACCATGTAGAGAAGAAATAGCATAGAGGTAATTTTAGTATTAGGCAAGTATTAGATAAAGAATAGGTTGCCTTCAAAGTTTTTTTTTGCATCATGATTATTTTATTTTGTTTCTTTTATATTTTTTGCAAGTTGTAAGTGGGGAAGAGAGTCAGAGGAAGATGCTAAGAAAATGATCACAAGTGAACATTTTGGAAAATAGGGTAATGAAGAAGGTTACATATTGACCTTTGACAGGCCGTGTAAATTCAGGATATACACCTGTGTCTTAAGGTAAACAAAAACAGCGGAAATGCCACGTGAATTGTGTAGGTGGGATGTCGAAAGGAAAAGTGTATAAAGGTCTGAAAAATATAAAACGGAAGTTTTCAACCCCAAGAAGTGAGAGTCAACAGAGTAAGCAGTGAGAACAGACACCAGACGTCGTGCTGCCCTGAGAGCACAGGCATGGAAGGGGTCAGATGGCCCCAGGTTGAGAGGTAGAAAATGTACAAGACTTGCTGATGTTGAAAGGAAGTATTACCCCAGAACAAAAGAAACAAAGATTATTAAATGTTTTTAAGTTGGCCCTGTAACAGCCTTGTGGAGGCAGAGCGATGAAGTACAGTTTGCAGAATATATCACATCTCAACCTGGTATAAATCTTAGTAGTTCCAGACTCTCACACACACAACCAATTTCGCCACAATTTTGTAATAACAAGCAAAATGAATATTTTCATACATGAGGGTTACTGCCACCTTCATCCCTTCATTTTCAACACAAGAGGGGAGTCAAAAGTTTTGCAGTATTTTGGTGCATGCTAGTTTGTGGTGTGTCTTAGGTGATCAAAGCAGTTCAAGCCGTGATAGGTATCTGACGTGGTTGGTAGTATCGTGGTAGTTAGTGTGCTGGTACATTGTTCACTGCTTCCTACTGTGTGGGATTTGAAAACTGCACAGATAAACACATGTAGTCAAATTTGGAGACTTATGCCTTACAAGTTTGAACTGGGCCATAACACCACAAAAGCAAATAAAAACATTTATTGAGAGAAAGGTGAAGGTACAGTTAATCATATGACAGTAAACGGATGGTCCAAGAAATTTTACTTGAATGGCAAGAACCTTGATAATCAGGCAAAAGGTAAGGTAGGCCTAAAACGATGGATTCTAAGACTGGATTAAAGCCATACACAAATCGAGTAAATAACACTCGAAAATTATCAGGCGAGTTTGGCATGTTACAGTTTAATGTGGTTCGTCACTTTCACATGCAAAAATATCCAGACCTGCAGAATTGTGCCTTATAAAAATATTGCAAAACTTTTGACTCGTCTTAGTAACATACAAAAAGGACAAAAAAAAAATGTACCCAAAGAAAAAAAAATTACCTGGTTTAGCATGAACACACATTCCGCGTCTGTCTCGGACTGGTTCCCCTGTACATTCATCAACCTTGATGAGAGAGACTGGGTACAATGCTGGTAAAATTCGTGTCGTGAAACCCACGGCTCCCGGCGTGTTATCCATGTTAACTGGAATGTCCAAATATTAATTGAATAAAAGTGGTTAAAGGGCGATAACTCTATAATCATTGTGATATTTATCTCCCTTAAAAATTTTCGATTTTATTGCCTATTAATTATTTCATTGTATACTGGAGAAAAATGGTTATCAATGGAATATTGCTAAAACAAATAACATGAAATAACACCTAAATACTAATACTAAAATTAAATTTAATATTGTTCTATATAAATACATAAAAATATTCATGCTAAGTATTTTTTGAAATGTACACAAAGTCACCTCTCCATATTGAGAGCAAAGGATCCCCCCTCAAAAGTAAGAAAACTATGAATATCTCGGCTGTTCCATGTAGACCGTCCAATTAAATAATAAGAGCTTCCATAGGCAAGCATTGAACTACAAAGTTACCTCCCCTGATAATATAAACGAACCCAGTTTTTAGAGGCAGAACTTTGTTTTTATGCTTGATACTGAATAAAGTAATTGAGTGTCAATACTACTATTTCATAGCTGTGACTACATTCCAAACTCAAATCTTAATACTTTTGACTGTTTAACACTTAACTAATATAACAATACTGTCTATTACAACAGTATATTTCATTCATTTAAAATTACAATATCAACACTGTAATCGAACAGAAATCAGAGGAGTCAATACAGTACATGTATAGTATATAATACAATAGACATTAAGTAAGTTGGCTGACTGTATTCAAAGGCAACCTGAAGGCTCCCTTTTTAATAGCTGCTATACAAAGGAGTGCATCACTCCTTTCCCTGGATTGCTCGATTCACCCTTGATCCATGCCTAATAATGCTGTGTTAAGCAAGAAGGCATCAAGTACTATTTTTTTAATCTTTGGTATGACTCGACCTGGAATTGAACCATGGTCTTCCAGACCATTGGGGAATACTTTAACTATTATGCCAATAGACATACAGTGTATATATTTATGTTAGTAGATGATAAAAGTAGATTAAAAAGCCTATATTTCATTAATTTATTTGACTTAAGTTTTCTTTAGATTTTCTAGTTTACATGTGATAACCATTATGATAAGTGTGCCTCTTATGCTCATAAAGTACTTCTTGTTAAAGTCTTTCATTTGTTTATGCTAAACATGCATTTCACTTTCAAAATTTAATATCACAAAATATTTTCATTATGAAAGAAAATTGCAAAGATTCAAAGCTTCTCAGGATCTCCAACTCTATAACTACATACATAGAAATCAGTTTTTAGGTAGATGCCAATCTGGGATAGAGTTTGTTCCAGTGTTTTATTTACAGTTATTCCAAAACAGACTTAAATTGGAAACTATAGTATGCCTAAGAGAAACAGTTTGTCACTGAGAAATAGGAATACATGGAACAGACACCCTTTTACAGCAAGAGTAAAACTGTGGGTAAGAAACAATTCCTACCTAAAAGCCAGAGCCACATCTACAAATATAATTTAAAAGCTTTACAGGGATAGCTGTAGAAGAATTCCTGGAAGTTTGGTTGAAATCAGGCTCAAAATAATAGAACCTTAGATGTACAGACATTTGGCAAATCATAAGATTACAAATGATGTCCAATTCTAAGTATTGTAATATAACTATAATTAAAAATATTTGATATTTTTGTTAGTATCATTCCTTGTAATTACTGCGAATAATAAGTAATGTTACAATGCATCATAAGTACCTCATCTGATGTAATGGTTAACAAGCTAGATAAGCAGGTTATTGTTAGTGATTCTCACTGAACTCCATATTTCTGGCCCTATGCTAAACTAAGCTAAGCCTTATTATTATTATAAAAAAAAAAAAAAAAAAAATACTGATTCTATACAATAGACACATGAATATAAAAAAAACAACAAATTTTTCAATTCTCATGCATGACAACTTACTCAGACTACAGTTGCCTTCTGTAGCACCATAAAATTCACCAATCTGTTCAATACAGAATCTCTTCTGGAATTTTTCCCAAATCTGTGGTCTGAGTCCATTTCCAAACATAAGCCGGATTTTGTGTTGGGTTTCTGATGGCCGATTCGGCTGGACGAGGAGATATCGGCAAATCTCACCAATGTACTGTGAAACCTATTTTGAAAGGAGGGGAAAAAATTCAATTATGATAATTAAAATGAAATAAGAAAAGATATAAAAACATTTTATTTACTTATTTAAAGATTGAAAAGTATTAAATCGTATAAACATGATTTCTCAAAGATGAAATAATGTACAGTAATGTTTGGATCATTATTTTATTTTTAAAAAATCAAAACAAATAATCCTGAGGATACTAAAAAAAAAAACAGTAAAGGTTTTTTTTTTTATTATTAAACAATCGATTCATACTAATATTGATTATTTCAAAACTTTATGCAATATATAAAATAAGTTTACTCAAGGTCAATGTAAAAAAAATCTCTCAAACTGGGATAAAAAAAAAAAAAAAGAAAAAACTTAAAAAATATTCCTTTCATGATTTCCCAAAATGTTTTTGCAAACCCTCATCAGGTTTGGAACCTCATACATTTATAAGGTCTTTTTTTATGAAACCGGACCTGACTGGACACTGGCATGATAGAGTGTTCGTCAATGGCCCAGGAGACCTGGGTTCAATCCCAGGTTGAGTCATACCAAAGACTCAAAAAAAAAAAAAAAAAAAAAAAAAAAAAAAGGTACTTGATGCCTCTTTGCTTAACACTCAGCATTAAAAAGGTACAGATCAAGGGTAAAGTGGAGCAATTCAGGGAATGGAGTAGCACCCGCCCCTACACCTTGGTGTAATAGCTATTGAAAACGGAGCCTTCAGGTCACCCTCAACTATGGTTGCCAACTTTACTTATTTACTTTATGAAAAAAAATTAAAAAGTCTGTATTTTTATTTTCTGCATATTTGTCAACCATAAAAGTAGGTATCTTTATATCATTTGCAATTTCTGGGCATCCAATTTAATTGTTTGCTTCAAATCAAATATTCTTAATAAAAAATTTTGTTGTGGTTGATTATATACTAATTTCATTGTTCATTCTTTTTGGGAAGAATATAAACTCTTGTCATTAATTTCAACAGTTATTCTCTTCTAACATCTAGTTAGATACATGCCAGGAGCAACACCCCACAAGGCACCAACTATACGGTCACCTACCAGCTATCACGAAAACTATCCAAGCTAGACGAACCAGACATGCCGGACACTGCTGGAGAAGCAAGGACGAGATCGTAAGTGATGTACTCCTGTGGACCCCCGCATAATCAAAAGCAGGACGGCCAGCTCGAACATACATACAGCAGCTATGTGATGATATGGGATGTAACCCTGAAGACCTGCCAGAGGTGATGAATGATAGGGAGACGTGGAGAGAGAGGGTCAGGGATATCCGTGCTAGCCGCACGATATGATGATGATGAGATACATGCACATGCAAATTTTATTCAAGAAAATATATTGGAAAAAGGTTGTGGATTGATTTAAAGGTTAACTTGGCTTTTCCATCTCATTTTAGTCCTTTAATTACCTAAGCCTTCATTTATCATCATCTCAAAACTTCACATCCATTAAATTTGTTCAGAATTAAAGTTTTTTAATGAATTTTAAAAAATGAAAATAAATCGGATAAGTTTTGATTTTTAAATCTGCATGTAACAGTTTCATCATAAGCACTAATTTAAAACTTATACACAAGAACATTTTTCCACTGAATTGTTTCAATGTTTTTATTTTCAAGGCGCAATTATACAAAAAAAATTACTGGGCAGATGAAATATCAATCAGGTAGACATATTCTTGAATGAGTTTCAGTAGATTTTAAAATATACAGTTCTGGTTTCTTTGTTTCATGGCATATCAACCTTCAAGGATTATTTAATGCCAAAGCCATCTTTGTAGAAGAACAGTAGTGGTACTATTTAACTCATAGTTGGAGAGATAAGGTGGTTCATACTTTTCCCAAGGGTATTAGTTCAAAAGCGAACCGGAGTTTGAACTCATTTACTTCTAGGCTGCAGCCCAGCTCTTTAGCCATTACACCACAGGACTCCCCTCTTTAAAATATACAAAAGAATTGATGAGAGACTAACCGTGCAATTGTACTCAACACAGTCATCCCAAAATCGGCTTGCGGAAAATTTCTTACGTATTACACACGTTGATCCCCCAAGCAACGTTTGCCCAATTCCAAGAATTCCACCTGCTGAGTGATATAGGGGAAGAGTATTGTAAAGAATATCATTGTCTCGCACTTGGAGGAAGCACTTTATTCCATAGGCCATGAAAAAATATCTGTAAAAGAGAAAAAAAATAAATATATTAAAAAAAAAAAAATTCAAACTAAAATATTTATTTTGAATGAGGGAAAATATAGATTGATTGATGATCGATTTTAATGACATGTCAACTCCTCGAGAGTTATCTTATGCCTGGAGGTAAGAGAATTGTTTAATTGTTTCTAATTTTTTTTTTTTGCAAACTGTCCTATCAGATATGAATAATTTTTAAAACATATCTACTTGACCAACAGATGGGACTGTAACAGGTACAATCCTTCCTGAGTCAGAGCAGACTGTGGAGTAATGGCGATAAAGGGAGACTCCACATGCCCCAAAGCTTCAGATTTGGAACCTCACCATCAGATGCATTTTAGTGTCCTAACTAAAACATGAAAAAGAAGCATATATATATATATATATATATATATATATATATATATATATATATAGAGAGAGAGAGAGAGAGAGAGAGAGAGAGAGAGAGAGAAAGAAAATGGCAAATGTGTGTAAAATAAAAAATATCAATTTACAAACCTCGTGTGAGTTATTACAGCAGCTTTAGGTAACCCTGTTGTTCCAGATGTATATATAAACATCAACTTATCTGAAAAATAAAGAATGATAAAGAAAATTTAATCTAAAAAGTCGTGGAGGCAAGAACTATTCAGAATTCCCCCTGCCCTCATACTGACATCTTCAACAAATCAAAGAGAAAGGCCAATTATCAAAGGTCTGGCTGGAGAGAAGTGAAATGCTAGAGCAGTTGAAAGTCCAAAAGCAGTAGTTAAAGGGAATGAAAAAGAGAAGGAAAGGAGAGGAAATGGAAACGAGAAGGAAAGGAGAGGAAATGGAAACGAGAAGGAAAGGAGAGGAAATGGAAACGAGAAGGAAAGGAGAGGAAATGGAAACGAGAAGGAAAGGAGAGGAAATGGAAATGAGAAGGAAAGGAGAGGAAATGGAAATGAGAAGGAAAGGAGAGGAAATGGAAACGAGAAGGATAGATGAAAGGAAGGAAATGAGAAAAAGAAAAAGGAAATAAAAGGATAAGAGGAAAATTGATGGAAAGGTGCAGAGGAAAATAACATAATTCAACAGAAAATATTAATAAACTAAACAAAAACAAAACAAAAAAAATAAGATTGTTTGTGCAAAAATAATTTGTTTTTTTAAAACATTAAACTTTGATGCACATTTCAAAATTAACCATTATTTAACTATGTTCATTTTAAAGTGCAGATATCAGCATACTGATTTATGCTAATGATTTTGTTTTTACTGTTTATTTTTGTTAATTTTAGGTTGTTAAATTAAAATAAAGTAAAAAATAACTAAATAAAAAAATTAAAGTGATTTTATTGCGCAAGTCCATAATAGGAAATAAAGCAATGGAAACTGCTCTCAATATCAACCAAACATTTGGCCAATGTACAGTCAATAAATGTACATTTGAAAATTGGTTCCAAAAATGTCAAGAGTCTTTGAGATGAAGAGTATAGCACAGCCTTTTTGAAGTGGTCACACACACAAAACAACTTTAGATGTTACAGAAGAACTAAACATATCAACTGTTTTTCAACACTTGCATCAAATTGAAAAAAGAAATGACAAATGAGTCATACTATTTTCAAGTTGATAGTTAAAAATTGAAATTACTTTTGCACCAACTATAAGGCCATCATAACTGAAGAAGTTTATTCATAATTTAATGATATATTTAATGCTCAGTTTTGGCCTTTTAGGTTTGCTTTAAAAGTCCATTTTAAGAAAAGAAATAATACAGATATTGAATGCAATTATTCAGATTCAATCTGTAATCATATAATATAAACTAAAGCTCCCATTATGTGTATGTATGTATGAATATAAAAATTCCCATTATGTTTATGTATGTATGTAAATATAACCCAGTAAAAATAGTACATTTTACAAATTTTTTATTAGAGTCAACTCAATGAAGAAAGCAATTCAGTCTAATATGTAAATAAATCATAATCAGGTGGGTCTTAATTTATAGTGAACTTTATAACTAATTAGAATTCTACACTTATTCCTAAACAGAAACTTCAATATTATCATGGACAGTTGTTAATTATAAAATGCTAATTCAAATCCTTCATGTTGAATATTGATGCTTCAATTTAGAAAAGAGTGAAATTTATTGTCATCAATAAAGATAGTCATACACATGTATTATGAAGTTTTTTTTTTTTTCCTTTCAGGTGGAGCTGACCTGTGGCTTGCAGAGTTTTGACTAAAACCTGCAACTGACTAATCTTTATTTAACAAAACAATGTCGGGGTTGAGTTGTTTAGCAACTGAGACTGGGCAGGCCATAACAATAACTGAGACATAGATGTATTAATCAAGACCCACTAAATGTCATATTTATATATGTAAGTAATAATTTCTTTCATATTCAATTGATATGGTGTTACTCACCTCTGAAGCTTTGTGGTATAGGAGCAATTCCTTGCTGTTGATCTTTTTCCAGAACTTGATCCAGATTGGTAGCATTGATGTGGGTTTTGTTATTGCCACTGATGTAATAACAAATTCCACTGTTGAGTTCAGCAGCAACATTTTCAACAGCTTAAAAAAAAAAGGAAAAGAAAAAAAAAAAAAAAAAATGAAATTAACAATCTTTTATAGGTAAGATTTTTTTTTGATTCCCACCAAGCTAGAATAGACACAGGATCATTTTAATGAGGGGTGCCTCACAGGAAACAAGCCTCCCATAGTGGCAGGTTTAAAAAATTGCTAAGACTTCATTGGCATTCCCCTTGAGGAGTGCTTCAGGCACCAGGTAATAAATTCAGCCCTTACCCCTTTTAGACAAGGTACAGGTACTGCCTGGGAAGAAGGCTTTTTAGAATCCAGCCATTCTCTTTTTTTCAAACACCCAGCACAGGAGAAACTCTTGTGCCAGCCAATCTGTTAATAATAATATGCAGATAAATGGAATTAGTAATCATTGGCATTTAGAATGTTGACACCCTCTGACAATGGATGCTAATCCCTTTTTGAATCAGGAATACAAAATGCATAAAAAGGTGCATGGAAGACTCAAGAACCAGAATGTTTATCATGTGTATAGAATCTTTCCACTTTCAACCAAGTACAAATCTTCTCTTGTGGATGTACTGTGATGTAATGGTTATTGTCGTAGGAAATGGACACGATGACACGAGTTCAAATCCTGGATGAGGCTGATTGCATTTCACATAGTGCTAATACTCTTGGGAAATGTATAAATCCAATTATTCTCCTTCCAGCTATACGTAACATAGTAGGGCAGACTGGGCTCTTTAGTCTTTGTTAGGCAACCAGTCTAGGAAAAGGAAAATTCTGAATTCAAACCTGTTGAACACCACTTAAAAATTGACCTTGTATCACATCCTGTCTGTGCGGAGGGGTTGGTAAATAAATACAAGTCTTCTTTGACACTGTCTCTAGTAAGTAATTGACACTAGTGGGATAATTGCATATATGTGCATTCTCACACATATATATTTGATTAAAAAATATAGACATCCTTTGTCTACACATTTTGTATTTATCCTTTCAAGTTTCCATTTCTATTTTATGGCATCTGGCGGGAAATTGTTAATAAATCTCATGATTAATTGGTTTCCTAGTACTTTCTGCCTGATTTTTTGCTATATACATACCCCTCATGATATCAGGGGTGTGTATATATCAAAAGCAATGTGACCTTTGGATGTACATTACTACTCTGTAAGTGTTTAGCCTTTATCAATTACACTGGTGTGTTGTTATAGTGTTTATTTTTATATTTGGTTCTATAAATAGCAGCAGTAGCTAAAAGACATTTAAGTACATTAGTACTGGATTTGAAATTGATTCTATTAAGTTTAGGTAGTTTCTTTTTAATCTCTTGTGCTTTGAGAATCTGTAATTTTTGCTTTTATTTTGTTGTTCTGATATTGTTTTCTTAAAATTAGTTTTTGGGCAGGAATGTTTTTTTTTTTTTTAGATGTTGTGCTATTGAACTGGTATCAGAGAGATGCATAGTGAGTCGTCTTGATAGGGTAGTTGAGATTTAAACCAACATGTATATTGTTATTTTCAGAGATACAATCCTCTAAAGATCATTTAAACTGATATATAACATTTGTTTTTTGCAAAATCCCAATTGAGGGGAAGGAATTATCGTTAATAAGTTGGAGCTTTTAAATTTATCACAGCATATGATAAGTTTTTTTTTTTTTCATTAGGATTAGTGGTGAGTATATTTCTTTTGATCAATGTTTTCAAAATATTTTCATCTAATTTATAATTGTTGTGCATTTGGTTACAGTAAAAATCATAGGAAGTTTATTAATCAATTCCTGCTGGATACCATCAAATTGATGCAGCGACTCGAAAGGATAAATACAAAAATGTGCAGACAAAGGATGTTTATATAGTTTAATCAAATATATATTAATGAAGAAATGTTGCCCACACACACAAATATCTAATAATATCTGGTTTCACATAATCATCATCATATTGCGCTGGTAGCACGGATATCCCTGACCCTCTCTCGCCACTCCTCCCTATCGTTCATCACTCTAGGCAGGTCCTCAGGACAACATCCTGTATCCTCACACAGCTGCTGAATGTATGTTCATGCTGGTCGTCCTGCTTTTGCACGCCCATGTGTAGGGGTCCATAAGAGTACATCTCTTATGAGTTCGTCCCTGCTTCTCCAGCAGTGTCCTGCATGTCTGGTTCGTCTAACTTGAATAGTTTTCGTGATAGGAGGCACGTGGCCGTACAGTTGGTGTCTTGTGGGGTGTTGTCGCCAGGACTTGTTCAAGATTGCATGCAGCATTCTTGTGTAATTGCCATCTAGCTTCTTCTCCAGCCATTTTGTTAGTGTCCATGTAGTGCACCCGTATAGCAGTATCGATGTGACTGCTGCCTGGAAGAAACTGCGTTTCATTTTATCGGTTAGGTCTGATTTCCATATAATCGATAGCCTATTGATAGCTGTCCATGCTTTCGTTAACCTCGTGTCAATGTCCTTTTCAGTTGATTCGATGCTGCTTCCTAGGTATGTGAATTTGTCTACTAGTTTAAGAGGGGTTCCGTCTAGAGTGGAGATGTCCCCTGTTTGATTATAGCACATATATTCCGTTTTGTGTGCATTAGGTTTGAGTGTGGGTCATGGTTATCTTTCGATGGCTGTTTTATTCTCTTCTATAGAAGCCACTCTTATAGAGGAGCAGCAGTATTTGCACATTTATATGACTTCATGTATTCCTATCTAATATTAATCATTTTCAAACAAATCTATTTCACCCAGAAATAGGACACTGGCAGGTACTACTACCATTCTGGGTCAGAGTGAAACTTAGAGTAATGGCAATGAAGGAGTACTCCATAGCTCCCAGAACTCTAGAACTGAAGCCTCACCACCCAATGCAGTTTAATGTTATACTCAGGACACAAAGACTGGAGAGTGCAACAGCCAAAACATACTAAAAACGAGCATAAAGATATTAGTCTGAATAAATCAATGAACCTGGGTTTCTTATTTTTTTCATTGATGACTACTATGAGATCACAGTCCAGCACGTTAACCACTACATCATGGGGACTCCCCACTCCCATTCTTTTATGAGTTTTTCCAATATATTAATGTCTAATCTATTTTATTCAGTTTAATTGAAATTTTGCAGAGGTAGGAGTGAGACAAAGATATTTCATCATTCTGTTTAACAAAACTTTCTGCACTCACAGACAACAACCTAAGAAATAAATAAATCAGAAACTCAAAAATTATAGTAAGCTTTGACACGACCTGAACTTCAACCTCCAAACAATCAACTAAGGTCAAAAGTTAAGTTTAAAGGATCAAATCTGTGTGTTCAATTATACCTGCTGACCCCAAATTAAGCACTGTACTGATTTTTGACCCAGACTTGAGCTTTTTTTTTTTTTTAAATAAAGCTATGACAGTTATCAGATAACAACAAAACTGGGAAAAATAAAGACATTAGGGATGGAAAGGGAAGTAATGTCAAGAAAATCAGTTAAAGAAAAAATACATAATGGCTAAAATTGAAAAAGCCAGTAATTCAGGAGAAGAGACAGCAGCTGTCAATATTATCCAAGATTGCTGTGTTGTTATGAGTACAAAGAAGTGCCTGGGGTTATTTAAGGGGGTAGGAGTAAGAAAAAAAAATCTTTCTTAAAAAAAAAAAAAAAATACAGAAAAGATGCAAACAATCAATTCAAAAATAGAAAGGAAAGACAATCTTAAAACTATGGTCCAGGTTAAAAACCCGTGGTAAGAGTAACCCAAGGCCAGACGGTTTTTTTAAGACCTTATTTTTCTGATGCAAGTATCACTGGGGGAACAAGAAAAGTTTTAGTAAACGATTCAGATTTTGGCTCATTTACCAAAACATTTACACAAGGTACCATTGGGAAGCAAGAAAAGTTTTGGTAAGTGGGTCAAAGATATACTCACTTACCAAAACATCTTGTTCTCTTATGATATCAACATCAGAAAATAATGTTTAAAAAATTTGGCTTCAATTTACTTTTACCACACTTTTAACCTGAACTATTAGTGAAACTACTTGTAAGCCTATTCCAAAGTCAAAGCTTTAAGCTAAACATGCTGCACCATATTACTCTGAGGACTAATAAGTTGATAAACATCATTGAAAAGTTAACATTTATGGCTCCCAAGTGGTCACTGCTTATACTAGAAAAAAAAAGCATTGTGGCCATCTTGAAAGTTAGCTGAGACAAAAATAAGGTGAAGAGATGAGATGTTATCACAGAAAATCCTACTCACTTTACTGCCAATGTTACAACTTCCCTTCTGGACTGATCTCAAAATAAATACAAAGTCATCAAGTGGTATTTTCATATCAATCAAGGAAAACTGTCACTAACAGTAGCCCAACCTTTTTTTTTTTATTTTTTTTTTTTTTATTTTTGCTTAGCCCTTAAATTTAGGTTGTGACTTGTTGCTCTCCCAGTAACTGACTGACTGACTCTTTAAAAATCCCTAAGTCTTGTGTCTGCTCACCCCTCACACCTACAATAAGTGTTGTTTTTTTTTTTTACCTTTTCTCATAGGTTACACAGCTGGGCATTAATAGTGGGAGGTGTCCACTATATAACATAATACAATATTTTTCAAGTTTTGATTTTGGTTTCTGACAAGGAAATTCTAAGCTTGGTGTCTATTTTATACAATTAAACAAAAAGATAAAGATTTGGTTTAGATGAACACAAAGTAATAGCTCAATTTAACTTTCTTTACATTGTGAATCAGACTTTTTGCTAAATTTCTTTTTTTTATAGAAAAATACACTTATTAAATTTATTAGCAGAAATACACTATAACTAGCTTTTTAGAGTTATCTATTAGAAATTATAATGATCAAAACGAGCACAAACAGACTATATTATTAGGTTTCAAATTAAACTGAAAATTATTTTATTCTTGAACTATTTAATGCTTTTGTGCAAACCAAAAACTCATGATATGCCACTTTCGCTTAGTAACATATATAAAACATAATTATTTAATGTAATGTGAATTGCTGACTAAAACCCACTCTCAGGATCAACAAAAAGGCATGAATGAAAACAAAATAAATTTTTAAAATAGCCAAGACATTTTGTCTGGCATCCATCTTGAACAAGGGCAGGTTCAAGTATGCTATACAACAATGATTTTCGTGCATCTGGCAACACAGGAACCCAGTCATACATGAATCTCTTTAGCTTGACTAAACCATAGAAGTAGGGAAATAAAAGGACAAAACCATGTTAGATTATGAGTACACAATAGATGGGCATGGTATATCTAGCAGTCTAACTTACAAGACTGGTAACTGGTTGGTCAGATTCTAACCCAGTCATAAGTCAGCAAATATATTTAATACATACTGAGTTAGAAAAACAGATACAAAAATTGAAGGATAATAATATACACATGTCACGACATCATATGAATTTTTCAGCCTATCCTTATATATATATATATATGTGAGAGGACAGGCTGAAAAGTTCATATGATGTCCTTATATCTGCTATGGGTGATTTCTTTTTACCAATGGGATCCAAGCACTGCAACACCAATGAAAGAGATGAGTGGACCACAAGAGAGACTAGAATAAAACTCATTTGGTCACATTCCACGAGAAGATCTTGGTCGGCCTATGAACTTTTCAGCCAAACCCTCTGTGTGTGTGGTATATTTATAAAGAGTGCTTAATAGTGGTGATAGAGAATGTATATATATAAGTTAGGCTAGCACAGATACAGTTAATGGTGCTTTGTGACAGTCAGTTTTTTCCTTTGTAAAAAAAGTCTAGGTCAAAAATCAGTACAGTGCTTCATTGCATGGATGATCGCATAGATACGAAACTCAAAGTCACCAAACATGTTGACTGTGTCTATGTTCTCCTAACTTTTCACACACACACAAAAGATATTTTAGTTATTTTGTAATCTGTACTACTAAAGTCTCAAAAAGTTCACATTGCACTTAGTGTAATGATTATTGTAGGTAGTGGAATCAGCAACCAGAGTCCAAATTCTGGATGAAGTTGTTTGTGTTTCGCTTTATGCTAATGCCCTCTGGAAAGGCATGAATCTATGTTTTTCCCCTCCCAGTAAATAGTTGGACAGACTGGGTGGCTCTTTAGCATTGGTAAAACAACCAGTCTAGAAGATGGAAAACTCTGAATTCAAACTAGCTTTACTAAACTTTAAAATTGACCTTGTGTTGCATCCTGTCCTCAGAGAAGGGGCTGGGTAAATACAAACTCTTGCCAAGTTATTTAAATCTCAAGTCAGTCTTTTTGTTGTTGTTGCAAACAAATAATTTCAAGTACCTTGTAATAATCTTTTGTAAACAATTCTAGATATTGATAACTGTTCTTAATACAAATAATTTGTACATGGTAATATGATTTCAAGTATTTCTATCAGATACAAATAATTTTCAAATAGATCCATTTGACCAATAGATGGGACCCTGACATGTACTCTCACTCTGGGTCAAAGTGGACCTGAGAGTAATGGCAATGAAGAAGTGACTTCACACTCCCCAAAGCTACAGAACTGGAGCTCCATCACAAAATACAGGTTAGCAATTATATGGTTTCAAATAACTGTTTCTCTTGGGGAAAAAAATTATTTGTTTGTGTAGTTATATGGTATCAAGTATTCTTATCCAATATTAATAATTTTCATGGATGGAACTTAAATAGGTACTAACAATCTGGGTCAGAGTAGACCTGGGATTTCACCAATGAAGGGGTGACTACACTTTCCAGAGCTTCCCTATCAAATACACTTGAATCTCATGCACAGAACTTCTTTTTTAGGAGGAAGGAAAGTATTACCTCCTCTGCAAAGGATGTAGTCAGGATATTCTAAGCCCCACCAACAAAGTGACCATTATAATCAGTACCAGATAGAACAAGAACAAAATGTATTTTTATTGTTGGAGAATTAAAGTGAAATTATTTTAAGAAATGGAATCCAGTTTAATTCATTAGTTTAGCAACTCTTCTGAATAAAAATCCATATTCACTTTGTCAATCAATCTCCTTGATTGAATCTGAACAACATTTTAGAAAGATGATATATGATAATAAAAATTTTTTTTTCATTTAACAAATTTATTTATAAAAATAAATTAAAAAAAAAAAAGAAAAAAATAAAAAAAAAGAAAGAACATACATATATTTGAACATATCTTAGTCTAAAAGTTTATTTGTAGAGCCAATCACAATTTAAGTGTTCATTTAACACAAGATTTCCTGGATACACTTCTTTACATACATAATATTTCTCATATACATGTCTGCCATCTCCTCAGATTAAAAAAAAAAAAAATTCTGTTCACCCTAAACAAATAACATTCTATTCACCACTGAATAATTACGGAGTTTTTTTTTTTCATCAAATTTAACAAAACATAAAATTCTATTTCTATGTGACCAGAAAAGTCTACAACAATGCCTCATATTACAATAACAGATTTTCTCATTATTCTGTATAATATGGGGTCACATTGCAGTTTACATATAAATAGATTTTTTTTCTCTTTGCCATCAAAAGCACAAAAAGTTACTCTCACAACATACAAAATTCTTTCCATTATCTGAATTTGAATATCAACAAAAACAGACTAATAACCCCCTCCCACACTGCTGATGGTAAGAAATTATCCCCCAGACCAAGCTTGTTTGTTTGTTTTAGTTTGCAGCACCAGGTGTTTTGAAATATTTTTATTCAGCCTTGACCAGATAAAAGATTGTGTTTCTACATGGAAAAAAAAAAGAAAAAAAATGTTTTGAAAAAGATCTTTACAAAAATATCTCTCCCCTACTCCCACCCAACAAAAGAGGATTGATTCATGTAACTTATGTAACAAATCCAAAGTGAACGACCAACATAAAAATGGAGGTCGGTTGTCCCAAGTTGTTGTTGTTCTTGGTTCAGAACTCAATGACTTTAAAAGCCCTGACCTGGATATCAACACAAAAACACATGCACTTTAGTAAATGATAGAAAACCAGTTCAGCAGCTACTATATATATATATATATATATATATATATATATATATATATATATATATATATATATAACCTGATATCAGAAGACTGATTGATATGATATCTAAAACAAGTCTCACAAATTAAAAAACTTTATTTTTAAAGACAATAAAAAGGAGCTTATTTCACCTTTAGGAAATGGCTTTACCATACCTTAATTTATCAACAGCTTTAATATATAATCATGATTAGAATTTAATGCTGAAATAATTTTTAATTCATAAAATCTTCAGTGCTTTATGCATAAAAACGTAGACAATATCAAATAAACAGGGTGATTGAGAGAAAATTAACACACTTATGGTAATAGCTTCATGATACAATTTCAGTCTCTACATGTTCACCATTCCTGTCAACACATTCTTTAAAATCATATCAAAGAAACTCCCATAGAAATGGGAACTTTTTTTTTAAAACCCTACATTTCAAATATAAAATAAGATAAAATAGGATAAAAGTCATGACTCAGAGTTTCACATTTTCAATTCTCAGGTGAGCTAGTAGTCAACACATCTGAATTTGTTAGATTCAGTTGAACAATTAAGCATTCTTTTTGTAATTTGGCACCAGATTGAGCTATGTGTGTTAGTATGTCAATAATGTAATAACCATAACAAAAAAAAAATGTACATATTTGTTCAGTTGAATCTAACAAATTCAGATGTGTTGAATACTGGCTTGTCTGAAGATTGACAATGTGAATCATGATTTTTTACCCTGTTTTATAATTATTATTTTATACTTTAAAAATATATATTAGGTCAACATCAGGAGAAAGGATTTTAGAAAATTTTCTAAAAAGTTGATATGCTAAAAGAGAAGCAATAAAAATAAACTCGTGATGTACCATATGCATTCATTAAATGAAAATTATTTTTTGCATCTAAGGGTCTTTAATTGACTTTTATATGATCAATCATAGACTCCAGGCACTGGACTCTCCATTTGGAAGATACATGTTAAGCATGGGCGAGGTGCATTTCAAAATGGCTATGACTTTTTTGGTCCCAGGATATATTTATTTAGAAGTTAGTGTTAACTCTAGGGACTTGATAAAATTGTACTATTTCTGTCACAGAAGACAGCAAGTTTAAAACTAAATTTAATTTCTAAAATAATTTATTATGTAATGGTTGAAAAATGTAGTAGCAATAGCTAGGCACATTGTCTGGTGGACAGACAAGAGCTTTTTTTTTGTTTTTTAATAGAAAAAATAGATGCTTACTGAAAAAGTTGTAGTAGCTTGTTTTACAGTTACTGACAGTTTCAAAAACATATTTCCAAAGTATTCAATTAATTATGTGGTTTCTTCAATTAAAGATTGATTTGGTTTCTTTATTTCTTTTATCAGCCTTTGTGGGTGGTTTAATATCAAAGCTATCCTTGTAGGATAGTAATAGTACTATTTAACTCATAGTGAGAAAGGATAAGGGCATTCATACCTTTCCCAAGGTTATTAGTTCAATAGTGAATGTAATAGCATGACTGGAGTTTGAACTGGTTGACTGTGATTACACATTCACAGGTTAGCCACTATGCCACAGAGACTCCTCCCTTTGATAAAAGGAGGATTTTTCAACTAAGATATTATCACAGTCAGGTTTTTTTTTCTGGTAATATATGAGAAGTCTTCTAGATTACACTCTCATGCAATGATCTTGACAGCTACTGACAAAGAACTGGAGTGGAATTTAGCATCATCAGGTAGGAATCAATGAATATGTATTTACCCAACCACTTTGCAATAGGTAGGATGTGACACAAGGTCAATTTTTAAAGAGTTTGGTTTTATGCCACATCAACCATTGTAGGTTATCAATGCCAAATCCATTTTTATACATATAAACAGTTCTATTTCAAACAATTCAGTACAGTTTAATTCTATCTAACCTATAAATAGGACCCAATCAGGTGCTACCATTTCAGGCCAAAGTGACCTGGGAGTGAAGGTAATGAAGGGGTACTCTGCATTCCCCAAAGCTCCAGCATTACTGGAACCTCACCATCAGATTGTTGAGTGTCCTAATAGGACACTCGTTGGTGGGGGGAGGGATCTGCAGAGAAGCAGTTGGTGTATTCTACAGCCCCAGATGACTGAGCACACTTTATGAGGAATAAAGCTGGTTTGAATTTAGTTTTTCTTTTCCAAGACTGGTTGCCTAACCAAGGCTATAGAATCCTGTTTGTTTTCATGGATTCATGCCATTCCCGAGGACATAAGCATGAAGTGAAACAAACAGTCTTATCCAGGGTTTTCGGACTATTGTCTTTATCTTTATTGTTATTTCAACAATGTTTCGGTCAATATGTCCTCCAGCCTTCTTCAGGTGTTTGTCAAACTCGGCAACTTTCACGGAACTTTGAACTACGTCCTTTATTGAATCCACGGGGGTCGCCTGTTCTGATTCTGTTAGCCATAACCGGGTACAAGTGTTAAGTATTCCTATATTGTTACTTGCCTGTAGTCAGGATTGAACCTGCAACCTCCAGATGATTGTCTCCTTAGAAGCTTAGGGAATCAACGCCTATAACCGTTATGCTATGTCCCCAGCTGGACACATGGAGGACGTAGTTCTAAGTTCCGTGAAGGTTCTCGAGTTCAACAAACACCTGAAGAAGGCTGGAGGACATATTGGCCGAAACGTTGTGGAAATAACAATAAAGATGAAGACAATAGTCTGAAAACCCTTAATGATAAAAATCATTAAGATTTGTCTCAGAAATTTAGACAACTAGTCTTATCCAGGTTTTGAACTAGTCTCCAATTACAATATTCAAAAAGTATACATATGCTTGTGCTCAAATCAAAAAAACTGTTACATTCTAAATATTTAGAGGTTAGTAAAATAACTCTTTGAATTTAAGATAAATGAAATTGTTGGATTGTTTTGGGGTTGGGTGGGGGAACCTCTGTGTGTGTGTGTGTGTGTGTGTGTGTCAGCTGTCTGCAGGTTGTCAGCAAATATGTATAGACTTTCCCATCAGTAGAAGCAGTAGATTAGCCAATCAGAGATGACTAAGGCATATATAAACAATGGCAAAACAACAGTCTAGACTTAATGCAGCCTTGTTACTTAGGAATATTTTGTATTGCTCAAATAAAAACAAGATGGCTGCCCAAATTCCAATAGGTTATGGGCCCAGAGAAGCAAAACTTTTTGATGGCAATGAATCCAAGTATGAATTGTGGTAAGTGAAGTTCCTTGGATATCTTAGAATTCAACATTTACATCAAATTATACAGTCAATAATAGACCAGAGTGATGATATTGACTTCATAGAAAAGAATGCAACTGTCTTCGCTGAACTCATCCATTATTTGGACAATAAAAGTCTGTCATTAGTGATAAGGGATGCATGAGACAATGGAAGAAAAGTCTTAACAATATCAAGGGAACATTATTTGCCAAAAGGAGGAGGGGACATAAAGCATTTGACTGTAAAAATAGAAGGCGAAGTGATTTTTGTCATAATATATGAAACTATTCTGAAGGCTAAACCTATTTCTTTGCCTTGGGATATGATATTGTTTCAGACAAAACTAGTTTGTTGGTCAACTGTGGAGTTATTGGTCATGTAATAACTGATAAGTCAAAATTTATTAATTTTGATCAAAATTTTGAACCAGGGAACCATTTTGTTGAATTGGCTGACGGCAGCCAAGCGAATAACAGTGACACCTGCATTTATCTATGCCATAGCAAAGGATACGTGTGTAGATTTATCTTAAAAAATGCTTTATACATATATATATATAACTTTTAAACAAAATATATTTTCAGTACAAGTGATGACAAAAAATGGTCCATACATAAGTTTTGAGCATAACAACTGGCAATTAATTTACCCTAATGGAACATTTTTTAACATAATAGAGAGAGGACATTTGAATTATTTGAAAAATATTGTTTCTGCCAGAAATGCCACTTACGACTTACATATTTGGCATAAAATCTTAGGCCACTATAATGAATCTGATATTAAAAAGTTACCCAAATTAGTAACAGGAATGAAGATAAAACTGACACCAAATTATACTCTTAACTGTGATATATGTATTCAAGGAAAGACGTCTAATAACAGAAATAAGACTTTGCATAGCAAGGCAACAAAAATCCTCACACTTGTACACAGTGATTAAGCAGGTCCCATTCAATTCTTAGTAAAAGATGGTTATAAATATGTAATTAATTTTATTGATGACTATTCTGGCCTTACAATGTTTTTAAAACAAGTCCGACACTGCTACAAAGAAATATCTAGCTGACATCGCCCCTTACCGCCATGTAAAATGTTTACGGACAGATGACGGTTACTTGTACTTAATAGAATCAAACAAAAGCGGTCAGCCCCTTATTCTCCACATCAAAATGGGACTGCTGAATGGTCATGGCAAACTTTATTTTCTATGGCAAGGTGACTCCTTATTGAGTCAAAATTGCCTAAAAACTTGTGGGTTTATGCATTGATGGGTTCAGCGCATATTAGAAATCACTGTTATAATAAAAAATTTAGGAAAAACCCTATATGAAAGTTTTACCAGTTCAAAACCAAACTTAAATAAGACGCATATTTTTAGCATGACTTGTTTTTGTTATGTACAAAATAAGGCAAAATTGGATCCTCATTGTGAAAATGGCATCTTTGTCAGGTATAAACCAAGTCCAGCTTGATTTATTTTCTAGAAACAATGGCTATTAAAACAGTTAGGTGTGTGAAATTTACTGACTTATGACAATAGCTCACTTTCAAAACCAGATAATACTGAAAATCCAGAATCCTTAATCACATATGATGTAGAACCAAAAGACAACCTAAACGCCAAATGGGAGAGGCAAATAACCCTTTATCCAAACTGACAGAGAAAAAAAAAGACCCGATTTTTTTGTAGTAGAAAACTTTGAATTTGGCAGTGTTGATTACTGTTGTCCTCTGCATATTATTCCTGCTAATTACTCTGAAGCTGTAAATTCTCCAGATTTAAAATGGATTTTTGCAATGAGGAAAGGATTTGATTTCTTAGAAAATAATACTTTTGAATGGCAAAAGACCTGAAAAATAAAAATATTATCAGTCGTATGTGGGTTTTTTTTTTATTATAAAAAGTGAAAGCAATGGAGGTCATGAGTATAAGACTCATTTTATAGTCAAAAGCTACTCGCAAATATATGGTAAGGATAATAGAGAGACTGTCACCCAGACAAATAAGATTACTACTGCAAATAGCAGTCTAGTATGACTTGTTAATTTATCATACGGATCCTAAGAGTGCATATTTAAATGCCCCTTTAGACTATGAAATATATGTTGAGCCGCCAGAAGGCTTTAAAGATAAGAATGGGAATTATGTTTGGAAACTTAAAAAATCCTTATACGAGTTAAAACAGAGTAGTTGAACTTGGAATAAAACATTCCATACTTATTTAACTACACAAAATTTCATCCAATCACCTGTAGACCCCTGCATGAATGTTCAAAATGTCCATGATCAAATATCCATCATTTTATTGTGAGTTGATGATATATTAATAGCTTCAAAAACTGAGGCATACCTTATGCAAATTAAGACAAGACTGAGCTCAAGATTCAAAATGACTAATCTTGGGAAATTATCTTGGTTTTTAGAAATACAATTTGAATGCAAAAATAGTACTATTAACATGGGTCAATCTAGATATATCGAGAAGATATTATCAAAATTCGGCATGGATAATTGCAAACCACGCTCAACTTAATGTGAAAAGTACATAACAAAAACAAGTGATGAAGTTGATTTAATAGAAAGTAAACCTGATCATGAAATTATTGGCAACAAGATTGCAACAAGACCAGATATTTATTATACAGTTACTAGGTTGTCTCAAGACCTAGCAAAACCAAATTGTTTCCATTTAACGAAGGCAAAATACACCTTACGTTACTTAAAAGGCACAATCAGTCACTTGTAGAATAACAATAACACATACCTCCGTTAAGCGTCCAGCTGGTAGACAAAAATAAAGCAGGTCATAGCTCAGTGCCGTCCTCCTTACAATGTTAAACTGAAACTGGTTTATATAATAAAATACTTTCACTTACTTACAAGCAGCCAATGATGATCTACGCAATGGAATAGTCCACTTGTGCACAATGGGATGCCCCAAGGAACCATAAATAGTTCCCATTCCTCAATCGGGAATTGAGTTTCCTGTCTTCACGACTGATTGCTCTTTGCTAACGCAATTAATTACTCTCAGCTATCACAACTAATTGCCCTACGCAACCTGACAAATCCTACATCACTAATATTCAAGAAATCGCAGAAACCCTGGAAATTGGAAGGGTTTTGCGATTTGGATTGGCGTAATTTAGATGACAGAAAAAGTGTAAGTAGATTCTGCTTTAGATTGGCAGAAAATAACCCAATGATTTCATGGAAATCTAAAAAGCAGAATTCAGTTGCTTTGTCAACATGCAAAGTGGAATTTATAGCGATATCATTAGCAAGTCAGGAAGCCTTGTATCTTAGAGCATTATTGAGAACTATGACGGAACTGGAGTCGCTTAAGAACCTAACAACTATTCATTGTGATAATCAGTCCAGTATTGTTTTGGAAAAAAAATCCAGTTGTTCATCAAAGATCAAAACATATTGATATAAAATTTCATTTTTCAAGTGATGAAATAAAGGGTCAATTCTTTTAGAATACATTGCAACAAGAGAAAAAAATGTAACTGATGTGTTTATGAAGCCAATGATGGGAATAAAATTAAATACTTTTAAAAAAATTATAGTAGCTAATTGATTCTTAACTTAGTAAATTAGGCATGATTAGCCCAGTTGACTAGGGTAGAAGAATACATTGACTGCATCTCAGCAGAGGGGTAAAACTCTCCCAAATGAGTGTCTGGGACATGACAATAAACCAGCCAACTAATCCTAACAAAAAATTTAATCACTAATCATGTTTTTGTGTCAATTAAACAAAAATTGTATTGATACTAATTAAAAAAAAAAATTTATTCACATTTTTTTTTTTATTTTGATATGTATTTCTTTTAAAAAAGGTGGAAAATTCCATCTTATAACCCCAAACTTTCCCATCAGTAGAAGCAGTAGATTAGCCAATCAGAGGTGACTAAGGCATATATAAACAATGGCAAAATAACAATCTAGACTTAATGCAGCCTTGTTACTTAGGAGGAGTATCTTGTATTGCTCAAATAAAAACAAGATGGCCACCTGAATTCCAATAGGAATAAAGAATGCAGTAGGTCATCATCAGTCACTAATACCCAAACCTATTTTCTGGTTGGTGATGAGCGCTATTCCTATAGGATGTCTTGAGCAGGAATAGCTTGGCAGTGCCCATTTCTCTCTAGGTCTACAACTGGTTTGAATTCAGAGTTTTCCTTTTCCTAGACTGGTTGCCATAGAAAGGTTAAAGAACCCAGTATTATTTAGTCATAGCTGGAAAAAGAATAGTTGGATACATACCTTTCCCAAGGGTATTAAATCATTGATTTTTTAAGTAGTAAGAGGAGACCTCTCAGCAGGTCAGAGAGTATTGGGATCAGCCAGTATTCAAACTTCATGAATGTATTTTTTTCAGTTAGCAAACATTAAGCAAAGCAAACATGAGGGTTTGCAAGACTATATGCATAGAATTATTCAATTAACAGATAAGGTATATAGTGGTATGGATAAAGGGGATCTGATAGTTAAGGACCCCAGAGTCAGGTTAGTGGTATTAAGATGAGTGTGCTTATCAAAAAGCACTCTCAGAAGATGTGATGAGTTAGGATTAGTGCCCCCTTCCAATATTGATCCTCAACTGATGCAGATTTGTCATGTTAGAAGGCGAAGAATGCATATCAATGCACCAGAGAAGGAAAAAAGAATTTAAGGGACCCAGGAATAGAAGAGATTAACAAAACCAAGAAGCATTCAACTACCAAGATGCAACAAAAAGCATAGAATGCTAGAACTGCAAAAGGGAACACCCATGGAAACAGTGCAGGTGAAAAATCGAGAAACAGATCAGCACCGTTCACTGTAGGCCAAGCAAACAGAAATTCACATTACCGATGCGTATGTAATCAGTAACATGGGCAGACCAAATCCTGTCACCATCACATTAGGATCTTGGGATTTTAAGGTCTTTGCAGAAGTTTTCATAATTAATAGAAGATTATACCAAACTCTAAACTCGAGACTTGAATTAATAAACAAAGAAATAAATTTGCAGACAACTAATGGGTCTGTCTTTAAAATGGAAGGACAAGGCAATCAACAAGTAAAAATAAATCAACAGTTCAGTTTGCACAGTTTTTTTTTTGTAGTAAAAAATTTTAATAGGAACATTAAATTAGGGAATAATTGGTTAAAGCAGAATAGGGACAGTATTTACTTAGATCTAGGGGCTCTTAGAATTAATGATGAATATGTAGCATTAGAAGATAGGCACATCCCATCAATAGTTAGATTAGATAGACCAGTAGTGTTGAAAGCCCAATATATGTACATGTGCATGAAAAAGATATGAATCATGAGGGGATATGGAGACACCTACCAAAAAGAACAGCTAGTCTAGGGATATTTAAATAAACTATATGGCATATTGATAGCTAATGCTGTAGTCATATCTGATAAACCATGAAATATTCTGATATTAATAAGGAACAACACTAAACAGACGAGGACTACTAGTATAAGTGAAGACAAAACACCAGATTACTAATGAGCAACTAGGAAAAGTTGAAGTACCCATAGAATTTAAGGACAAATGGCACTACTAAAGAAAAAGTGTTTGCTAGTAAGGATAAGGATTTAGGGAGGATGGACCCAGTTTAAATAAAAATCAATACAGGAGATCATGGTCCCACAAAGAAATGACCATATTGCACTCTTCTTCGGCAGAGAAAGTTAGTAGACGAGGTCATTAATGAAATTTTTGACACAGGAATTCTAGGATGCTCTTGAAGTACCTGATGTTTCCAGATAGTCGAAAAAAAAAAAAAAAAAAAAAACGAACAAAAAAACAAAACAAAAAACAGATGGTAACAAGTGATTCTGAGTAGATTTTCAGACCATTAACAAAACCACTAAAAATAACTTCCAACCACTCCTGGTTATCAAGGGGAACTTGGCATCTTTGGGGTAAGAAAGATATTTTTCAAAATTAGATTTAAAATCCAGCTACTGGTAGTTAGAGGGATGAACATAAGAAAAAAAAAAAAAAGCATCGTTTACATTTCACAGGGGATTTTCTCAGTTCAACATTCATTATGCTTTTTGGGCTTGCTAACACACCTGGAGTATTCCACGAGTCAATGTCTCTAGTTTTTGAAGGAAGATTACACGTTAGCATATGTAGATGATATTTTAGTATTTTTGGACATGGTAGAGTCACCTAAAACATACAAAAAGTTCTAGGTAGCCTGAGAAAACACAATCTTAGATTGAAGCCTGCGAAGTGTGAATTCTTTACGAAATAAACCCAATATTTAGGATTAATAGTGAGAGAATTCAGTCAGATTACGATAAAGTTAAGACAATACAGGCAGTAGTTAATCCCAGGACTGTACAAGAAACTAAGGGGGTTATCGGAATATGTTCATATTATAGAAGGTTCATTACAAATTTTTCTAGTATAGCGGAACCATTAATCTAACTAGGAAGTATGCCCGTTTCCAATCAGACAATACATGTCAAGTAGCATTTGATCGCCTAAAGATGCTTACAGATATAATTACTTTAGCATAACCAGACTTCTGTAAAGTTGACACTAATGCATTCAAGATTTCTACAGATGCTTGTCAAATGCAACACATTTACAATGAAGTAGAGAGTAAAGAAATTGAGAAACCTGTCTACTATCAAACAAATTAACTGATACCCAGACAAAGTAGTCAGTGATAGAAAACAAAGCATATGCCATACACTATTAGATAGAAAAGCTCCACCACTATATAGGGCTACTTTAACAATATACATAGACCATAAGCCACTATAATACTTGCTGAAATCACCCATGCAGAATAGAAAAATACAAGTGTGGGATTTGGGCAGAGCAGAGCATAATTGTAGAATGGAATTCCTTGCAAGGAAAGAATAACATAAGAGCAGACTTACTATCTGGTTCTAAGGGTGCACTAAGTGAGGAAGATGAAAAACAGTTAGAGATAGTCAATAGAGTTTATGAAGTTAGTGCCATTGATTCAAATTATTTCCATACCAGAGAATTAGTATCATACAAAAATAGAGGTGCCCTCACCAATAGAATATGAAAGATCAACATTACTAGATATAGATATAATTAGATAACAAGACAGGGATACAAAAGAAATACATCATTATAGACAATTAGGCTATTTGCCTCAACTCTACGATGAGCCAGCAGTAAGGTTACATATCCCGTCCCACCTGAGAATGAGGGTGCTCGTACAGTATCACAATGATAATATTCACAGGGGTAAGGAGAAGATTTTCAAAGCCATAAAACAAATGTTTTTGGAGTAAAGTTGTCTTACACATGAATAGATGAATTTCATGTCAAACAAAAACTTCAAGTACACTTTGACCATGTATGCAAGAATCTGATTTTTCTCCATTCCCTTTCACAAAAATTGCTGTAGATATTTGTGGACCTTACCCTAAAACACTTTCAGGGAATCAATATACCATAACATTTATAGATATTTACAATGGGTAGCTTGAATGTTTTCCGGCCCCCAATAAGAAAGTAGAAACTGTCAGTCATCTATAAGTAGAAGAAATATTTCCTAGATTCAGTGCCCTGCTCCAGATACTATCAGATGATAACCAGGAAAATATTAGTAAAATTATGAAGAAAACTCTAGAAGCATTGAACATCATGTGACCAGTTCTTTTTACCAACCTTAAAGTAACAGTAAAATAGAGAGACTACAAAGGACCATGAACAATATTTTAGCTAAGAAAATAGGGGATAACAAGATTTCATGGGAACTGTATATTAAATGTTTTTAGCCTTTAGATTCAAAGTGAGTGAATTTACAAAATTCTGAATGTTTTATTTACTTTATAATTAGGATGTTATCCTTCCATTAGATATCTTCCAGGCTTGTCAGTTATATGAGGAGATGAGCAAGAGATAGCCCACTAAAAACAATACCATGCGTTTACTTTAGTAAGGAACAGTGTAAAGTAGGCAAGTCAACATCAAGGAGATTTTGTTTACTACAGGAACCACCAAAAAACATGGAAAATTTGATAAAAGGTGGAAACCAAACGACATAATTGTGGGAAAAAAACTGAGAGTCTCATATAGAATTAAAGACCAGTAAACAAAGATGGTGATAAAAACACATGCAGAACACCTATGTGCTGCAAATATTGACAAATGGAATATACCTGTACTGGTCAATCAGTACTTGTCAATTCTAAGTCGTCAGATAAAGATTTGAGAAACAAAGAAAATAATTATCCAAATTTTAGATATCGGTTTAAGAGGAACAGTCTACGGATAAGAGTGATATCTGATTAAATGGCTTGGTTTGGTTTGGTTTTATGATATATCAACCATTGTAGGTTATTCAATGCTGAATCTGAATCCATCTTTATACATATAAACAGTTCTATTTCTAACAATTCAGTTTAGCATAAGTACAGTTTTTGTTTACAAACAGTTAAATGTCAAAACAGTTCTATAACAAACAATTCATGGTCAGTTGGTTTTTTGGGTTTTATGGCATAACCTTGTAGGTTATTTAATTCCAAATCCATTTTTTTCTAATCAGTTCTATTTCAAACAATTCAGTTTAGCATAAGTACAGTTTAATTGTCAAAAACATTTCTATTTGAAGTTATTCAGTTTAGTCAAACAGTTCTAATTCAAACAATTCAATTTAGTATAAATATAGATTTTGTTTACACACAGTTGAATGTCAAAATAGTTCTATATTAAACTATTCAGTTTCGCATAAGTACACAGTTTAGTTCTATTTAACCCATAGATAGGGCCCTATCAGGTTCTACCATTCCAGGAGTACTCCGCATTCCTCAAAGCTCCAGTATCACTGGAACCTCATCATCAGATTGTTTAGTGTCATATCCAGGACACTTGTTGGGGATGTTACCCCTCTGAAGAGGTACAGTCAGTGTATTCTACAGCCCCAGTTGACTGGGCAATACACAGAGTTAAATGTAAAAACAAAGCTTCAGTATTACTGGAACTCCTCACCATCAGATTGTTTTGTGTCATATTCAGGACACTTGTGGGGAGGGGGTTATCCCTCTGCAGAGGTGCAGTTGGTGTATTCTATAGTCCCAGCCAACTGAGCAATGATTAAATAGTCTTAGAAGACAGATGACAGGAACAGCAACAAAAAGGAAGAGACAGATAGTGATGCTAACAGGTGTAAGTTGGCTGAGTATTTGTCGCTGCCTCCCACCAGACACGACTTGACACAAGGTCAAAAGCCCGAAGGCCAATTAAAGTGGGGATAAAGGGGAGGGGAAGGTCGGGAACAAGCCGAGACTTGAACCCTGCTTGTCTGTGCTGCTGATCGGCTCACTTAGTGCAATGTGAGCCTGATGAGGCAAGCAGTTTCACGAACCCAAGTTGGCTGGTTAGATTTTTATGGCATATCAACCTTTGTAGGTTATATAAAACCATATCTTCTTTATACATATATATCAAATATGATTTGTAAACATATTTTGTTGATAACATTTTGTAAACAAACCTGAGCTCATTTGTTTGCATATAGTTACGGTTTTGTTTGGTTTTATGGCATATCAACCATTGTTGGTTATTTAATGACAAGTCCTCTTTTTACATATATATTAAATATGATTTGTAAACACATTTTATAGATACACACAGTTAAATGATCAAACAGTTCTATTTCTAACAATTCAGTTTAGCATAAGTCAATAAAGTTAAATGGTTTCAACTATTGTTAACAATTCAATTAAACATCAATCATTTGTTTACACACAGTTAAATGATCAAAAAGTTCTTTTTCAAACAATTTAATTTAGCATAAATCATTTGTTTGCTCTCAGTTTAAATATCAAACAGTTCTATTTAACCCTTAGATAGGACCCTATCAGGTCGTACCACTTTGGACCAGAGTGGACCTGGGAGTGATAGCAATGAAAGGATATTCCACTTTCCCTAAAGCTCCAGCATTACTGGAACCTTACCATCAGATTGTTTAGTGTTATATCCAGGACATATTGGTGGGGTCTTACTCCTTTGCAGAGATGCAGTTGGTGTATTCTACAGCCAACTGGGTCTGTAACAGGTGTACGAGAAATTACAATAATGATAGAGATTCTTATGTTGGTTGATTAGTTGGGTTTTATGGCATATCGACCTTTGTAGATTATTTAATGCCAAATCCATTTTTATACAAATAAACACTTCTATTTCAAACAATTCAGGTTAGTATCAGTACACAGTTTAATTGTCAAAACATTTCTATTTCAAGCTATTCAGTTTAGTCAAACAGTTCTTATTAAAACAATTCAGTTTAGTATAAGTAGAGTAGATAGCTGGGTTCAATCCCAGGTCGCGTCATACCAAATATTTTAAAAATGGTACTTGATACCTTCTTGCTTAACACTCAGCAATATAAGGTATGTATCGAAGGTAAAGTGGAGCAATCCAGGGAAAGGAGTAGCGCCCTCCCCTACACCTCGGTGTAGTAGCTGTTGAAAAGGGAGCCTTCTGGTCGCCCTTGACTACGGTCGCCAACTTTACAACTAGATAGGAGGATAAGAGGGTTCATACCTTTTCCGAGGGTATTTGTTTGAAAGTGAACATAATCGTTCAACAGGAGTTTGAACTCGTGTACCACAATTCCACAGTCCAGCGCTTTAATCATTACACCATGGGGACACCCCTAGAGATTCTGATTTAGTTTGGTTGAGTTTTATGAAATTGTAGTTTATTTAATGGCAAATCCTGTTTATACAAATTAAATATAGGATTTGTAAAATTGTTTGTAGGAAACATTTTTAAAAGGAGCTAAAGCTCATTTTTTTGGCACACAATTAAATGGTTTAAAGTATTGCCCTGTAATACTAACTCTTTAATTTAGTATCAGTCATTTGTTTGCACACTGTTAGATGGATATACATATGATTTCTAAGTCAGTAGCTTGTAGGTAATTTTATTAAAAAAAATCCAATTTAAGCACAGTTATTCAAGTATTGCTATTCAATTTAACAAAAGTCATTTGTTTCCACAGTTATACGCTCAAAGAGTTCTATTTAACCAAGAGATGTGATTCTATCAAGTACTACCATTTAGAGTCAGTGTAGACTGAGGAGTAATGACAATGAAGTGGTACTACATAATCATCAACACTCCAGGTCTGGAGTCTCACTATCAGATAGTTTTGTGTCATGTCCAGAACACACATTGGTGGGTAGATGGGAGAGAGCCTGACCCCTCTGCTGAGATGCAGTAAGAGATTCTGAGAACATGGATGATACATCTGAAGATGATGCTAGAGAGTATATCAAACTATGTAAGAATGTGAAATAAAAGTTTAAGACATGTGAAACGTCTAGGAAAAATAAAAATAGTAGTAACGATTGTGACATGAGGAATTACTGGTACGACAATAAATGACAAATCCAAAAATACTCACACAAACACATTAGTAGCAGGGAAAAGATTATATAAGAAAAATTAACAAGTTGTTACATATGTTAGCTGAAATGTTCTGAAAGGATTAAAGAGAATAGTGGGTGTGTTAATAGATATGTTTTAAGCAAGTAAGATGAACTAGCTTAGCACTCTGACAATTTAATGATGATTAGTAATAAATAAATTAAACAATTGCTAACATTCAGTTTTAATTGATGATGAAGATACCATCACTAACAAACGTTAGGTGTTAGTACAAGTAAACCCTAGTCGTCTCAACACTGGGAGATGATCAATAAACTGAAGTAAAATTCTTTAAAGTAGCTAAAGACAATAGCCACACATCTATAGGAAAAAGGAAAAGAAAGAAATATTCTCCAGATAAGAAAACATCAGTTTAAAAAAAAAAAAAAAAAAAAACTGCTAAGACTGCTTCAATTTTTACCTGATGAATGAATGAATAAATAAATAGGCATTGATAGTTTTTAGTGAAATAAAATGTTTGAACAGATGCATGCTGGGCCGATTCATGAAATCAATGTGATAAATGAGTTTAGGAATTGTGAGTCCCCTTCATTGAAATAAGATATGGAACGAGACAATTAAAAGATTAAAATAACAGAAGCAGAAGTTTAGTATGAGTAAGAAAGAAGGCCACCAACCAAATTCTGTTGTTTGGTTTAATGGTATATTAACCATTGCTGCTTATTTAATGCCAAATCCTATTTTTAATATATATCAAATATATGATTTGTCAACACATTTTGTAGATACAAACAGTTCTATTTCGAAAAATTAATTTTAGCATAAGTTAACAAAGTTAAATGATTCCAAGTATTGCTGTGTATCACTAACAACTCAATTAAACACAGATAGGACCCTATAAGGTGCTACCACTCCAGGCCAGAGTAGACTTGGTAGCAATGGCAATGAAGGGGTACTCTATATTCCCCAAAACTCCAGCATTACTGGAGCCTCACCATTAGATTGTTTAGCGTCATAATCAGGGTACTCATTGAGGAGGGGGTCTTACCCCTCTACAGAGATACAAATGATGTATTCTACAGCCCCAGCCAACTGGGCTAAAATAAAGTAGAGAAAGGTAATTTTTAGGTAGGAATGAAACATCGAATATGCTTCTAGCAGAGCAAACAAGCATATTTAAGTGAAAGAAAAAAATCTGAAAAATTCCTTTTGTTGATTATGGTAAGTGGATGCATATTGCCAAAAAGCAAGCATTACCCACACATCATTAAAGGTCGGATAAATACAACAAGAATGATGTTCTGGAGGGTAAATTTTTACCATTCTAATGCTAACAAACTTAGGAATTCAGATATGCCAGCATGATAATGCCCCCTGCCACATTGTAAATTGTTTTTCCTGTAAGCAAATTAGCATTTAGAGTGGACAGCCAACTCTCCTGATTTAAATATAATAGAAAATGTTAAGAAACTCAAGAATGCTTTAGTTGAAGAACTGGAAGCAAAACTGATGATTCAAGATATTTTAATAGCAGTGATTCAGTCCCTTTAGGAAAATACAATAACCTCTGAATACCTAAATTCCTAAAAGGATTCAACATTGCTAGCAGAACACGAAATATTGACTTTTTGTCAAAAAAAGTAGCATTTGTACAAGAAGTGTCATTTTTAATTAAAAAAATATTTCTTAACTGTTTTATGCATATTTTTGAGAGAAAAAAGATACATTTCAATTAAAAACAAAAATGCTACATTTAGCTGTAGGATTAAAAAGAAAAAAGTGTTAAAAGAATTCAACATTTTGGACTGATATTTTGATATCAACTGTCAGCTTAATCCATATCCACTAGTTTTGTCGTCTACACACACACACACACACAGAGTTCTTCATTTTTAAAATTCATAAGTTGTGGAGGCTTAAATATTACAAAACTGTAAAAGTACATGAGTGAAATACATATTTCTTTCAATTAATATCAGTAGATGGATTTAAACCAGGGTTTCTCAAAGTGGTCCATATCAAACCCTAGCAGTGAAAGAAAAAATGGAGGTCCACAAGAGTCAATTTATTAGCTTGTATTTATAAGTCTCTTTATAACAGGGGACACAAAAAAAAATAAATCAATAAAAATCACTGGATCATATAGACTAGTTACCAGATATTGCCCATTTAGCAGAATGCCTAATTGAGTGTGATAGCCACTAGTGATATCACATTAGCCATCCAAAACATACAGGTCCTTTAAATGAATGAACGAACAATCTGGCACTGACAGAAATCCTTTTGGCATTGTTAATGATATAAAATCACATTTTACAAAAGAAATGATTTAAAAATGATTATATTTTAAACAAAATGTCTCATAAAATACTGATTTCTAAAATATCCCTTATGCTAAGAGATATCTATAATATATATCTATCTATCCCCCCCAATAGTATTAATAAAAATATAGATATGAAAAAGAAAAGAAAAATACAATGCCTGAAATTTTAATTTTTATCCATAACAGATTTTTAATGAATAAAATCAAATTATTAAGAACAAAAATCCGGATCTTTACTTTTTTTTCAAAAGTCAGTCTGAGTATTGCCAGGTATTTGTTGGTGTGGATGTTATTATATGAATCAATATTTCTTTTCTGTATTTTTAAAAATTTTCATCTTGAAGCGAAAAACATTTAAAAAGTCAAACCCTTACATCATGGCATTCAGTGAGATGTGTGTGAGAGAGAGAGAGTGTCGGGGGGGGGGAATTAAATTTGGTTAAAAGTGCATCAAGTTTGAGAAGCCTTGATTCTAAGGCATTTAAATATTCCCATCATTGCGTTCATTTTAGTTAGTTACCTCCCTTACACTAACACAAAAAAATATGGGCTGCGAATATTAATGAAATTAAATTAAGTCCTACAGGCAATATGGATAATGTTTTGGCATTTTTTTTTTATTCATTATTAAATAAATGATTGAAAAACGTTATCTTGATCATTATCAACAACAGAGCAAACTAAGGATGGAGAAAAAGCAGAACTAACTTTGAGGAAATTGTTATGAGCTGAGATATAAAATATGTCTACTAGTCTAGTTTATTTTAAAAGCACGGTAAGGGTAACCCAAACTCAATTTTTTCGACCTTGATTTTCCGATGTAAGTATGCTTGGGGAACGAGAAATGTTTTGGTAAACAAACCAAAGCCTAGCCCATTTACCAAAACTTTTTTCGTTCCTCTAGGATACCTACATCGGAAAAATAAGGTCGAAAAAAGATTGTGTTCAAGTTACCCTTATTGTGTTTTTAACAAACTATTAATGTTACTACTAATATTGTGGATAAACTAATTAGTTACACAAACACTAAAGAAAATTGATTACTAACATTTTCATTTTTAAATTTATCTAATTTTTCAATTAAAGTGACTACAAAAAAATGATCACATCATTAGTTTAGTTTTTATCTATCAGCTTTAACTTTGCTTTTATCAATGACAAAAAAATTAAAAGAAATTGATAATGAAAAAATGCTTATTGATTGATTGATCTTAATAGTAGGGTTATTTTATGTCTAGAGGTTAGGGAATAGCATTCATATTTACATTTTTTTGTGCAGTTGTCTCTTAGGTTTTTTTTGCTTTTTATTTTGCACACAGTCCCAATCAAATACAAATGCTTTTTAAAAAGATCTATTTGACCCATAGAAGGAACCCTAAAAAATACTACCTCTCTCGGCTAGTTTAGTTTAGTTTTTATCTATCAGCTTTAACTTTGCTTTTATCAATGACAAAAAAATTAAAAGAAATTGATAATGAAAAAATGCTTATTGATTGATTGATCTTAATGGTAGGGTTATTTTATGTCTAGAGGTTAGGGAATAGCATTCATATTTACATTTTTTTGTGCAGTTGTCTCTTAGGTTTTTTTTGCTTTTTATTTTGCACACAGTCCCAATCAAATACAAATGCTTTTTAAAAAGATCTATTTGACCCATAGATGGAACCCTAAAAAATACTACCTCTCTCGGCTAGAGTGGACCTGAGAATAATGAAAAAGTTTTTCATGATTTAAAAGGAATTTTTTTAAAATGACAAAATATTTTTAAGGTAGAAAAACAATTTTAAACATGATTTTTCTCATTACAATGAAGCAGCTGGATATTGAATAAAAAAATGATTTATTATTTTATTTAATAACATAACATGATTAAACCTCTGAAAACTCTTTGTAAATAACATTTTGTAGGCATTAAAAAAATGCTAAATAAAAAAGTCAATAAAAAGTATAAACAAAAAAATGATGAAAATAGATAATAAATAAAAATACCCCAAACAGCTTTGATCCTGGTTAACTAAAATGTACATTCTTATTGTATGTGTGTGTATATATATATATATATATATATATATATATATATATATATATATATATATATATATATATATATGTCTTCAACATTGCTACCCACATGAAAAAGCAAAAAGTGGTTTACATAACCGATGTTTATGTAACTGGTGGTTCAGATATTTTACAGTTACAAGATAGAAATTACATTCAGCTGATGTAAAAATGTCAATGTTAATTAAGACCAATAAAAAGAAAAGGTTTTCCTCATTATTTAAATATTAATGAATATTATACTTGATTATAATGAAAGATTTTATTCTGGTATTTATAAAAATGAAACAATTATTAATAAACTTATATGTAATAGTAAAATCTAGTTCCTTCCCACAACCCCTCACCTATACACAAGGTTATGTAAGTTGTGTATGTTAGCTCAATGGTTAGAACTAATATATTTAATCTTCAAGTATTAGACAGGTAAGCTTTTCAAGCATAACTAATCTTATAGAATTTGATTTCAAACATGTTCTCGTAGTCCTTTAGCTAACAATAGATTTAGGGGGAAAAAAAAAAAAAAATACAACTGTGATAAACATAAAATAGTTGTTAATGTAAATAAGTTGTAAATAAGAAAAAATCTTTATATTCAAAGTAATAATTCATGTTGATATTTATGGTTTGATTTTAACAGCATGTCAACCTATCTAGGGTTATTCTATGCCGAGATATTAAGGAATTGCGTTGATTGTTTGCCTAGTGAGTAGAGTGTTTGCCAATGGTCCAGGAGACCTGGATTCAATCCCAGGTCGCATCATAACAAAGACTTTAAAAATGGTACTTGATACCTCCTTGTTTAACACTCAGCAATAAAAGGTATGTGTCAAGAGTAAAGTGGAGCAATCCAGGGAAAGGAGTAGCGCCCTCCCCTACACCTTGGTGTAGTAGCTATTGAAAAGGGAGCCTTCTGGTCATCCTCGAATACGGTCGCCAGTACATTTATATTTTTGTGTAGTTATTTAAGAGATTTTTTGCACACAGTTATATGATACTAAATATTCTAATACAAATAATTTGTACACAATTGTATGGCTTCAAGTATCCCTATCTAATAGTAATAATTATATGGTTTCAAGTAATTATTTTGATTTCATAATAGTCATTTGTTTACACAGTTATAAGGTTTTAATGTTTGTTTGGTTGGTTTTATGGCATATCAACCTTTGTACGTTATTCAACACCAAATCCATTTTTATGTAAATAATCTGTTCTATTCAAAACAGTTCAGTTTAGCATAAGTACAAAGTTTAATTGTCAAAAACATTTCCATTTCAAACTATTCAAGCAGTTATATGTAATAATTCAGTTAAGTGTAAATACAGTTTTAATGTCAAAAAATAGTTCTATTTGAAATAATTCAGTTAAGCATAAGCACGCAGTTTAAGTGTAAGTACGGTTTAATTGTCAAAAACGTTTCAATTTCAAGCTATTCAAGCTAATTGTCAAAAACGTTTCTATTTCAAGCTACTCAATTCATTTTAGCATAAGTATGCTGTTAGTTCTATTTAACCCATAGATAGGGCCCTATCAGGTGCTACCACTCCAGGCCAGAGTGGACCTGGGAGCGATGGCAATGAAGGGGTACTCCACATTCCCCAAAGCTCCAGCACTGCTGGAACCTCACCATCAGATTGTTTAGTGTCATATCCAGGACACTCGTTAGGGGAGGTCTTACCCCTCTGCAGAGAAGCAGTCAGTGTATTCTACAGCCCCAGCCGACTGGGCAATATAAGGTTTTAAGTAACTGATAATAATCCTTAGTAAACAATTATTGCTTCAAGTAACTCCACTTAATACAGATAATTTATAGTTATATGATATCAAATATTTATGTGAATAATTTTTAAACAACAATTTGACCCATAGATGGGACCCTAACAAGTACTCTGGGTCAGATAAACCTGGGAGTAACGCCAATAAAGGGCAACACCACACTCCCCAGATCTCTAGAACTGGAGTCTCACCATCAAATGCAGTTTCATGTCATACTCAGCACATCCCCTTGAGGACGGGGTCTTATCTTTCTGCAGGGAATACAGCCAGCCTATTCTAAGCCCCCACCATTGATATTTAGCTACCATTAGAGATTTTATCATGACTGGACTGACTTCTAAAAGCCTTCATGCTGTGCATCTTGATCTGATGACAAAATTATGGTAAAAAACATCACCAATTTAGTACAAAATATGAACTGGTGACCAACCTAAACAGTGAGAGTAATTTGCAAAGTATCAAAAAATTAAGTAATAGGCAATGACAAACTACTATGAAGCAACACTTAAAAGTTTACATTCTAGCCTCACCAAATACTAATATCCCAAAATAATTTGCAAAACTAACCCTAACCTTTTGTAGTCCAAATAATTTTGATCTAAATTTAAACATCACAGCTAATTGAATCTGCAATAGAGAAATTTTTCTAAAAAAGTGAATAAATAGAAATAGAATATAAAAAGTAGAGACAAGCAAAATCATCTTTATAACTTAAGAAATATTTAATGAGATATATATTCTTTTAATAAATTTCTAAAGTATTTGTTACAATTTTAATGATTCTATCTTGAACATTAAGAAATAATTTGATACATATTTTTAAATTTAAAATTTATTAACACAAAAATAAATAAACCTATGTCTTACAGTAGTTGTTTGAGACAAGTTATTAAAATGTTTGGACAATTGAACTTCTTTGTATTCTTGATGTGATTAACACAGCATTTCAGCTAATCTATTCTTCATCATTACTTTAACAAGATAACTGAGATCAGATAGTCACTGTTTTTAACCGAGCATTTTCTTACTGTTCAGAAATAAACGTTATATAGAAAAGTTAAATCTATAGTCTACACTAGAAAATATTTGACCAACTGAAATTTTCCTTTGTATTTTTGATGTAAAACATCATTTTGGCTGATCTATTCTTCAACCCTTGTCATTAGGTGTAATCTGAGAGAAAAGACAAATCTTTTAAAAAAATTTTTTTCCTTTTTCTCTTGGATTAAACTCACAAAAGTTGAAGAATGGATCAGCTCAAATGTGTTAACACTTTGGGGTTTAAAAAAAAACAAACAAAAAAACAAGTGGTTCAATGGTCCAAACATTTTCTGGTAAGTTAATGACTTTTCCGAAATACATCAGCCAAAAGGTAACAACTACTGGACATCAGTAATTTTTTGTCGTTGTTACAATTGCTAAGTTTCATATACTAAATATAACTATTACAGAACATCAATAACTTCTTTTTTGCTGTTATAATTGCTAAGTTTTATATACTAATGTAATAACTATCATAGGACAGAAGTTGTATTAAATAGTCTAATTCTACAGAGAAAATTTGAAAATAAATCTTGTACTTTCACTTTTAGCATTAATAAGAACCAAAACAAAAATAAAAGAGAAAATGGTGTTTGTTGATTAAATGATAAATCGTAAACATTTATCCTCCTAAATGAAATCCCAATGACTCATTTTGGTTGAAAAATTATCTATTACATTACACTTAAAAGATTTGTACAAGAATTTTTGTTGATCCTATTTCAAGGCTACAAGTGTATGTAATAAAATCCTAAGGACAGGAAGTCACTAATTTTTTGATTCATTTGAGAAAAGAAAGAAAATGATGCCAAAAGAGAATCAAGTAGCTAATGGATAAGGAAGGTTTTAGTGAATCTAATCAGGCATTTTGCCCAAATAGCACATTTGAAAAGAGTCTATTTTTAAGTGTTCTATCATTCTAATCAGCACTTATGGAATGAAAGTAATGAAAATTAAAGTTGATAGCTACCATCACAAACAACAGACATGTTCTTAGTCACTTTTAACTAAATATCAAGTGGCATTGTTTGGAGGAATAAGGTGTCTATTATACTCCTTGATGAATTGTACAAATATATGAAAAACGCTGACAGCACTGTAAAAGAAACTGATACTTGCTCAAGATGTAAAGGCTCAAACTTTTTAAAGTAAAATAATTTAAAAAAAAAATGTTTTATGTTTTTAATATGAACTTTAATAAAACATGGTGAAAATTTAGGTCTTCAAACAAAAGAATTTAATGATCATAAATTTATTTTTCCAATTTATTAAAAAAAAGTTAAAAATGCTACTTTTTCCTATTATTGTATTAACAAATTAATATTAAAACCACAAAGAATCACTGGTAGAAAATTGTTATTTTTTTTTTCAAATATCTTAATATTCCCTACTTTTTTAGGAATATATATACATTTATTACCAGGCCATTAGCCTAATGAGTATAGTGTTCACCAATGGTCTGGGAGGCTGGGGTTCAATCCCAGGTTGAGTCATACCAAATGGTACTTGATGCTGCCTTGCTTAACACTCAGCATTATAGGGTATGTATCAAGGGTAAAGTGGGGCAATCCAGGGAATGGAGTAGTGCTCCCCCTACACCTCTGTGTAGTAGCTATTGAAAAGGGAGCCTTTGGGTCACCCTCGACTAAGGTCGTCAACTTTACTTTTATATACATTTATTGGCCAAGCTGTTAGATGTTTTCTACATCACTAGCCACTATGCGCTTCCATTTCATTCTTGATTTCACCATAATAGCCTGAACTGCTAGAAACTTTCCATTGTTGTGGAGGTCTTCCAACTGATTATTTCTAGTCTCTCAGATACCATTTTACAACTGCACAAGTCTACCTGTTGTTTGAACCTTGTGACTTCTGCTTTTGGTACTCCACAACTACCTCTGTGCCATAACCATTGCTGTTCCTTTCCCTCATTTGCGACGGCTCACATTTTGCTTATGTATAACATCACAGGCAAAACAGTTCTATTGAATAACACACACACTTGAACGAGAGAACTGAGCTCGTCTTTAAGTGCAGACAGAGGAAAATTTAAATTATCTTGATTGGGAATCACTGTAAATAAATAATTGCAAAGCCTATGATAAAGAAATATTAGTAACTAATAGAGATCAGCTCAACAGCAGATATCACCAAGACAGGGAAAGATGAAGATAGATAAGGGCTAGATGAACGTAGAATATTAATCCAAAAATAGAGCCTGTGATTCTGGAGTGGTTAATCCCCTTGACCATTTTTAGGGTAAATTAAAAAACACTTGACTATAAAAAATGTCCCCACCTTATCTGGTTTAACTATCTCGATCCTAATTAAAACAAGAGGAATATCTAGGATGGCAACAGCTGAGTTAATTAACAGACATATTAGAAATAAATGTAAATCATATATTAGTTAAACGATCTTAGTCTGTTTAGAAAAACACACCTGCCAAGTAGGAGAAACCACCAACAGAACACAAAATTAGAAGGGACTGACCAGTAGATTAATTCCACTCCTGTTTCTTAATCATTCTAACATATAACATGTCAACCCCCTCTGGTCACACCTATGAATGAAAGAATTTGTAACTTTGTAATTTGATTTCCACCTTTATTATCTGATTTTTTAATTACCTTATTTTATCTTCTGAATACGAACTGTGACAGGACAGAGCATGTAAAAGAGTCATCTGATGAGATGGAGAATATTCCAATAATATTCTCCGCCGAAATAAATTTATTATGACGGCTTAACCGAGTTTGAGTCCCCATTAATTGTACTATATATATATATATATATATATATACACACACACACACACACACACTTGCTAGAATAAAGTTGAATACAATGTTGAACTGCCTTAGAGACTTCAGCCCCTGATTTTTAGCACTTCACCATTCCAATTTACCCTACCAATGTTGGTTTGGTTTAGCTTGGTTTGTTTAATGGCATATCAACCATCATAGGTTATTTAATACCAAAGCCACCCTTGTGTAAGGACAGTAGTGGTACTATTTAACCCATAGCTGGGAGGATAAGAGGTTCATAACTTTCCCAAGGGTATTTGTCTGAAAGTGAATGTAATAGCGCAAATGGAGTTTGGACTTATTCACAATTCCGCAGTCAAGCACTTTAACCATTAAAACACAAGGACACTCCTCCCTGCCAATGTTGTTAGGAGGTTCAAATTTAGAGTTTTCTTGAATACATACACACACAATTTGTCAATTGTTAGAAGATGCCAAAAATTATTTCAAGGCTCTTAGATTGATGGTATATCAACCTTTGTGAGTTATTTAATGCCAAAGCCATCCTTAATGTTACTACTTAACCTATAGCTGGAATAAGGGAGTCCATACCTTTCCCAAGGATATTAGTCTGAAAATAAACATAATAGCACAACTGGACTTTGACCTTGCTTACTACAATGTTGCAGTGTGGCATGTTAGCCACTGCATGATGGGAACTACTCCTGTAGTGAAAATTAGGAAGAAAATCAGCACTCACCCCAGCGCAAACATCAGCGTATATGCTCCGCATTCAAGATCCATTTCTTTGACTAGAAGAAAAACATGGCTGCCCAGAGTGAGCTTTTTTTGCAAATGGTCACACATCTTCACACTGGAAGTCACATACAACCACGGAGAGTGAAGATGTGCATGCAAATGAGGGCCGGCAGAAAAGAACATAAAAACAATGGACATCGTCACTGTAGTTTGTTTTTTTTATATAACGGAGAAATTTTCTTAAAAGAAAAAAATATCTATCTCATTTAATTCAAATCTTACATCAATTAATGCTTCATTGCTGAGCTCATTTACATTGGATAGAAAATTGTGAATTCAACAAAAAGATTACACAACAAAGTGACAGTTTCATCTAGCATTCCTCGTGTGAAAGAAAAACCAACCAAATTGAAGGATATTGTAAGGTACAGCTAGAGTGTTCTGAGTTAGGAGTCATGATGCATAAACCCTAAATCTATGCCTGAACCCCAAAGTCATCATCTAATGAAGACTTTCTGGGTGGCACAGCTGGTTTTGTTTTTGTTTAGGGCATTTCTATGAAATATCATATCATCAGGTTGTGCTGTTAGCATGGATTTCCTCAACTCTATTGTCTATCGCTCCCATCAGGTCCTCTAGACTACATCCTGTGTCTGTACAGAGCTTTTGTAGATAGGTTCTAGTTGGTTGTCTAACATATGCATATGAAAGGGTCCATAGGAGAATGTTGTTGAGGAGTTTATTCAGTTGGAGAAGTAAGAACAAAGTTGTAATTAACTGAAGAATTCCTTTCCATTACCAGATTTTGGCAATCTTATGTCATATTTTTGGTTTATATTTCTTATGTTACTTTACACATCACGAAAAAAAATTTCATAATATTTACAAAGTAATAATAAAAAAAAACAAAAAAAAAACAACATATAAAGCAAGACATTTAAGTGCAACAACTTAGAGAACAAAGCCCTTTTCAGTCCTATATACAACTGAATGATAATTTTTCAATCATTTTCTAATTATACAGATTCTAGATATAAGAGAGATGCAAATTAAAATCCTTCATTCCTTCCTAAAAAGAAGCATCAATATGGTCATGAACAGTTGTTTACTATGAAATACTAATTAGAATCACCCCATTTTTTGATAGAATCATCATTATGGACAGTTATAACAATGGGAATCCATCTGGTTCAGAAGTCATCTAGTATTATTATTATCATCATCAAGTTGTGCTGACAACAGAATTCCCTGACTATCTCTCACCATCTGTCCCTACTGTCCATTGCTATGGCAGGTCCTTTAGACAGCATCCAGTATCCAACAAAAGCTGATCTGAGTCTTTGGTGGTCAGCCAACACTGGCATGTCCATACAAGAATGTCATTTACATGTTCATCCTTACTTTTCCAGCACTGCTCAGCCTGCATGGTTCATCTTACTAGGATGGTTTGAAAGAAGAGAGATAAGTGACCATACAATTCCTGTTTTGTAGAGTGCTGCTTCCAAGATTTCCATCAAAGGCACCAAAGCTAAGATTGTAAGAATAACAAGATATTTTATGTAAATTTTGAAACTGTCACAAATTAAGCTGATGTAAAACTTCTCAGCACCACCATTTATACAATATTAGAGAAATCTGAAAAATGTGTGAAGTTTATACAGATGTTTATTGCTTGTGCAGTAAATCATGTTTAACAAAATCCCTGACCAACCTTAAGACAAAATTCAAAAGATAGAAAAATTGCTTCCTTTTCATCTAAGAAAAAGAAACATCTGTTAGAATTTAAACAGTTGTATTTCTTTTTGTTCAACACAGAAAAAAAGTTATTTTTAAAAACAACATAATACCCCCAGTTTTCATCACCAGTGATTATGAGAATCCCAAATGAAGAAAATCTTGACCGAGTCCAAGATAACCTTACACATCTAAATTGAAACAGAATCTACGGGGTGGGACAGGACGGACAAAATTCTTTGTCTGGTGGGATTCAAAAGGAATTCCTTATGAATTGCTAAAACTTGGATAAATTATGAATGTGCAATTGCTTACTGTAGCATATAGAGAGCAACTGGCTTGTTTGAATGATGCATTAAAAAGAGAAAAGATATTTCTCCATTTTTTCAGGCAAAAATGGTCAACTAGTAATTTCACATCCTGAGTATTACATTTTACTGAATCTGGGGTTGAGGGTCCATTTCTGGAGATCTAGAAAGCGTGAGGTACTCCTTCATTGCCATTAATACTCGGACCACTCTGACCAAGAGTGATAATACCTTTTAGGATCCCATCAATAGGTCAAATAGATCTGTTTGAGAATGTTTAAAATGATTTGGAACTATCTTGGTTCTTAAACATGGATACTGCAATTAAGTGTGATATGTTTATTTGTTTGTATACAGTAGGTAAATGTATCATCACAATCATTTTGATTATGATCTATTTATCTACTGTATACAATTAGTTAACTTTTATGGCATATCAACCATTGTAGGTCATTTAATGCCAAATCATTTATATACATATATATTAAATATAAGATTTTTAAACACATTTTGTAGATAACATTTTTAAACAAGCCTGAGTTTTTTCTTTTAACACTATTCAATAGTTTTACTTATTTCTATCTAATACAAGTAATTCTATTTACTATAAATAATTTTTTGCACAGTTAAATGCTTTCAAGTATTGCCATTTAATATTAACAATTCAATTAAACATCAATCATTTGTTTACACACAATTAAATGATCAAATGGTTCTATTTCAAACAATTCAGTTTAGCAAAAGTACACAGTTTAAATGTTAAACAATTCTAGTTGACCCATAGATAAGACCCTATCAGGTGCTACCACTCCAGGCCAGAGTGGACTGGGAGAGATAGCAATGAAAGGGTATGCCACATTGCCCAAAGCTTCAGCATTACTGGAGCCTCACTATTAGATTGTTTGGTGTAATATCCAGGATACTTGTTGGGGGAGTCTTACCCCTCTGCAGAGATACAGTCAGTGTATTCTACAGCCCCTGCCAACTGGGCCATTATAGATCTTTTTGCCAGAACTAGAGAAATAGTAGAGTAGTGATTTCTTTAGATTTGGTAAGTCAATTAGTCTAGAAGGAAAACTGAATTCAAACCAGCTTTACTCTGCTTAGAAATTGTATCACATCCTGCTCTTGGTAGTATAATACCCAGGATAAAAAAACAAAACAAAAAAATACTAGTTGATTGTAGTTTTGATTGCATTATTTTGATATTTTTGGTTTAGAAGAAAACTAACTTTTTATAAAAAATACTTAGGAGTCTACTAATCTATGAGTAATACTGTAATATTAATGTCTATTTTGAATGTATAAGGTTCCATTAGAAATAATAAAATCTGGTAGTTTGGTTAAGAAAAAACCTTTGTAAAAAATTATGGATGTACTTATTTATGGATGCAAAGGCTGGCACATGGTCACTTATCGGTGATATTGCATGATTTATTTGAAAGGTGATGTCAGAACTTCAAAATCCAAAAGTAAAATGTTTTGATGATTAAAAATTACTGGAAACTTTAGTATCAAGATACAATGTGATATATGTAAGTATAACATTTTTTGATATTCCTTTTAGCTTATTAGTACTATTTGTAAAGCACTGCAATAATGATATCACCTCCTGCCATTTCTGTTAGGCTAAGAGTCAGAGGGTATAAACGAATAGCAAGTATGCTTGATTTGGCAGGTATTGGATAGTTAAATGAAGACTACTGTCACTGTTAATACTACAATGTCACTTTATGTCACTTCTGCTCAGCTGATGGACAAGGTGTATAAACAATTGAAATGATATAATAAATAAAATTCAGTGAGTCAAGTAGAATTCGTGAGTGTAACAGAGGAAGTAAGGTATTTCAGTTCAAGTTCAACCAAAAGTTTTTGGCTATGTCATCAATCATATAAATCTTCTTTTAGGGAAACAAGAAATGTATATTCTACAGATCATTACAATTTTCACATATTCTTTCAAGAGAAAATGGTTTCACACATACAAAAAAAAAAAAAAGCAAGAAGCAGATGATATCCCACCGAAACTATTCCTGATCCAGACTATGCAGATGATCAAGCACTTCTTGAAAATACAGTGGCTCAAAGCAAATCTCTACCTCAGAGCCTGGAGCAGACAGCAAGAAGTATTAGTCTCAGATAAAATAAAGTTAACATGCTTTAAACAAGAAGAAGCCATTTTCACATGAAATGAGAAGATTCAATATAGTAGACAGAGTTTGTATACCTTGGTATCAACATGCACATAGTTAAGGCATTGACTGCAATTGACAGGCGAATAACTATATGGAAATCTGATCTTTGATCAAATAAAACAGAAATTCTTCCAAGCTGCATCTGTATCAGTATCATAGTATTCTATTACTCTATTCAACAAAACAACTGCACGAGAGATTAGGACAAATAAAATTCACTGCACATGAGTTTTCATTTTTAAATTGCAGACACTTTCAACGATATTAGAAATAATCTAGTAAATAAGAGTCTTTAATTATCCAAATGAAAGAGAGAAGAAATGTTCTCAAAGTGTTTTGACTTGAGATAGTTTTCTTTATTTTGTGTAAGGCCTTTTAAACTTCAGGGCAGGTTACAAGAAAAAAATGCCAGTGTTCTAGGGCTGAAGACTAAAGGAGATATTTTTTAGAAGCCGATAAGAAAGCAAGAAACAATAGAAATTGAAAGGAAAGAAATAAAGAAAAATAGTCAGGAAAGAGAAGGGTCTAGTTTATTTTATTAATGGCACATCAACAATCATGGGTTATTTAATGCCAAAGCCATCCTTGTAGAAGAACAGTAGTGATACTATTTAAGCTCTAGCTGTGGGGGGGAGCATAGGGGTTCATACCTTTCCCAAGGGAAAGGTATCAGTCTGAAAACGAACATAATAGCATGGCTGGAATTTGAACTCACTGAGGTTGGAGTCCAGTACTTTAGCCATTATACCACCTATGGAGGCTTCCCAGGGAAGGAGAGAGAGGACAGAAAGGAATATGAGCTGGGAACAGAGAGAAAATGAAGAAAAAGAGGAGGAAAAGTAAAAAGGAGAAGGGGAGGAAGAATGGGGAAAAGAGACAAGGAAGGAAAAGGGGGAGAGAAGAGAGTGGAAGGAAGAGAGAGGAAAAGTGAGAGTGAGGAGAAGAAGGTGAGAAAGAAAGATAAGAAAAAGGAGATAGAAGGGAAGAGTGAAGAGACAGAAGAATAAGAGACAGAGAGGGATTAAGAAAGATTATACACATGTTATATTATTCATGAGAGAGAGAGAGAATAGACAAATAAGAGATACACAGAAAGGGTAATTAGAAAAAAAAAACAAGGTGGAGATACATTCATTAAACAAAGAATGAAATAGTTTAAAGGGGAGAGAGAGAGAGAGAATCGTTTTAAGTTATGTTTACATTAAACCTGCTAGTAAAAAGAAAAGAAACCCTCACCTGACATTAATGTAACAACTTATCTCTTTTGCAGACCCCCCCCTACCTTTAAAGTCTCAACTTGTGAGTAACTGATCCATTTTACCAACACAGACCCCACACCCATCACAACTGTCTCTTCTTGACTTCAGCAACTATAATTACATTAAAGATATAGAAAATTCAGAATTATAAACTTTATCCAAACACACAATACATATATAATTGACTGTATTTTATTCATTTATTTTTAAAAATCAGTAATCTCCATTTCTGGTGATGTGTTTACTCATGTTTGTTTTGCATCCTTGACAACAACAAGAACAAAAAAGAAGACATTATGAGGTTTCTAATTTTATATAATACCTCATGCAAGAAACATGAAGTTGTATTCAATCTGTTTTATATTGTCATAAAGACAGACTCCAGCCTGGCACAAAGCGAACTAGTCTTATTAAATTATACAATAGTGTAGTGAATTTGATCTTCATAGGACACTCTTCTGATGTGGCCCTATGCCAAACTAAATTAAGCCTTATTATAATATGACTTGTTGAAGGAGAGTAGAATATGCTTAATGTATTCCCTGCAGAGGGATGAAACTCTGCAACCAAAACATGTGCCCTGGGTATGACACTAAACTGTATCTGGAAGTTGAAGCTACAGTTCTGGAAATCTGGGCAGTGTGGAGTACTCCATCACTGCTATTATTCCAGTTTCACTGACACAGAGTGGTAGGATCTATTAGGGCCTCATCTAGAGAGTCCAATAGATCTGTCTAGTAATTTATTTGTATTAGATATGAATACTTGATGCCATGTAACAGTGTGCAAAAAACAGACAACACAAAGAAAATGTAAAAATGAATGTACAATGTATGGAATTCCTTTACTTCTAAGCTTAAAATAACCCCACACTAGATGAATGCCATTTCAATCAATAGCTCTTATTAAAGTAGTCGACTTGGCATTTCTCCCTCATGCTTGTGGTTAGTGTTAAAGCATAGAGATAAACTAGGATTTTAAAGGCAGTTCTAACTTGAAAATCTGGTGTAACAAAATCTTTCTATTGAATTTCATTCTTCTAATTTTTCTGCTACAACATACAAATCTTAGTAATATCTATTATGTCAGAGAGAAATGAATAGAGGACAAATAGTTCAATTTAGCTATTCTTGAAAATGCCAGGAAAAAAAAGAAAAAAAAAAAAAAAGAAAAAAAAAAAAAGATTACCATTGCCTACTATAAAATGGCTGCTTGTGTAAGTTATTTAAAGCTAAATCCTGTTTATACATATATATTAGATATGATTTGTAAACAAATAGTTCGTAGGCAACTATTTATCAATAGTGTGCGAGTTTATACACACGCGTGCCTGCCTGTGATATAATTGTTATTATCATAGAAAACAAATATGGTGACCCAAGTTAAAAATCCTGGATGAGGCTATTTGCATTCCACATACCATGAATACTCTTAGGAAAGATATGCATCCAACTATTTTTCTCTAACAATGGATAAATAGCAGGGCACAATAAGCTCTTTAACATTGGGATGGCAACCAGTCTAAAGAAAACTGAATTAAAACCTGTTAAACTCCACTTAGAAAAAAAAAATGACCACATGTCACATCCTGCTTATATAGGAGGGTTGGTACATACATACAATAATGAATTCATCCCTAAATTGAATGCGGGACCTCCCCCCCCCAAAAAAACAACAGAAATACAGATATTTATTAGATTATACTTCTATTGAACTAGTTAGCAAGTCTAAGGTTTACACAACAATAATAAGTCAAGTATGGCATAATCATTATAAGAAACAGACTTGATGACCAGAGTTCAAACCCTGGACAAGGCAGTTAGCATTTCAGATAGCACTACTATCTTTGAGAAAGTTATGTATCCAACTATTTTCACCCAAGCTGTAGCAAAATAGTCGGGCAGGGTTGAACTCTAAAAGGGAAATGTATACACACACACATCTATATATATTAGTAGGTATATCTTATTAAAGATGATCGTAAAGGATTTAAGAAAATCTGCTTCCCCAAAAAATCTGCCTAAATACACACATCTCTGTCCATTACAGACTACAAGTCCTATCCCAATTTATTTTTTTATAAATTTTTCAGCATTGTTCTGATATACACACACACACACACACACACATATAAGTATATGGTTTATACAGACAATTTTTCAGAATTAAGATTATAATTATGACCTCTTACCCAGCATATACTGGTACTGCAGTTAGTCATATTATTATAAAAATTATACAGTCCTACATAATTGTTTAGGTTTTAAAAAAAGATTTTGAATTTTTGTATGAATAAGAAGATATTCTTTGGATACTGTATATTAGTACATGTCAAATGGTTTTATAATTTGAATTCTAATAAAACCAGTTACCAACTCTTTTTTGATAAAGCAGTCACAATTTAGCAAAATGTTGATAAACAATCAAATTGCTCATGTGGCCTTTAAATAAGTGCAGTTGTGTTCAGTAAGTTTTATAACTTTTTCTAGTCATTTTAGAATTTGAGTATATTGCCAGTTTATCAACACAGGTCCAAGATCAATTGAATAAATAACAAAAAGCAGTGAAGTATATACAAGCAGGACTTTTTTTTTTTTCATAAAATTAATATCAATTCTTACACAGAGAAATATTCATCTAAATTTAACTTATACACAATTTATAAACATTCAACTTTAGGTGGCTATTTCAGTTGATCACTTAATGATAATCTGCAGTTGGTGAGGTTTTTCCGCTTGTATCAATTGCCATAATTCATTGTATTAACCCAACTCCTTCACCATGGGCAGAAGGTGACAAGGTCAATTTTTGGTTTAAATTGTTTTCCTTCTCCTAAACTGGTCACCTAAACCAAGGCTTAACACAGATACCCTACTATTTATTTATAGCTGGAGGAAGAGATGGATTTATGCCTTTCCCAAGAGCAGCAGTGCAAAGTGGAGCACAAACTGCCATGTCCAAGATTTGAACTGGAGTTGCCAATTCCATTTCTTATGACAGTAATTATTAATGTTAAACATGTCTATAATTTATTGTCAAGTATTTTTCCTCATTCCGATCTCACTGAACTTAATAGTCTCACACTTTGATTTTACATATTTTATAAAAAAGGTTCCTCTGTCAGAGCATATATTAAAATACTTTTCAACATCATTAGACTTTGTTAGGGAATTTTTTTTCTTTTCAAGAGTATCCATTCGTAGATGTTTAACCTAAAATAAAATGGCCATTCTGACTTTCCAAGATATTGTTTTAGGCAATATGTGTAATCTAGATATAGTTTTTCAAAAAGACTAGCAAACAGTAGACAAATATAATTACAAAAAGAAAAAAAAATTCCATTATCAATGCTTTCTCTGGCACCAATTACCATTTTTAAGTGAAGGTTCAGTGTTAGTACAATTCTAAATGTAATTTACTTATCTAGATGGTATATGTTGCCTAAAACAATATGTTGGAAAATCAGGATGGCCATATTATTTTAGATTAAACAATTACAGATACAGAATCAAATGTATAAATTATAATAAAGTACTACAAATAGAAAAATATTTCTGATCAAAAGATCATGACTTATTTTTCTTCTGACAATAACCAAAGTTCAAACAAATCGAGGTGAAATATTCTTGTTTTTGTCTCATCACTTTCATTATGTGTGTGTGTGTGTGCATGACATTCTTATTCTTGGTATATGTACTCCAAGACTTCATTCAAGGATTGGTGAAATCCACAGCAAATCATGTATACTACATAGGCGAGTATTTTACTATACACCTTAAGCCCATTTGATCACTAAGGAAATGGGCCTTCCTTCTTAAGAAAAAAAAAAAAACTCAAACAAAAACTTAGCGACAAATCAACAGTAAAAATAGAATGAATTATACAAAAACATTTCAGTAATTAAGGTATTTTTTTAAAAATTGATTTCAGCTCTTCTTCCCAGATCTGATTTCTAAATTGATTAATTTTTTTTTTTTATACTTTAAATATATAATTTGAAAAATACATTTCATTTAATAAAAGTTTTGCTGATAAGGTCAATCAGAGATAAATAAAATGCTTGTCGATTCCTAGGATGGTGAAGTCTTACTGCATACACACATTATATAATGTATAAAAAGGTGGAAATTGAGATAAATTTTACTTAAGACTCGTAGTTAAAAAAGTTAAAATTTATAATTTGTTTTAAGAATTGTATAAAAATAAATATCTGTATCATGAATTTAAAATGTAATTGAATCTGAAAATGCAGAGAGCAAATATCTAAGAGTCAGCTGCACTTTCTGATAACATCAGATATACAAATATCTTCAGGAAGGACCTTTATCAGGATGTAGTTAACCATATAGTTAAAAATATAAATAAATAACGTAAAAATAGATATTTTTTATCTAACTAAAATTAATTCAAATGTAAGTTGTTCAAGAGTGAATATACAATAATTTTTAAGCTTGGTTGCGGAGGTGAATTCAACAAAGAGGGGGCGGGAGAAAGAAAAAGTCTTACCCTCTGCTAATTCTCCACCAAAAATGATTGTCTTGGGCTTAGCAGCAGCAATACAATGCAAAAGTGGCTTGTCTCGAAGATTGAAATTGATCAAAGCAGTAATGACTCCGATTTTGGAGAGGCCTAACCAGATGCAAACATATTCAGGACGGCTTTCCATAAAAAGAGCGATTGTATCTCCAGGCTGGTAGCCAGCCTTTTGGAAGTAATGAGCAACAGAATTTGAATGCTCATCCACCTGCCGGAAAGTCCAAATTTTGTCCTCAATGCGAAATGCAATCTTCTCTGGATGTCGATCAACGATTCTCTTGAACAAGGATGCAATAGTCTCATGATTTCTGGTATATTTCCGGAGTTTAAATCTGAGTTTTATTAAGTTGTACAGTGCCCTATAAAAAATAAATAAATAAATAAATAAATAAAATAAAATAAAAAATTTAAATGATACATAATAGGTCATGGTTTTTTTTTTTTTGTTTTTTTAATGTTAAAAATATAATGATAATAGTGTGAATAAACGATGGTTTTGTTAGAAATAAGTGTCAACTACCAATATGCAGGCAAGGCAAAAAAAAATAAAATCTCATTTTCTTTATATTTTGACATTAAAAGGAAAGTTAGTACCATATATACTAGTATCAATCTTGCGTATAGGTCAACCCTTGATTTAAGATCCTAAAATCCCTAATTTATGAATATTTGAAATCAAGGGTTACTTCTAGCCCTTACCATCATGTTTGACTTTCAACCTTACAAAAACTGGTCATTTTTTGTCTAAAAATTTGTTCTTTCAAATTTTACCTATTCATGAGTATATACTAGGGTGAGTCAAAAGTTTTATAGTATTTTGGTAACATGAGGCACAATTTGGCAACTTTTATGCCATGGTTTTGAAGGTGATGAAACATATTGAACTGTGAGAGGACGAGCTTGCCAGATACCTTCTGAGTGCTATTCATCAGATTTGCCTATATGGCTTGAAACACAGCTTCAGAATCCATGGTTTTAGGTCTACCTAACCATGCCAGGTTGTTGGGCGTTCTTACAATCAAAGCAAAATTTCTTCAACCATCTGGTTACTGTACTGTTATTAACTGCACCTTCACCTTTCACACAGCAAATGTTTTTAGTTGCATCTGCAGCATTATGGCCCAGTTCAAACTTGTAAATTTACCAAATTAGACTATGTTGCATCTTCCTCTGTGCAGCTTTCAAGTCACATGAAGTGAAGTAAAGTAATGCACAATGTGTCAATGTATCAACTACCACAATACTACTTTCCATTGTGTGAACTGTTTGAGACACATGATATATTGTGCCACAGACGAGCACATACCAAAATATTGAAAAACTTTTGACTCACCAGAGTACAATGATGAACAAACTTATTAAATGTGTAATTAAAAAACATGCCAAACATTCAAAATCAGATTATCAGATTCTCTGTATTCAATTATTGAGAAAAGGCAATAATCTTAGTAAGATGATATTAGCAAGAAAACAACCCCTAATTTTTCTCGAATTACCTAATAAAGTAGATAAAACATGCATGTTCTATTTGTGGAAGCATACATAATAATTTAAACATCAGAAAAAACATTTGATTTAAAAAAAAAAAAAAAAAAAAAAAAAAAAAAACATAAGAGATTCTGTTTTATCATTGGATGCAAACTATAATATAATTCTTATTGACACAGGGAGAGGAGGGGGGATGGCCCCGCCCAATTTTTTTTGTTTACACTTTCTTTCTATTGAAGTTGTTTTAAAAAAGTTAAAGCTTTAAAAAAAAAATAAGTTGAATGATTTTAAAAATTCATGAGAGAAAAGCAAAAATAAAAAAAAACAAAAAAAAACCTGGTCTTATTTTCAATTAGACAACCCAGAAATCCACTGTAACAGTAGTTTATAATGATATTGATGCATCTATTTAAGAAGTAGTGTGTAATTCTAATGAACATTTTATAGTTATCACCATTATATCAAAGCAGGGAGTTGTGATAGCATAATGACTAATGTACTTTTGGGGTTTTTTTCTGGGTTATGGTTATATATAAGTATTGCCTATAAATAAATACACCTATGGCATTTTAAAAACATTTTTCAAAGAAAATTAACTTTTTGTAACCCCACCCTCCAAAAAAACCTAAGTTATACTGTACACACATGAATTTTAGTAATATATAGAAAATAAATATTCATAGTAATGTAATTAAACATTGACATTATGAGTTTATTATATAATAAACAGACAGCAACTGAATTTTGCATTAATTTCATTGTAAATATATTGAATTATTTACTTAGCAAACAATTTCAGGCTATGTGCTTCACCCTGAAAAAAAATTCAGACTAAGTTAATTTTTAAAAAATTAACTATTTTATTAACCGACATCTAATTTTTAAAGTGGTATTCTATTTTTAGAAAGAAACTGTTCAAAAGTTAATTGTATTACAAATCCACCAATTGATCATTGTTCCACTTACAAAATACACTTAACAGCCCACTCCTGTTAGAGGGAGTGACTTTAAATCCAATAAGTCTTTTTAGTTATTGGCCAAGAGGTTAAAAACTGTAATTACTAATCAGAATTTAAGTTGAACAGTGCAGAGCATTTGATAATCTATGTACACCCATCGACAGGAGACCTGGTGGCATGTCAAGACTCTCAAAAGATATGACAAAAGAACAATTGAGTCCAAAAGGCAAAAGAAAAAAAAAGTCAAGTCTTCAACCAGCCAATATAAGATGATATCCTGATGTTGGTAGGGAAATTAACTGCATGTTGACACAGAACAATGTTTGCTTGTACTTTATTTATAATTCTACATAGAGTGTATTATATTATTTACTCTGACATGTTCACTAATTCATGATTTTACATGAAAGGATAAATATAGAAATGTAAAATCCCAAATGTTATCTCTTTGTGGGTCATATATATATATATATACACACACACACACACACACAAAGAGGGTCTGGCAGAATAATCTTCAGAATTTAGAATTATTGCTGTGCAGGCAACTAGTAGTGGTAAGTATGTCTTTGAGTAGCAGCCATGCCATTTCAGTTGCTATCATGGCATAGAATGGTAAACATTGTGCGTTTGTGCTTAAAAATAAGTTTCAAGTGAAGACTATCATAGCAAAAGATTAAGAAGTCACTTTCCACACATATTGAAGAAAATGTTTTTGGCAAAATAGGATTATGCAAGAGCAGCATTCTCCATACTTCCCAAACCTCATGAAACAAAAATATATTTCTTTGTCCAAAAATAAGTACACCTCTTATATACAACTATTTACACAATTCTATTTTTGACATAATGGTTAGAACATTTGCCAGTGATTTGGAAGACTGGGAATCAATCCCAAGTGGAGACTTAAAAAAAAAAAAAAAAAAAAAAAAAGTACTAAATCTTATTTACCAACACCTCTGCTCGGGCAGGATATGACACAAGGTCAATTTTTTAAGCGGAGTTTAACAGGTTTGAATTCAGAGTTTTCCTTCTCCTAGACTAGTTGCCTCACCAAGGCTGAAGAACCTAGTCTGCCCTACTATTTACCCATAGCTGGAGGGAGAATAATTGGATTCATACCTTTCCAGAGGGTATTAGTGCTATGTGAAATGCAGTCTCGTCCAGGATTTGAACTCGTGTCGCCATGTCCATTTGCTGCGACGATAACCATTTCACCACGGGCACCTCCAAAAGGTACTTAATGCCTCCTTGCTTAACACTCAGCATTATAAGGTATGGATCCAGGGTAGCATCCTCCACTACACCTGGGTGTAGTAGCTATTGAAAAGGGAGCCTTCAGGTTACCCTCAACTGTGGTCAGCCAACTTATTTTTCATTATAGTTATTGCAATTTTATTTTCCTTTTGATAGACTGATTTTAACGGCATGTCAATTTGCTCAGGATTATTTCAGCTGAGAGATTAGGGAATCATGTTCAAATTTACATTATTTGTGTAGCTATTTCTTTAGATACTTTTTTTGCACATCATCCTATCAAATAAGATTAATTTTGAAACAGATTTATTTGAGCCATTGATAATCTACCAACAGGTACTATCACACTGGGTCAGAATAGACCTGAGGGTAATGGCAATGAAGAGGTACTTCACACTCTCCAAATCTCCAGAACTGGAGCTTAAACATTAGATACAGTTTAGTGTCATATTCAAGACATTCTTTCTTTTTTTTGGGGGGGGGTCTTATCCCTCGGCAGAGAATACATTCAGTATATCCTAAGCCCCACTAACAGGGCTATCTTCTTTATGATTACAAAGTATCAATGCTGTACAGTTTGGTAATAAATAATACCTAAAAATATATTTTGACTATATAAGGTTTCATTAGGAATGATAAAACCCAAGTATTTGTTTTTTTTACGAAGAAAAAAAACTTTTTTTGAAAATAAAATAAAATTACTATGAGTGATATTGTATATAAGGTTCAGTATTATTTATTTTCAGATAGGAGAATATCTGCTATTGATAAAAGAGGTCAAAAAACAGTAATACTGTTTTTTGACCTCCAATATAAAAATGAATGAAAAAAAAAAAAAAAAAAAAAAATAACTGATATTTTATCATATTGCATAAAGAAAAAAAAATTTAAATAACCAACAAAAAATAAATGACCAACAACTTTCAAACAATCCAAAGTCATAAAGAGTTACAAATTTTGACCCCCAAAAATGAATAAGATAAAATAAAAAATGTAGTTATATAATGAGAATTATTTTATCCTTGATGATGGATAGAGGGTGGAGGAGAACATAAACAGCATACAAATCAAAATATACACTACAAAAAAAAATTTCTAATAGACATCACAATTTTGACAGGTTTCTCTCACAAATGTATTTTTAGTTTCTCTAATGAAAGACACATAACATGTCCCATGACCTGTGGTCATCAACTGAAATAATAAAGGAAAAAAAACAGTTTATCATTCCTACTATAGCAGAAATCAAAAAGCATTTGCTTTAAAATAATGGTTAGCAAAATTGATTTTGTAATGAAGAGTTTGTTCTTCACTGGGTGACCTCAAATCTAGCATTGTGTCAAAGTTGGTCCTAATTAACTGGTTTAACTAATAGTGATTTTAGTTAATGATCAAGTTTTAAATTCTTGATAACTCAGCAACTGGCTAGATCAAAGCTTCTCAAACATTTTACTTGATGCACCCCTTGTAAGCAAAGTTAATTTCCATTCAATCCCAAATAAATTAATTTAATATTAAATTACCAAATAAATTTATCACAGTTTAACATAATTTTCATAAGTTGCTTTTACTCTTTTCCCACGAATTTTAACTTTACAAAATTATTACTTGAGTATGTCAACAAATTTTGCAATAAAATAAAACAAAATAAAATAAAAATAAATTAAAAATAATAATCAGGTCTAGAATTCAACCTATACACTAGTGCATGTAGCATATAGACAACATTGTAACTTTTTTTTTTTTTACCTTTGTTCATTCATATTTTTTGCTAGGATGATAGTGGTTTGGGTTTTATGGCATATCAACCTTTGGAGGTTATTTAATGCCAAATCCATTTTTATCCAAATAATCAGTTCTAATTCAAACAATTCAGTTGAGCATAAGTATAAATTTTGTTTACACGCAGTTAAAACAGTTCTATTTTAAACAAGTACAGTTTCAATGTCAAAAACAGCTCCATGTCAAAAAATTCAGTTTACCATACAAAAACAGTTCCATTTCAAACAACACAGTTTAATTCTATTTGACCCATAGACAGGACTATCAGGTGCTACCACTCTGGGCCAGAGTGGACCTGGGGGTGATGGCAATGAAGAGGTGCTTCGCATCCCCCAAAACTCCAGCATCATTAGAACCTAAACATCGGATTGTTTAGTGTCATATCAAAGACACTCGTTGGGAGGGGGTATTACCTCTCTGCAGAAGTGCAGTTGGTGTATTCTACAGCCCCAGCTGTAATACCTATGTGCTCTATCTAGAACACAGGTTCTCAAACTTTTTACATGATGCAACTCTTGTAACCAAATTTGATTTCCATTCATCCTCAAATAAATTAATTGAATATTGTCAACATTTTTTCAGTCTCACTGGATGGGTTGGGTATTTTTTCCCCATTTTTAGTTACAAGAATAAAATTTTCAAATACAGAAAGTTATTATAAAATGGAATATTGAAACATAACAGCTACACTATCAAATACCTGGCAATACTGAAACAAGGCTAAAAAGTGACCCCTCCCCCAGATCTTTGATCAAAGTGAGTTTTTGTTAATAATAATTTAATCTTATTCATTAAAAAATTGTTAACAAAGATAAGAATTAAAATTTCAGGCACAATATTTTAATTTTCATTTTCTAAAACTATATTTTTCTTTTCAAATCTTTTTTCTCCCTAAAGATATCTCATAACAGATTGTAAAAAAAAAAAAAAAAAAAAGGATATTTTAGAATTCAGTATTTTAAAAAACAATTTGAAATAATAATTTTTAAATGTTATCTTTCATGAAAATATGATTATATGCATCATTAACAATGATAAAAAAAATCTGATTCTTTTCAGTCAGAGACAGATTGTTTGTTCATTTAAATGATGCTTGTTTTGAAAAGGTCTTATGTAAACAACTTATCACTAGCCTCCATTGCATCCAACCAGCTTTTATTGTTATAAAGTGATTTATAAATACAAACTACTTAATTCACTCTCTGTGAACCCCTACGCTTTTATTCACCCTGTCAAAATTTTATTCACTCCAATAAGTCTATATGAGTCACTTTGAGAAGCCCAGGGTTAAATGAACAATTTATCAACTGAGCATAATAGCCCATAAAATATAACTAACAACTTTTTCTTATATATAAAAAAAAAAGGTATTTTTTTATAAGTTGGCTAACTGTAGTTGAGGGCAACCCAAAGGCTCTCTTTTCAATAGCTACTACACAGAGGTGTAGACAGTGCACTACCCCTTCCCTTGAATTTCTCCACTTACCTTTGATCCCTACCTTATAGTACCGAGTGTTTAGCAAGGAGGCATCAAGTACCATTTTTTTTTAGTCTTTGGTATGACTGGACCTGGGATTGAATCCCGGTCTCCCGGACCATTGGTGAACACTAACCATTATGCCAATGGGCTGGCACCAGGTTCTAGTAACATTATACAATCAAAATGGATATTATTACATATTATTTATTACCAAGCTATACAGCATTGAAAATGTAACCAATAGTAAAAACTGCAACACCTGAAACTAAAAATAGAATAGCATTATATATATAGTAGCAAGCATAAAGATCAGATAAAATTTCCTTGATAAAATGTTCTATGAAGCTTTAAAATAAGAAGTTATTTCACATTTAGACTTTTTCTTTATGTTTGCTACTATATATATATATATATATATATATATATATATATATATATGCGTGTGATGCATTATTTTTGTACAACTACATATTCATATATGTTTGGAGTTTAAATGCTGTAGAGTTTTTGAGTTAAATAATACCCAATAATTATTTGATTGTAAAATGTTTGACTAGACATAATAAATAATGGTTTCTTTAGTTTTGAACACACACACTTATATATAAAATAAATAAATTGGTTGGGGGTGTACTGTAGATAGATCAATATGATTAGACTGAGAAAGATTCATTAGAAGAAAATTGTTTTTATAAACAAATTGGTAAGAGTAGACTTATTTATGGTTGATGCTGTAAGATATATAATTCTATGGATATTTAAAACTGTGACATGTAATTGTTTAGCACACCAATACAGATCATACAGTATGAAGCTTACTTTAAGTTAACAAAATTCTCTGTATAGATTATGTTACTTGGTAAAAATCTTTCATATTAAAAACAAAATGTTGGTAATCACAGACATTTTGATGAAAATGTTTTTGGTGCTCTTAATACGACTTTTATACAAGCACTATTTTTGTGTTTTTGTCTGAATTTCTAAGATTAGCCATTATTATTATTATTATCTGATGTACTCAAACAAGTGTCTTCATCTTGTTGTTTTAGCCTTCTTCAGATATCTGTTATAGCTGTAACCTAGAAATTTTCAAAAATAACTTTATATTCAACACAAGATACCAACAGGATAATGACCTAGTAGATAAAAGCATTGATTGAAGTATATTTAGTTACCTGGTGGTTTTGATTTCCATTTCTGAGTTAGATAGGGCATGAACAAGTCATCTACTCTGATTCAGTGGGAGACATTTGAATGAATTAACTAGGAAGAGTCAACCAATACAAGAAATTGTAGTGCTATGGGAATCTTGAAGAAAGTTGGAGATTAAGAAATAATGACAAGATGAAGTTGTTCATCTCAAGAAAAATCAGACATGTGGTCACAGAAAAATCTCATTCACTCTATTGCTAATGTTACAACTTTACTTTGGACAGGTCTCAAAAATAGGACATGAAGTGGTGTTTTCAAGTCTATCAAGGAAAGATCTTTTTTTTTTTTTACAAATAACACCCCTGATTGGGGAGGAGCAATTGCTTTGTAATTTAGGTCATTACATTATCCTCTATTAATGGAATGAGAATAATTTACTGATTGAATAAAGGTTTCATTTCAAAATTCCTTTAAGGTTACTGACTTAGACAAGCACTTGTAGAAATTTTAAGGTACAATAACCAAAATGTAGAGTTTATAACAGGTATGGGCAACTTTTTCTAGAAACAGGCTACATGAGACATAGCTTATGATCAGGTGGACCACACTACTTAAAAAAAAAAAAAAAAAAAAAAAAAAAAAAAATCAAGGTAATTTTTTTTTATTAAAGATACCTCAACCATTTTCATTACAGAAGACCATACACGTAAACATCTGCCGTAGAAAGAGAGAAAAGTTGATTTTTTTTTTTTCTTCAGTAAAAATCTTTTCTATTAAAAATTGAAGTCTTGGTATAATATCACTGATATCAATGTGATTAACACACACTGCTGCAATACCTTATGGAATGATAATAAAAAAAGTGCATATTTAGAAAAAAAATAAATTAATGTATTCCATATTAATATGATCCATGATTCTTTAGGAAAAAAAAAAAAAAAGAGAGAGTAGTTTTATATGTGAATCAAAATTTTATAAAAAACGATTTTCTTTAAATCACAGGTGCATATTTTGATGAATGTTATTCTCAAGAAATTAGGCAGGACATTCAGAAAACACTGAGGACCACATTTTGCTCATGACTGGTTCATAACAATCAAAAATTGGAGAGGTTCATGGTATAATGGTTACCATTTTAAAAAAAATGACATGACAACCAGAGTTCAAATCCTGGAGAATGCTGATTGCTAAAATTCTCATGATGCTTCTATATATTTATACAAACAAAAATCCAGCAAAGATGCTATATTATATCGAGATTTTTATTAGAGTAATACACTTACTATTCTTAGAGAATAAAGCAATTTCCAGTCCAATTTGCAACTGTATGACAGTTTTGTGGGTTTTACAAATGAACTTCATTCTCTCTATCCCTTATTAGTTTTTTTTTTGCACAAAAATTGTTATTTTCTTGAGTAACATTCTAATAATAATTTGCTCCATCCATTATCCTTTTTTTCTTGCTATGTTTGTGGTTTAATCATTTCTATTATTTCTCTTACCTTGGTCTGCTCTGATTCATGTTTATCTCTTGATCACATAGTTATTCCTAGCATTGCCCTTTCATCATTCTTTATATTAGAAATTTGTTTCCTAGCAATTTTAATTTTCACATTCATTATAGAATGATTTGATTTGTATATACAATCATTGTATAATACAAGGTCAGTTTGAAAAGAAACAATGTTTTTTTTTTTGTTTTTTTAGATTGATAACTGATTGAAAATCAGCTGATTGATCTTGAACACTAGTAAAAACATTCAGTTCATCTTAGCCTCTAAAAATTCATGTCTATCTGAGTAATTTTTGATTATTACAAGCGTATTTGGTTAAGGGAATGGAACACAAGATCAAATTCTTTGTAAAAATTCAAGACAATGAGACAGAAACATTTAACAAATAAACACAAGACACAGAGCATAATAGATAAGGTGTTTGGTTAATCAACTTCTACATGAAATCATCTGGAGGTTGCAAGCTCAATCCTGACTACAGGTAAAAATAACAAGGAATAGCTTTATACTTGTAGCTGGTTATGGGTAACGGAATTAGAACAATCTACCCCCCATAGATTAAATAAAGGGTTTGGTAAAAAATTCCATGAAGGCTCTTGAGTGTGGCAAGAAATTGTTAAAGAAGGCCAAGGGACACATTAGCTGAAACATTGTGAATATAATAAAGATGAAGACAATAGTCTGAATACTATAAATGATAAAAGTTAACACACTTATGGAGATCAAATTGTATCCCGAGAAGAGGTTTTTAGGTAGCATAAAGCATTTTTGGATTGTCAACAGACTGTAAAAGACCAATTCCATTCTTCATGAACTGAGGAAAATTAGACAAAAGCAAAGACTCATCAGATGGAAAGAATGATTAGTAATTGAATTTGGTTGGGTTTCATGGCATATCAAACACTGTTGGTTATTTCATGCCAAATTCTGTTCATACATATTAGATATGATTTGTAAACATTTTATTGGTAACATTTTTAAACGAGCCTGAGCTCATTATTTTGCACACAGTGAAATGGTTTCAAGTAATGTTCTGTATCACTAACAATTCAATTAAACATCAGTCATTTGTTTACACATAATTAAATGATCAAATAGTTCTATTTCTAACAATTCAGTTTAGCATAAGTCATTTGTTTACATACAGTTTAAATGTCAAACTGTTCTATTTGACCCAGAGTGGTAGCACCTGATAGGGTCCTATCTATAGCTCAGAGTGGATCTGGAAGCAATGGCAATGAAGGGGTACTCTACATTCCCCAAAGCACCAGCATTCCTGGACCCTCAACATCAGATTGTTTAATGTTATATCCAGGATACTCATTGGGGAGAGGGGGTCTTACCCCTCTGCAATTGGCATATTCTACAGCCCCAGCTGACTGATCTAGATTGATGACTTTTATACTAAATACATCTCCATGGTCATAGAAAATGCAATCAGTGATCAGAGTTCAAATCCTGAACATAGCCATTTCATTTCATGCTAATGCCCTTGAGAAAGGCACAAATCCGTCTATTCTCCCACCAGTTATGAGTAATAATAGGGCAGACTGCATTCTGAAAACTTGATAAGGCCACCTGTCTAGAAGAAGGAAAACTAAATTCAAATCAGCTTAAAAATTGACCTTGTGTTGCATCCTGCTCGTAGAAGGGTTGGGTGATCTATTATGATTATTTCTTGGTCCCAAAAGTCAAAACCTAAGTCTGTGATTACCATTTGGGTACTATCAAGAATATCTTTGTATTTACCGACCCCTCCACATGAACAGGATGTGATACAAGGTCAATTTTTTAAGTGGAGCTTAACAGGTTTGAATTCAGAGTTTTCCTTCTAGAGCAGTTGCTATACAAAGGCTAAAGAGCCAAGTCTGCCCCCAACTACTTTACCCATAATTGGAGGGATAGTAGTTGAATTCATACCTTTCTCATGCACCATGTTAAATACAAATAGCCTCATCCAGGATTTGAACAGGAGTTGCTGTGTCCATTTTCTACAATGATATCTTTTACACCAAGAGTACCTTCGGTCAACAATATATAATAGGTTGTAATAAGGCAACTAAAGGTAGGGACAATTGAAGATTTTTAGTACCATTTTCAAGAGTGAAAACATTTTAGTCAGAATGTGGCCCTCCCAAGTCAACTATTTTGAAGGAAATAATATTGATAAGAAAAACTTTTACACAGTTTCATTACTAAATAGACTAACTTGTACATGATTTTAACAGGATTAACCCATCATATTCATTGCATATTCATATTTACATTTTTTTTGCAGTTGTTTCCAAGGAGTTTCTTTTTTTGCACATGGTTCTATCAAATACCAATATTTTTAAACAGATCTATTCAAACCATAGGTCAGGGTGGACCTGAGAGTAATGGCAATGAAAGGGTAATTCACACTCTAGAACTGGAGCCTCATCATCAGAGGAAGTTCAGTGTCATATCCAGGACATCTCTTTTTTTGAAAGATCTTATTCCTCTGCATTGGATACAGTCAGTGTAGTCTAAGTGTTGCCAATAGGGCAAACTGAAGATAGTCCTGAAAATCTTTAACTGACATTTTTTCCAGGTGTGGAAACATCATCAACGTGTGACCTTTCAAGTGAAAGGTCACACCTTTGCAGTCTCATTACTTAATGGACTAACCTTATACAAATCTATGATTTCATATGAACACATTTGACTTGTCAAAATTTAAAAAAATAAAATAAAAAAAAAGCTAACTACACTATCAATTTCACCCAATTTAAATATAAAACAGATTCTGGACAAGAATTTTAAACAGTTCTTTAGTTATCTTGGAAATGTGCATAAGAACATGACTAGAAAAACACACACACACACACACACACACACACACACACACACACACACAATTATTAGGTTCCTTCATAAATGAAATTGTTTAGATGTTCTATTTACAAAATAAATACCTTGGGTGGGTTGATATGTTTGTTCTTGGCAATAAAAACTTCCAACACTCTCCACCACAACACTGCCAAGCCAAATTTGTCAACAACAGTCAGTACAGAAATGTCAAACATCTTAGCAACAAATATGTTGTAGCTGTAACTATTCCTTGGACAATGTATTCTTTAGAAAATCTCTAGGGCAGTGATGTCAACAACTTCAGTATAATGTCACAATAACAGTATAGGTATTTAAAATTAGTATAAAAGTTTTGACAAAGTAAAAAACCAAAAAATTCAACAAATTAAATAAATAAAATAAATAACACACTGTGCTTATTCTGCTTTCTCCTTCCTTTTCCATATGTCCATGATATATACACTATATGAAAATATTTACCAAACATTTGCTTCCTACTTATTAGACTATCTAGTAGGGGGGGAAAAAAAACAACAAAAAAATCAAAAAGGTCATAAAACACGCATATCAATTACATATACAGTAAACTCATCCGAGCAAGCTTCATTTTAATGACAATATTTGATGAAACAAAGTCTAATGCAGTCATGGGCAAACTGCAGTGCTTCCTGAATGGCCCATCTAAGACTTCAATCTTTTTTTATAGAAATATAGTTAAAAAAATTTCCTTATTTCTAAGGCAGATAAATATGGTCTTCTGTAATGAAAATAGTTGAGAAATTTTCAACAATGTAAAATTACCTTGATTTTTTTTGGGGGGGGGGTAAATGGTATATCAACCATTGTAGGTTATTTAATATCAAATGCTTTTCATACATGTATCTTAAATATGATTTCTAAACATTTTGGAGAAAACATTTTTAGATGAGCCTGAGCTCATTTTATTTTCACATTTAAATGGTTTCACTTATTTTTATCTAATATGAACAATTCTATTTGCTATTCATCATTTGTTTACTCACAGTTTAATGTTTTCAAGTACTGCAATGTACAGGGCGGAACGATAAAATTGTCGCCATAGAAAAGACATGATTCCATTTCCGTTTAATGAAAACCGGTTTTCTTTTTTGTTGCAGACCATCTACTAGTTGGCCAGCTGTGTACAAATCCCAAGAGCGATAGGAGCCTTCTATCATGTTTGAGAGGGACACAATGTTCAACGAGCGAGATCGGAGATGCACCGATGTACAACTCATGCTCTCTACCGATCCAAGTTATGACAACAGGACCACTGCCAGCACCCTCAAAATGCAATCTGGATTGCCATGAATAACAGGGACGTGCCCAGGGTGATGAAAACAAAGTTTCTGGCTACAGTTGTGGTCTTTGGTGTGGTTTCAAGTGATGGCCACATCATGCCACGTCACATCTTCGAAGTCGGCTTGAAAGTCAATACCAAAGTGTACCTGGATGTGCTGGAGTGTGTGGTGATCCCCTGGTGCAATCAGGTGGCCGGTGGCAGACCCTGGGTGTGGCAGCCGGACTCGGTGCTGGCCCACAAGTCCAAAGAGATCCAGGCTTGTCTTCAGAAGGAGTGCTACGACTTTGTACCCTTCTCTCACTGGCCCCCTCCTCCCCCGACCTGAACCTGCTGGACTACTTCGTTTGGTCATACGTCAAGAACATCACCAACGTGACCTCCCATAACACCAAAGCCAGCCTGATTGCTGCCATCCGCCGAGTATTCGCCAAGCTCCCGCCGGCACATGTGGAAAAGGCATGTTCCCAGTTCCGGATCTGTATCGAGGCGGTGATGGAGGCTGAAGACGGCTACATTGAATAGATGTCAGCTCTACTACATAATCAAGTTAACTGAATTGATTTTTTCAATAAAAGTTTTAAAATAAAGCTATAGTGTTGTTTTCTTTAGGACGACAATTTTATTGTTCCATCCTGTATAACTAACAATTCAATTAAACGTCGGTCATTTCATTTTATCTATTTTATTTTTATTTTCACACACAGTTAAATGATCAAACAATTTAATTTAGCATTAGTACACTTTTTGGTTTACACACAGCCAAATATAAAAGCAGTTCTATTCCAAACAACTCAATTTAGCATAAGTACACAGTTTAAATGTCAAACTTCTATTTTGCCCATAGATAGGACCCATCAGGTGCTACTACTCCAGATCAGAGTGGTCCTGGGAGTAATTGCAATGAAGGGGTACTCTGCATTTCCCAAAGCTCCAGCATTACTGGAGCCTCACTATCGGATTATTTAGTGTCATATACAGGACACTCGTTAAGAAAGTCTTAATCCTCTACAGAAATGCAGTTGGTGTATTCTGCAGCCCTGGGCCATTTTTTTCAGAAGAGCTGTTATATATTGACCCTCGACCGAGCTGTCAATCAAGAGATGCACCTGTGTAAATAAGCGGAAGAACACCAGAAGCAGGTGGGCATTAGAAAATAATATAATCAGGTGCCCAGGCGTTTTGAGTCAGTTGGAGACAGGATGCCGAAGTAAGAACGAGCTGCAGACAGAGGGCTTTGGGCCCTTAGTGACCCCCGGTTGAGCAATTCAAGCCAAGATGCGAAAGAAGTGCTGCTATGGCCGAGGAAGAACTTGGGTCAATATAGCAGTCTGTCCTTGTCTCCACTCATTTCTGACACACAAACATCACCTTTTCGAAAATAAAGTGCGAGAGATTTATATTTTTATAAAGAAGTATATTTGTTTGTTATTTAAGTCGTCATTATCAGTTGATTATGTTCCCGTGTATATTTGTATACGCGGAGCATCATGGCTATACAACATATATTAAAATTTGTTTCCTATGGCCAGTTGACGCCTGCATGGCATGGTATGGTATCGGACCAGAGTTTAAACCTAGACGATCAAGGAAGCGGCCGATAAAGATCTTGAACCTTGGAGAAAGAGAAACCTAGAGAAAATCGGAAACAGAACGAACAAGACACGAAAACAAAGAGAGATGAAAAAAAACAAAAGGAAAACCATAACAGACCAATAGCTAAAAACAGAAAAGATGGAAAAAAAAAAAAGAAAAAAAAAAAAAAAAAAAGAGAAACACTTCAAAAACCGTAAGTAAATTGGTCATTCAAATACTGTAATTTGTTCTGTCATTCATATTAGGGTTTTGTGCAGAAAGAATTTAAAATGATTCAAAGAAAAAAAAAAAAAAAAAAAAAAAAAGTAATAATGACAAGTGGGAAGTAAAATGAGTCATGTTATTTGGCCTTTCTAAAAGATAAAACAGAAATAATCTTAGAAAAAAAAAAAAGAAAACGATTGAGCCCTACATATAAAGCATAGAAAAATGATAAAAACTACTATATGTAATTTTAAAAGGGAGTAAGGGAGAGAGAAAGAAAGTGAGAAAGAGGGAAACATACAAGTAGGTTGCTGTGAGAAGAAAGAAAGATGGCCCCTGGGACAGATATACTGTCCCTAGGTTAAAATGATTGACAGGTCATAATGTAAACTTCCACTTGGGTTTTGAGTTTTAATTTTTATGAATGAATTTGATAGTAAACAAAATTTTTATGAATGAAATTTTGTAGTAACTAGTGAATGCTGTCCTTATGCATAGTAATTTGAAATTAGGATTTTAATCTGAGATCTGGGAGGATTTCAGGGCATCAGTGATGTTGTCTGGAGAATGCTAGTATACCTTTGGTTCTGTAGTTAAGGCTATGGGATGGGTTTGAGTTAGAAAAGTTGTAGATATTGGAAGTGTTCTGTGAAGTCTCCCTAGAATGGGATCGATATCTTGGGTACTGGTAGAAGCATACCAGATTTTGTGAAGGTCTCCTCCTAGAGAGGGGTTCAGAATCTTGTGGTACTAGGAGTGTGAATTCTCCTAAGAACGGGTTTGAAATTTTATTGAAGTACCGACTGGTTAGTGGCCAGACTGAGTTGTGAAGGTCCCCCTGGAATGGGGTTTGAAATGAGATGGGAGAGTAGGGAATATATGTGCAGAATCTTGGGTATCTCATATGTACTGGAAAATTTGTGGACTCGGTTTTGGATTGTTCTTGAGGGGGAAGCGTGGTTGGCTGAATGGATGAATAAATAAAGTACCCCGTTAACTATCGAAAAAGACAGTAAAAGGTTTGGGTTGCTTAGGAAAGAACCCTTAGGATATTTTTAACTCATCTTTGGAAGTAAGCAAGAAATTAGTATTGTGTTGTTGTGGTCGGAATAAGTGAAAATGATGAAATGATGGCTGGATACAAGCCATGCTTTTGTAGAGATACTTGCTGAAAGAAGAAAGAATATTACTGAAATGTTTGATTAACGAACCATGCTTGTTTTATGGAAATACTTGTTAGAAATTGAATAAATGGGGATGCATGAACCTATAGTTATTATATTAAGGTAAAGACAGAGAGAAGCAAATATAAGGTTTAAAAAAAAAAGAAAAAAAGAAGAAAAACAGCCAGCTGCAGACAGAGGGCTTTAGGCCCTTAGTGACCCCCGGTGGAGCAACCCAAGCCAAGATGCGAAAGAAGTGCTGCTATGGTCAGGAGAAGAACTTGGGTCAATATAGCAGTCCGTCCTTGTCTCCACTCATTTCTCACACACAACATCACCTTTTCGAAAATAAAGTGTGAGAGATTTTTATAAAGAAGTGTATTCATTTGTTATTGAAGTTGTCATTATCAGTTGATTATGTTCCCATGTATATTTGTATACGCGTAGTATACTATACAACAGAGCAACCCACCTGATGAGGAGCCTTGCCTCATGTAGCCTACTTCTTGAGGAAAGTCTAATACCATATTTGCCATATTCGAGAAAGACTTTGATATTCATTTGTAGCACAAGCATAAAGATTTCAGAACATTATTTTAATGCCCAGTTGGCAGGGTTTAGAATACACTGACTATATCCCCTGCAGAAGAGTAACGCACCACACAAAGGGGCATCTAAGGTAGAACATCCAAGGGTAAGGCTCCAGTTCTGGAGAGTATGAAGTCTTCTCATTATTGCCATTACTCTCAGATCCACTCTGACTTGGAGTGGTAGTACCTATTAGGGTCCCAGGTATGGTTGAGATAGATCTGTTTGAAAGTTTTTTGAATTGCATAGGAATACTTGATACCATATAACTTTATACTAATTAAGTGTATTAAGAAGAGTTGAAGCTATAATTGTTTACTGAGGATTATTATTATTAGTTACTTAAAAATATATAATTGCACTAGCAAATTATTATTAAACATACACACTGATGACACTTAATTAACACACACATTCTATTGTCATGTTTGTTAAAGTTTTGCAAGACTATATTGTTAGAGAATATTAGTTTGCAGCAACAGCACATAAAAACTTCAGTACATTACTTTAAAAACTAAAATTAATAAACTCTTAAAAATAATGCCATTTAAAGTAACACAAGTCTGAAAAGAAATTCAAAAGAAGTCTAATCAATTAATGATAAATTTGAAATAATCATTTATATACTTTGTATACAATCCATCATTATAAGGGCAAATTCTTTCTAACAGTATTCTTAAATTCTCAATTTAATATAACCTAACTCTGAAGAAAGTGAAATTGGTGATCAGAGTTTCCATCCTGTACATGGCTGTTTATACTTCATTTCATGCTAATGCCTTTATGAAAAGCATAAATCCACCTGTTCTCCTTCCAGCTATGAGTAAATAGTAGGGTAGACAGGTTCTTTAGCCTTGGTAAAACAACCAGTCTAGAAGAAGGAAAACAATTCAAACCAGCTGTACTTCACCTAAAAAAATGGCCTTATCACATCCTGCTTGTGGTAGAAGAATCTACTGTATTTATCACTTCATGTCAAAATGAATAAGCAACTTATATCAATATTATCCTAATCTTTTTCTACCATTACCTGTCATTGTCACATTTGTCCACACACAAAAGTATACATATTGTTATGAAGTCCAGTGGTTGATTTTGTAAACAGTTTACTGAAACAGTGGCAAGGTATGCCAAGGTCATTTGTTGACAGGTGATACTATATAAACAAAACCATTTATTTTTCAAAATTTTACATAGGAATGTATGAAAGCATGCCAACCATGTGATATGACAAAAAACAAAAAAAGGTGGTACTGGATATATAAGCAGCTTATGGATTTGGGCAAGAGAGGGAAAATCATAGACCTAGAATCAGACATTATAAGACTTGAACATAACCGTATATTTTTGAGTTTTGTTATTTCATATTTAACTTAAATTATAAAGTTAAAATTATTTGATAGTCAGGTGAGAAAAAATTCTTTGTGATTCTGTCCGATTTTTAAAAAATATTAAACTGATCAGCTGTGCTACCAAACAAAATAAATGGCATATTGGTCTAAGCAAAGCAAGTATTACAGATATTTGGATTGGTTCTTACAAATTTGGCCAATTTGTGCTAATAACTGATGGTCTCATTAAGTAGAAATTACTGTATAATGTTTAACTGTTAGTCATGAGAAAACAAAGAATGTAATACATATTATTGCCCATAAATAAGTTTTTAGTTATCAAAAATAGAAGAGAGAGAGAGAGAGAGAGAACTTTTGTTATCTAAAAAGAAATATAAATAAGATACTAGTACACTTTTTGTAATTAAAAGAAATCTTAATAAACCTTGAAAATGTTTTTGTTATATAAATAAAGTGCTTTTATCCAAAAAAAATAAAAATAACATAAAAGTAAAAAAATATTTAAAATAGAATATATATACAAGGTGGAACGATGAAATTGTCGCCCTAGAAAAGCCAACATGATTCCATTTCCATTTAATGAAAACCGGTTTTCTTTTTTGTTGCAGACTGTCACGTGATATCCCACTGAGATGATGGAAGTGGCATGACTGCTATCCTCTCGTTGGAATGAACAGTAGCAAGCCATCAGAAAATAACCGTTAAGGCATGATAGTAAATTAGTGCAAGCTATCTGTACTGAGTAACCTGACTTAGGTGACATCTAGTAGCCCTAAGAAATCGCCCGACCAGGGGGGAAAGAAGAGAGAAGCCAAATGATTGGCTGGGACCCCAAAATGGAAGTGGGGACTCCTTCCCGTCAGCGGAAATAGATAATAAGAAAGTTAGTTTTTGGGCAGGGCTCGTGGCAGACAGACCCATAGCCATTACTCCGGGTGAAGAAGACAAAAACATATCTTGGACACGAGGGACCCCAGGTTCTTCAAGCCAGTGTTAAAAATAGCATAAAGTCAATTAACCCGTGAAAGAAGAAAGATTCTCCAGTGGAACCCCGTCGAAAAATAAGATAAGTAACTTTGGGGCTATTTCTCCTTTATACCCAAATTTTATATACCACTCTCTCTCAAGTTGAAGAAACGAAAGAACAGAAAAGAAGAAAGACATTTATGTCCATGGACTGTTCAATTCATTATACTTTGACACTTTGAAAGTGTATCTCTTTGTATAGTAAAGGATTCATGTATTTTTATGTTACCATGTGGTCTAAGTTGTTCTTTGCAGTTCTGCTACGAATTTGTTGTGTCACATTTCCTTTTCAGCTTCTATTCGCCTTATGTTATCTTGCTTAGAATTGTCCTATTAATTCCTTAAAAATATCACACGGGAAACCGGAGTTGCTGACTACTACAACATAATATTATTACGTCTCAACCTAGAGGTCCATATCTTCCATTGTCTAGGGGAAGGAAGGAAAGCGGCCTGGTGGGTGTGTGGATAGTGTGAAATTTGGAACCCCTTGCCAGCGGCGGTCAGTCTAGCCCTAAATTAATCCCTCACGTAATATGCCAGTTCTTATATGCCTGAGAAAAAAAACTCTGAACGAGCACTTATTCTATAAGGGATCAAGTGCCAACCTGCCCCGTCTTCACACGTGCGAAAATAAAACCCCGTTCTGGGATAAAAGTAAACCTTTCGCGTCACACAGACCATCTACTAGTTGGCCAGTTGTGTACAAATCCCGAGAGCGATAGGAGTCTTCTATCATGTTTGAGAGGGACACAATGTTCAACGAGCGAGATCGGAGATGCACCGATGTACAACTCATGCTCTCTACCGATCCAAATTATGACAACAGGACCATTGCCAGCACCCTCAAAATGCAAATCTGGATTGCCATGAATAACAGGGACGTGCCCAGGGTGATGAAAACAAAGTTTCTGGCTACAGTTGTGGTCTTTGGTGTGGTTTCAAGTGATGGCCACATCATGCCACGTCACATCTTCGAAGTCGGCTTGAAAGTCAATACCAAAGTGTACCTGGATGTGCTGGAGTGTGTGGTGATCCCCTGGTGCAATCAGGTGGCCGGTGGCAGACCCTGGGTGTGGCAGCTGGACTCGGTGTTGGCCCACAAGTCCAAAGAGATCCAGGCTTGTCTTCAGAAGGAGTGCTACGACTTTGTACCCTTCTCTCACTGGCCCCCTCCTCCCCCGACCTGAACCCGCTGGACTACTTCATTTGGTCATACGTCAAGAACATCACCAACGTGACCTCCCATAACACCAAAGCCAGCCTGATTGCTGCCATCCGCTGGCGCATGTGGAAAAGGCATGTTCCCAGTTCTGGATCCGTATCGAGGTGGTGATTGAGACTGAAGACGGCTACATTGAATAGATGTCAGCTCTACTACATAATCAAGTTACCTGAATTGATTTTTTCAATAAAAGTTTTAAAATAAAGCTGTAGTGTTGTTTTCTTTAGGATGACAATTTTATCGTTCCACCCTGTGTATATGAATAAAAAAGACAAGTCTACTCATTTTTGGACTGCAACATATATTTTTGGTTACAGAGTTTTAATTCTGTAGAATCTGGTAATAAATAATGCCTAATAATACAAGGTTTTTTTTTTAAATAATAAAATCTTGATATCTTGTTTAAAAGAAAATTAACTTTGTGAGAAAAAAAAAAAAGAAAAATTGCAGCAATGCAATTATAGGCAATATTGTAGAAAATAAGAAAAAACTCAAAAGGAAAGTTTGTGATGCAGATTACAATCAAAACTATATTGTTTCAGAAATTTCAATAGAGACAAGATGTTTTTATACTTCAAATCTTATCAGTTGCTTGTAAATTTATTTAGCAATAATTATCCAGGAAGATTTTTTTTTTTTTTTTAGAACTACTGACATCATTTAATTATTTTTAAGATTTGTTTAGGAGTTTTTTTTTTTTTTCAGGAGATAAGTCTTTATTATAAGGCTTCTAATACCAAAATTAAATGTCTCTCTATGGAATGGATTTACGAAACATTTAATCTCTTTATATGAAGGTCATTCAACAAAGGTAAATATTGCCTAAAGAGTTGGTTATAAGAAGTACCATTTACAGTTGCACTTTCTTTTTTATGAAAATCAATAGTGATGGGTCCTTTCACATCCCAAAAGACTGGTGCATCACCTTCTTTACTGAACACTGAATGCAGAACTTTTCTTATACTGGTGAGTCAGTGTGTTTACACTCCATGAACTATCTTTGCAAGCCAGGCTCAGAATGGCAAACCATGTTGAACTCATTTGAAACATTTTTCTCAAATAAAAACATGCTTCTCTGTACACATCACATTCTTTTGTAAATTCAACAGTTTGCACTTCTCAGCCACCAAAAATTTCATAACAAGCCGAGAGCAGTATTTGATTTGTCACCATTTTGAATAGTCTCAAAACAAATACTTTTGCAAGATGAAAATTATTTTACTATAAACCAATTCCAAACAATGCAGAGTTTATATTTTTGGAAAAAAAGAATTTCTGAAAAAATAAAAATAAATCTTTTTTTTCTTCAAAAATTCCTTTTATTTATTGAATGACCCTCATATCTTTAATCATTCAACATGTCTGAAGATTCAGTCAAGTCAAAAAAGGACACATGTTATTATCACTAAATGACAAGTGTTGTACGTAAAGAGTACAAAGTGTCGAGTAAGACAAGTAATTATTCTCAAAGCAGTTTACTTCACAAACTGTGCTTCTGGCACTAAAGTTTTAAAGCTGATGTTTTGGAGCAAGAAAGACAAGTGCCTCAAATGTTACAAAAAAAAAAAAAAAAAAAAAAAAAAAAAAAAGAAAGAAAGATCAAAGACAATTTTTTAATTACTGAATTGGAGAGGAGGTCACTCCAGTGGAGTAATAATTTATCAAGCTAGATGAGCAGACCATTGATGGTGAGTTCATTTCTCACTGGATGTCCTATAGTTAAGCTTGGCTTTAATGCATATCAATTCATCTAGGGTTATTTCATACCTAGAAATATGTTAATATTTACATTTTTGTGTAACTGTTTGAGTCCCTTTTGTTTTGTTTTGTTTTGTTTTCTTGCATACAGTAATATCAAGTATGAATAACTCTTAACCCAGAGATGGGACCCTAAAAAGGTACTACCACTCCAAAACTGAGTGGATCTGGGAGTAATGGCAATGAAGAGATACTTTATACAGTTTGATGTCATATCCCAGATATTTTTGGGAAGTCTTACCCCCACTGCAGGGCATACAATCAGCATATCAGGGTGACTATACTCCTGGTATCATGCTAAATTGAGGTATGTTTAGTAAATGATAACTTAATGAGAGAGAGAAGAAAAAAAAGAAAAAAAAAGTCATTTAAAACTAATTTAGGGGTTAGGTTCTGAAATAACTTTATTAACAACAAAAGGAAAGTACTGTTTCATAAGCAGGTCTCTAGGAAGATTTTATTTTGGTGACGGGCAGTTGAATGATTGGTTTTTATTTTCTGAAATGCAGGATTTAAGCATTTAAGGATAATGTCAAACCATCACTGATTATAATCATTTCTGATATTAAGGAATGAAGAGTTCTTTTACTGGACAGAATATAAATTCAAAATTTATTTTTACAGTTGAGATATTTATATCAAATACCAAAAGTCTCTTCAATAGCAGAATATCAAATATCAACTTAAAATTTTTAGGATTATGATGATTTAAGTGAAATTTAATCTTTTCATGTTGTTTGATTACATTTATATCATCGTACATAATACAAGTTATTTCAAAAAAAAATTTTATATTGAACTGTACAGGGTGTTTCAGAAAAATTGATATCATCTCATAACCTAATAACTTTACCAATTCTCATTCAAATGATTTCAAATTTTAACAACATGTATAAAAACAACTCAAAATTCTATGCTTGATGTTTAAATGTCTTTCTCCCGGCCTAGTGCAAGGCATTTCTATACCAGAAAAGATAAAACATTAAACAAAATCTTTAGTTGTTTCTACACATGCTATTAAAATTTGAGATCATTTGAACCAAATTGAGTTATTAAATGATAAAATTATATCATTTTTTATAAAACATCCTGTATTATTTGTTTAAATTTCTGAGATGAAGCTTGATAATTATTATAACTTGGGATATTTGAACTATTGACCAAATCTTTATTGTTATAATTACGTTTCAGCTGATATGTCCTTCAGCCTCTTCAAGTGTTTTATGTCAATCGCTGGAGACCACACAAAATCTCTAACTAAACCCTTTATTTGAACCACAGGGGTAGACTGTTTCAATTCTGTTAACCATGACCAGGTAGAACTGTTAAAACTACAGCTCATATTGCGCAAAAAAAAAAAAAAAGTGATAGAAATATTAGGTCCCAAAAATTCACAATGAATTGTTTGGCAAGGACATATAGCACAGTGGATAAGGCATTTGGTTGGCAAGTACTTCTGAGTGAAATCATCTGGAGGTTGCAGGTTCAATCCCAACAACAGGTAAGACAAACAAAATACTTAACACTTGTACCCAGTCATGGTTAACAGAATTGGAACAGTCTACCCCAGTGGTTCAAATAAAGGGTTCAGTCTGAGGTTGTGTGGACTCCAGAGTTTGACACAAAACACTTGAAGGCCGAAAAACATATCAGCAGAAACATTGTGATTATAACAATAAAGAAGAAGTCAATAGTCTGAATATTCTAAGTAATAATAAGCCTGTATGATGTAAATGTAATAGGACAATGTGAAAAAGATTCAATTTCAATCAAATCATAAAAACTAAGTTGATATTAGATGATGAAATGATGTCAATTTTTCTGAAACGCTCTATTTTTTATTCACACATTTTCTGGCAGTCGTCAGTTGATAAAAATATTTTATCTTACAAACTTAACAGAAATTTTTCATCAAATTTAATATCTGCATTATGTGAACATTTAAAGCTACAGAGATGAAGTTATAAAAAGAAGAAAACAAATAAGAATAGTGTTCATGGTTACCCTTTGGCAGAAAGTACTGGGTAACATCTATTGAATCAAAGTTGTAAGGTTTAAGTGTGTTTCATCTGGCAGGGAATATAGTGGTAAAAACCAAATACTTCAAATATAAAATGGTTAATTATGGCAAGGAAAAAAACTTGTAATTTGGAAAATTGACTTTAAAATTTCTAGGAATTTCTACAAATTATCATCTTAAAGAACAGATCACATGAAAAATTATCACCCTAAAGTATTCCTTTGAAAAGTAGTCACACCAGAATAATTTTTATAATTTTGATGACAAATTATAAAATTAAACACTTATTTTTCCAATTCTAATTACAATGGTTACTGAGTAGCAATGTGTTGACAAAATTTGGAAACTATTATCAGAAAATCAATCATACCATACAGAAGGTATGAATTTGAAAAACCACAAATTACTATAGCTTTCTAAAAATCAATTCTATTATAATTCCCCAAAAGTTCATCTGTTTGTACAGATTAAAACCAAAATTTCAAAATTGTTAGTCATACCTGAAAAGATTTAGAACTATACTAAAAGATTCAGTTTACATCATTAAAAAAAAATCTTTTTAGATAGAATCTGTTGGCAATAACCCACCATCTTGTCAACTGTTATGAGAGGAAGATGACACACACACACACTAATATATATTAGAGACCCTCTGTTACAACCAGGTATTGAACAACTAAGAGAAAATCTCTATGGTCAGCTGGCCTAAAAAAATTTAAAAAAACCTTTTTTTTTATAAAGTTAGGAAACTGAATTTTTTAAGATTAGGCTAAAATCCAGAAAATAATAAAATTAGATATTTATTCGAAACATTTATTGATTCTTAGGAATTTTCAAGGGTATCTTAGATCTCCAAATCAACCTGAAACCATCTTTATGTCTTGGTGTAAACAAAGCAGTAACTTGTGAAACTAAAAAACAAAAACAAAACAACTCTCTTAAGTATAAATAATTATCCTAAACTTTAACAAAAAAGACCACGTCCTTTATTTTTAATAATGACCAACCCCTATGTGATATAGTTTAGCACTGTTAGTTTAAAATTAATTTGAAATGTTAAAGAATAAAATGCAAAAATTGTAATCCAGTTTATAATAAACCAATGATTACCTGAATAACTATCACCCTAGCATATCCCACTTGAAGAATTATCACTTTGTTAAATTTTGGAGAAACAATTCTTAAAGGAATCCTACAAATCCAGCAAACAAAAATCTGTCATTTACACAGCTTTCTTTCATTTAAAAAAATTTTTTGTTTTATTTGTATCACAACTCATTTCTACAACAGCATGCAACAGCTCAATTCAGAGAGACAATGATAAAGGATAAGCAATGCTATTCTTAGATCCATATTTACCAGCCCCTCTGCTTGGGCAGGATATGACACAAGGTCAATTTTTAAGCTATTCTTGGATCAATTTACAAAGGAATAAGATTTTGTTTTACATTTTGTCTATAAGTTTACAAAAAGTATAAAAATGTTTTACATCTTTATAAACAAAAGAGAAAAAAAATATAACATTGAAATGTACATATTGAAAATTACTGGAAACTTCCGATTTCCTGAATGAGAGCACACTGTTGTTAGTAACCAAACATTCTTTTTCCAGCATTGATAAGGTGAGACAAGACTCGTTAACCCAAATTCTGTAAGCCATTAATTGGATGCATCATGCTAAATTATTTTTGGTCAAAATCAGTTATATTTGATGAATGGGCAAAAGTAGAATATATATATATATATATATATATACATACAATAAAAGAAATAAGTAGGTAATTATTAATGTTAAATGAGAAGAGACCATTAATGTTCAGGAGGGAAGGAATTTTTTAGCATGAGAAAAAAAACAGTGAAAGAATGATTGACAGAATATATTAATTTGAGAAGGTAAAAATCAGAATATTTGCACAATAACCAATATTATAAAGAACTTATTCTTGTTTATTTTTAGATGAAGCTCTGTCAAACATTACTATTAATAATTTTGACTTGTGTTATCCTTCATCTTCCTATTTCTAATTGCTTCCTATCAGAATTCACTTGGTTCATCACTTGCACAACAGTGAAGGGTAGTAAACAGTAGAAACAAAAATAAAAAAATAAACTCTCAAGAAGACTTCAACCTGATGTAATATAGTAGCCACCTTCTGCCCCCAATGAACCTGGTGCCAGGCTGTGTGATCAAAAAGAAGCTAATCACAGGAATTCTTGTGGTGGGTGTAAGATAAAATCACATGTGAGTATTTTTGAAAAAGATCAGTCAGTGGTTAAGCAGCAGAAGACAAGGAACAACTTAAATTTTAGAACAAGTGACCACCCCACCTCATTAGGAGTGGGTTACAATTTAGCATTTCCTTCTTCAAATCAAAAATACCACTGCAGATCTTGTTTGAGACAAGTCTACAGGGAGGTTGAAATGTTAATAAACCACGTGTCTGATTTTTTCCTGATGTGAACTTATCATCTTGTCTTTGGTTCTGGCAACTTTCATCAAGACCCTGCAATGCAATATTCATATCCACTTCTGCTTCAAAGATATAGTTCTACAGAGCTAATTTACCATCTAAACTACAAGACCATGAACTGTATCATAAATTCAAATAACACCTATAAAATCACCCAATACTCTTGTCTCTGATTGGTTAGCGCCATATTTGTTTTACATCCTAGTAGTATTAAGAGAGTATATATATATATATATATATATATATATTTATTTCTAGAAGAATCTCTGTCAATCATTCTTATGAATAATCTTGACTAGTATTATCTTTCATTTTCCTGATCCTAGTTGCTTTCTATCAAAACTTATTGTATTATTCCTTGCTATCATAGAAGTGATGATCCAAGTTAGTTTTAATAGAAACCAACTAAAATCAGAAAGATGGAGGCTAATAAGAGTCAAAATTTTTAATGATTTTTGTATATACATTATTATAATACAACAAAAACAGCACATCATATTAAGGTTTTTCTTAACAGAATGCCATTAAAATGCACTAACTTAGTGTTATGGGAGCCTTACCCATCTCACCATAATGGACTCTTCTCACAGTTATTAGTATTGAGAGATTTCGCTGCCAGAGAGGCAGATCAATATCGGCGTTATCCGAACAGTATGAGACTTCTTACCTTTTCTATGTAACTATCTTTCTTGTGTAATATAGTCTGTTATCTAATATCCGTATTGGCATTTTAATTTGTAACCCTTTCCGGGGCCACAACACTTAGAAAATAAAACAATTTCTAACTCAATTTAATAACTAGACCCATGAACCCATTGGGTTCCCATTCTAACATCAGTTCATGACAGTACTGATGTTTCTTTTTAGAAATAAATGAGAAATTCTAATTAACATATCAGTTATTTCTGAAATGTCAAGAATTTGGATAATCAACAAAAAAAATAAAAAATAAATAAAAAAATACATTCACCACAAATGCAAACTCAACAACATTATCATTCTGTTGCAAATTGAATAAGAAACTACTTTATTCTTTAAGTTAGAGTATTTTAAATGTATTGCTCTAATAAAAAGATTCACGAAATTTAGCTATTTTTTGCAGAGTTATTACATACAAGCATAAGATAAAGCTTACATTAATACACACCTCATAATGATATGATTTCTGCATGTTTGAATGTCTGACTAAAGGAGATTATTCTTAGTGTAGATTTTTTTTTTCCAATTACATGGAAATAGTGTTATAAAACTTATTGGGAGTTTATAGCCCAACAGCTTAAAAGGCAAATGTACAATATGCTAAATAAAGGAAGGAGCAAGGAAAAGGGATTTGAGCAAGTTTTCATACAATGAATGAGAGAGAGAGAGAAGAATCAAAAGAAGAAAATGACTGATTGTAACACTATTTGTGGTTGGATTTGGATGCTAAGTTGAATATTTTAATTAGTATCAGTATTTGTAGTAGAATGATCAAGATGAAAAATTGGCTTTCTCATGCCAAATACTCTAATAATATCCATTTCTCAAGCATCTCTTCCTTATATATATATAAGTTTGGTTTTATGGTATATCAACCATTGTTGGTTATTCAATGCCAAATCCTGCTTTTTACATATACATTAAATATGATTTGTAAACACATTTCTCAAGCATCTCTTCCTTATATATATATAAGTTTGGTTTTATGGTATATCAACCATTGTTGGTTATTCAATGCCAAATCCTGCTTTTTACATATACATTAAATATGATTTGTAAACACATTTTTTAAATGGACACAGTTAAATGATTAAACAGTTCTATTTCTAACAATTCAATTTAGCATGTCAACAAAAGTTAAATGTTTCCAAGTATTGTCATGTATCACTAACAATTCAATTAAACATCAGTCATTTGTTTACACTCAGTTGAATGATCAAACAGTTCTATTTTTAACAATTCAATTTAGCATAAATCATTTGTTTGTACTCAGTTTAAATGTCAAACAGTTCTATTTGACCCTATCAAGTGCTACCACTCTGGCAAGAGTAGAGCTGGGAGCAATGGCAAAGAAGGAGTATTCCATATCCCCCAAAGCTTCAGCATTACTGGAGCCTCTCCATCAGATTGTTCAGAGTCATATCCAGGACAATCGTTAGTGGGGTGGTGGTGTCTTACCCCCTCAGCAGAGATGCAGTCAGTGTATTCTACAGCCCCAGCTGACAAGGCTGACAAATATACACAGATTATAGAAAATTGCAAGATAACATACTGACACACAGAGTTTAGGAATGAACCTAAGAACACAAACTCCCCACAAAATTTTAACCATTTCATAAATTACAACAGAATATTCTAAGTATAAACTCTGATAAGTATTCATCTGTTGACCAAAAGTAAATAAAAAAAAAAAAAAAATTTTTAAGTAAAAGCAAGAAAATATCAAAAATGAATAAACAAAAACACAAAAAGGAAAAACAAATTGAGAATAAAGAAAAGAGAAAGAAAAATTGGTAAAAAGAAAATCAATTAAAATATTTATTTTGTAGCTTTTTAAGATTAATAACGTTATTTATACTTAAAATGTAATTTCCAGCGATAAGAATACCTTTAAATACTTTGAACAGAATGATAGTTTTAACTAATTATATTCTAAAATATTCATAGCAGTTAAATATTAAATAATCCAGTTTTGTTAAACATCCTTGGAACTCCCTTAAGTTATTTTCCATCTAAATTAAGAGGACTACATGTAACTATACATCTTACCACTTATATAACTATTAAGTAGAGTGGCAATATGGACAAAACAAATAGTTAACTTCAAGCATATTCACTGACCTACCAAATTATAAGTCAAGAGATTTCATATAACCAGTTACCTCCAATTCTTCAACCAAACTATTTAATCTACATTTTCTTTGATTACTATGGAGTAAGTGCGAAAAGATTTTCATAAGTTCCAATTTACTGTCTGTAAGGAGACTATCAATTAACTAAAGTGAAACTATTTAAGTATAGGTTGAGTTTCAATGCAGCTCCAAGGACTTTCCAATAATCTTAATCAAAATGTAGGTCCAGAGCATTTTAGAACTCTACAAAATTCATCATTCATAAAATCATTTTTAATTTCATAACTATTACTATTCAATTTTATCACTGCTTCGTGACAGAAAAATATTAATTTGTTGCAATTGTAGTATGCAGTTTACTTCTTAATGATTTTTTTTAAGTCAACAACTTATTGTTCCACTTCCAGGGTAACTTTACTTTGGATATACCTGAAACCTTGGTATCTTTTAAGGTCTTAATTGGCAAGCAACAAATGCTCTGTCGGGTCAAGGTAAATTTGCTATCCAGAGTAACTGTCCAGTAGTTGACCTCAAGTTTCCACTTATATACAGTACAAAAAATGTAACTTCGCAAACATTTTGAACAGGTAAATACTTGATACTTAGCTGTAATATAAATGTTTTAGTGCCTTGTCAGTTGGGGCTGTAAAATATGCCAACTGCACTTTAGCAGAGGGGTAAGAACCTCTCAACAAAGCAACCTGTTGGCCATGAGTGGCAACCTGAAAAGCTTGAGGTCAGGATCCTAGTGGCTGAACAATCAGTGACTAGGCAATCTAAGTGATTACATGACTTTCAACACTCCCCTTAGGCTAGACAGCAGGTCAGAGAGCCCCAATCTAATCAACTGGATGATCATGTCAAGCCCTAGCACCTAAATGATTGTCCCAACCAAATCTTTTAAATTGCTTTTGTAGCAAACAAGTACCCAACTCTATTCTATCTTAAAACGGTGCTTGAAGGTAGTGGCTGAGAATCAACTGTGCAGAGATAATAATAGTTGAAACTATTTAAACTATTACTGTGTGCAAACAAATGATTAATATTAAGTAGAATTAATTGTGTTAGCAATACCTGAAACTATCACAGGTATGGCACTAAACTGCATTCGATGGTGAGGCTCCAGTCCTGGAATTTGAGAAATGTGGAGTACCTCTTTATTATCATTACTCTTAGGTTCACTCTGACCAGGAGTGGTAGTAGCTATAAGGGTCCTACCTATGAGTCAAATATAACTGTTCCATCATTTACTAAGGATTATTATTGGCTATTTGAAGCCATACAGTTGTGTGAAAATTGTATTAGATAGGAATATTTGATAAACAGAATTACTAATGTTAAATAACTAATGTTAAATTACTAATGTTAAATAACAATACTTGAAACCATTTAACTGTGAGCAAACAAGTGATTAGTATTAAATAGAATTATTACTATTAGATAGGAATACCTGAAACCATTTATAATTATTAGCATTAGCAATACTTTAAACAGTTCAACTGTATGCAAACAAATGAGCTCTCATTTAAAAATGAAGTTACTTACAAGCTATTTGCTGACAAATTACACACACAATATGAATATATGTATAAACAGGTTAGTTGGTTGTTTGGGTTTTATAGTATATCAACGTTTGTAGGTTATTTAATGCCACATTCATTTTTATACAAATAATCAGTTCTATTTCAAACAATTCAGTTTAGCATGAGTACACAGTCTAATTGTCAAAAACATTTCTATTTCAAGCTATTCAGTTTAGTCATATAGTTCTAATTCAAGCAAATCAGTTTATAAATGTAGTTTTTGTCTACACACAGTTAAATGTTAAAACTGTTCTATTTCAAACAATTCAGTTTAGCATAAGTACAGTTTCGTTCAATTTGACCCATAGATAGGGCCCTATCAGGTGCTACGACTCCGGGCCAGAGCGGGCCTGGGAGCGATGGCAGTGAAGGGGTACTCCGCATTCTCCAAAGCTCCAGCATTACTGGAACCTCACCATCAGATTGTTTAGTGTCATATCAAGGACATTTGTTAGGGAGTGGGGAGTCTTACTCCTCTGCAGAGGTGCATTCTACAGCCCCAGCCAACTGGGCAATGTATAAACAGGATTTGGCATTAAATAACTCACAAGGAGTAATATGCCATTAAATAAAATAACCAAACCAACCAATGTTTTAAGAACATATACATTTTAAACATTATCTTAAACAGATCTATTTACCACTCACGGTCAAAGTGGACCTCAGAGTAATAGCAAGAAAGAGGTGACTACATACTTAACAAAGCTCTGGAAATGGAGCCTCACCACTCAATGCAATTTAGTTTCATACCCAAACTGTGAGTAATCTTATAAGGTTGAAATTCAAATGTAATGGAGCAACCATATAGTTAAAAATTGATTTCATAAATTGAAGATTTTCTGACCATAGATCAAGAGTTAACCTATAAATGAGATTACCTTATATACAAGTACATTGCAATATCTGGAGTTACATTGTTAATTGGCTCAGGAAGGAGATGGGGTGCTATTCATCAATACAACACAAATTGAGACAATTTTTCCCCCATTTAATATAATTTCAATTAATTCCTTCTTACTTCCATCCCAAGTTAATGTTGTATATTAATTGAATAAGCAGATGGCGAGGTATATAGTTACTTTTTGGAGGTGGGTATGTGAATCACCTTTTAACAGTACATCAATTATTTCTTACAAAAAAGAAAATAATTCATAAAATACTTGCTTCAAACCTGCTACATAACTTGAAAATAACAATCAAAAAACAGTGAAAGTCATCATATACTTCAGTAATACTTATGCCAAACTACTAAGTTTAACAATCCAGTCGGCTGGGGCTATAGAACATACACACTGCATCTCTGCAGAGGGGGGTAAGACCCCTGCCTTAACGAGTATCCTGGATGTGACATTAAACAATCTGATGGCAAGGTTTCAGTAATGCTGAAGGTTTGGGGGAATGTGGAGTAACCCCTTCATTGCCACTGCCCCAAGATCCACTCTAGCCTGTAGTGGCAGCACCTGATAGTATTCTATCTATGGGTCAAATAGAACAGTTTGACATTTAAACTGAGCGCAAACAAATGATTTATACTAAATTGAATTGTTAGAACTGTTTATTCATTTAGCCGTGTATCTAAAAAATATGTTTACAAATCGTATAATATATATGTAAAAACAGGATTTGGCATTAGATAACCAATAATGGTTGATATGCCACCAAATCAAACTAAGTTTAACACAGTAGTACAGCATATAACAATAACTGCCATAAAACAGTACTGATTCATAAAGTTGGTGACTGTAGTCGAGGGCAACCCGAAAGCTCCCTTTTCATTAGCTACTACACCAATGTGTAGAGGAGGGCACTCCTTTCTCTGGATTGTTCTACTTTACCCTTGATCCATACCTTATAATGCTGAGTGTTAGGCAAGGTGGCATCAAGTACCATTTTTTTTAGTCTTTGGTATGACTCAACCTGGGATTGAACCCTGTCTCTTGGACCATTGGCAAACACTGTGATAAAGAACAATTATAGGCTTGTACAATGCACAAGTAAGTTAGCGACCATAGTCGAGGGTGACCCGAAGGCTCCCTTTTCGATAGCTACTACACCAAGGTGTAGGGGAGGGCGCTACTCCATTCCCAGGATTGCTCCACTTTACCCTTGAACCGTACCTTATAATGCTGAGTGTTAAGCAAGGTGGTATCAAGTACCATTTTTTTTAAAGTCTTTGGTATGACTCGACCTGGGATTGAACCCAGGTCTCCCGGGCCATTGGCGAACACTTTGGCCCAGCGGTTAGAGTGTTCGCCAATGGCCCGGGAGACCTGGGTTCAATCCCAGGTCGAGTCATACCAAAGACTTTAAAAAAAATGGTACTTGATACCACCTTGCTTAACACTCAGCATTATAAGGTACGGTTCAAGGGTAAAGTGGAGCAATCCTGGGAATGGAGTAGCGCCCTCCCCTACACCTTGGTGTAGTAGCTATCGAAAAGGGAGCCTTCGGGTCACCCTCGACTATGGTCGCTAACTTTAACTTACAATGCACAAGATTGAAACTTGACAAAACAAATGAAAACAGAAAGAAAATGCCTTACTTATACAACGATCATTAAATAAGTTTCCAGACTTTTTTCATATGGGCACTTTTATTGATAGTATACACATGAAACTCTACTCCCCTTCTAAGTAACCTCCTCCAGCTGCAATGCACTTGTATCGTTCCAACAACTTTTGGAAGGCCCCATGGAACTCCTCTTGTGTGAGCGTGTCAATGACCTTCATCACAGCCTCTTTCATCTCCTCAACTGTCTCATAACGACAGCTTCTGAGCTTAGGGAATAACCAAAAGTCACAGGGAGCAAGGTCTGGACTATAGGGACAGTGAGGAACTGTCTTGATGCCCATCTTGGTCAAATAGTTTGTGACAAGTATGGAGTTGTTGACTGGTGCATTGTCCTCGTGGAAATGCCACTGAGGCGATTTGAAGAGTGCTGGCCTCTTCCGATGGAATCTCTTCCTGAACTCCCTTAGAACCTCAACATAGTAAACCTAACCCTTTAGCCAATCAACTCTGGTGTATTGACTTCCTTACTTCTCCCACACCTCTCATCATCCCTCAGACTCCCTGCTTTCGTTGAATCTCTTATGCCACTCAAAAACTGATGCTCGATTCATGCAAAATGGTCAAAAAGCAGTCTGAAGCATTCCATACATTTCTGTGGCATTTTTTCCAAGTTTAAAACTATTTTATTGTATATCGTTTTTCTAAAGTATCCTCACATCCAGATTGCATTTTTGAAATTCACCAGCTATGACAATTAGGCTTTAGTAGGGTGTATTCCAATTGTTGCTGTAGCTGTTCATTTGAACCTGAAATCATAAATATTGGTCAGTCATCTCATAAGATGTATAGCAATAACATATTGAATTTTCAAGAGTCTACGACAATTTGAAATGACTGTACAAAAAAAGTCTGGAAACTTATTGAATGCACCACATATATAATTTGAATAAAGCCAAAACAACTGGTTGTTCAGGCTCTTATAGTATCTAGTAATCAAATATCACTGCCTTGTTAGATTCATGTCATGAGTATGACACTAAACTGCATCTGGTGGTGAGGTTGCAATTCTGGAGCTCTGGGAACTGTGCAGTTATCTCTTTGTTGACATTACTTCCAGGTCCAATATGACCAAGGGAGGCAGTACCTGTTAGGGTTCTATTTATGGGTCAAACATTTCTGCTTGTAATAATGTTTAAAGTGATTTTAAACTATTTGTTCTTTAAACATTGATATTGCAACTAAGTATGAAGTGTCTTTACTTATTAAATAGAAATAATTACTTGAAATCATATAATTGCTAGCAAATGATTAGTATTAGATAAGAATACTTGAAAACGCATAACTGTGTACAAATTATTTGTATTAAGAAGTAATTGAAGCTATAAGCTTACAAATGGTTATTAAAGAAAAAAAACCGATAAGGTAATCCAAGCAGGAGAGATTTATTGAAAAACAAAGTTGACACTACAGCATTTCGGTTCTAACGAACCATCATCAGGACTGAGAGGGATGATATTAGTGATGTTAAATCAATGATGGATATTTTTAAAAAATACAAAAACCTAGGGAAACTCTGTATATTGGGATAGAGTTTGCCATTAAGTCAGTAAATCAGCATTTGTTATTACTGAATAGGAATTGTTACTTAAAATCATTAAAAAAAATTCTTAAAAAATTAACAAAAACTGACTTGGGCATAAAATAATCCAACAGGAATCAACATACAGTTAAATCAGGTTGAAAGCACTAGTTCCTGAAGGATCACCGAGTTAAGCAGTGATAAGCCCATTCAATACTTAGATGGGTGACCACCTAAGCAACAGCAGATACTGTAAGAAACCTGAGGTCTGTGTGCTATATCTAAGCATAGTAAATAAGGTTTGACATGTCATAAAACCAACCAAACTGGCAGGGCCTAGAATATGACAACTTAAAAAAAGAAAAAAAAGTTGCATCATGATAGTTCCAATGATATTAACTCTTGTAGAATGCTAATCACTGTAAATGTCACAAACTCTCACCATTTGGTTTCTTTCATCCTTCCTCACTGTCAAGTTTGTAGGTCAAATTGCTTCTTTTTAATACTAATTATGATCTTTGCATTTAATGTCTTTAATTCCTTTTCTGAAAGTAACAAATACTAACTAAACAAACCACACCCAGTCAAGACACACACACACACGTGCACTCTTCTACATATACAATATCACCCATAAATAAGAACAACCCAAACATTTCTTTTAATAAAAAAGTTAATTTTTTCTAAACCAAAAATACCAGGAATTTATTGTTTATTAGAACATTATACAAATCAAAACTGATATAATTAGTTATGATTTAGTACCAAAAATAAAATAGCAACACCTCTATAAACAAAAATATAGCAGTTTAAAAATAGGTACATTGCCTTGATAAACATTTTTGCTACAGTGTTTCAATTCTGTAGAGTTTGGTAATAGATAATACCTAAGAACACCTGTCTCGATTATATAATATTCAACTAGAAATAACAAAATACTGATTTGTTTAGGAGAAAATTAACTTATTAAAAAAATTGGTAGAGGGTATACTTACTTATGGCCAATACTGTAGATATATTTGCATACATTATAAAAATAAAACTAATTTAGATTTTCTGTTAAGTTATGGATGGGTGGTTCCCATAACCTATTTGGTCAGAGTGCAATAATGAGCATTCCTCAAGGCAATGGTGCTAACATCTCCTCTCCAATTACAGGGTGTATTGAGTTACAGGGTACCAGAAGCAAAGAATGGTTCCAGACCTGACCTAGTTTCATACTATATCTGGAGGCAATCAAATACAATAATCTCAGAAATTGTGCTATCCCATACTAAGCTTAGCACAAGGCCAGAAGTTTGAGGCATAAAGTAAGAATCAACCTTACTAACAATGGACTGGTAGCTTGGTTAACTTGCTAACCACATCACACAAATTCAAATCCTGGACAAGACATTTGGCATTTCATTTTATGCTAATACCCTAGGGAAAGGCAGGAGTTTATCTCTTCTCTGCCTAGCTGTAGGTAAATAGTCGAGCAGACTGAGTTCTTTAGTCTTGGTCAGACAAACAGCTCTAGAGAAGGAAAACTCTATTCAAACAAGTTTTCATCAGCTTAAAAATTAACCTTGTCAAATCTTGCCCACTGACATACCATACCTGATGCTTGAATTCAGCTCAAGGTCACATGTACAGGGCACCAAGTTAGGATCAAATTAATTAGTAGTAATTGGTCAACTAAATCAGTTTACATATTATACCATGACCAGATGCCAACCTCAGAAAGTGTGTTAATCATTAATGTATACACAAGCACCGACTGGTTGCATCTGATATATTACAAGATTCATAAACGTAGTATGGTTTAAACACAACTTTATAAAAAAGGTATGTATATGTAACATACACAGAAAGAAAACTAACAAATATATTCAGCAATAGATACCAAACAGAAAATGCCTTATAAATTCTCACACCTGCAAGTTTAACCTGGTGACTAAAGACAAACAAAGTGACGTGGTCTGCAATTGCATTACATATGTTGACTATATGTTACAATCTTTCAACTGGGGGAAAAAATTTTTTTTTCAAGCAAGACTAAATTGTAAAAATACTGTCAATAATTGAGAAAAGGAATTTTTTTAAAAAGTTATGTGAACTATTAAATCCACTCTTGCTTTTACCCAAACATTTTGACCAACCTCATGGGAGAAAGGAGTTCTCTGACAATTACCAGTGGAAAACCATGTTGTTGCAAGACATTAATCTTATAGAGTTAAAATTTCGAATTGCAAAAGAAAAGTTAAATTAGTTAACATAAATAATTATTTACATTTATGTTATGTTTCATAGATACTTTATGGTCGAAATATAAATATAAAATAATTACATAACATTTCTTACTTAGAACTAACAATCCAAACAAGGTGTCTGAATTTTTGAGACGAAGCTTGATGATTTTTATTGTTCAGGGTTTTCAGGCTATTGTCTTCATCTTTATTGTTATATTCACAATGTTTCAGCTGACATGTCCTCCAGCTGCCTTCAGGTGTTTGTCAAACTCAGGAGCCTACATGGAACTTTGGACCATGTCTTTTATTTAATCCAAGGGTGGGTGGGGGTCGCTTGTTCTTATTCCATTAACAAAAACCAGGTATAAGTGCTAAGTATTCCTGTATCGATATTCGCCTGCAGTCAAGATTGAACCTGCAACCTCCAGATGATAGCTCCCAAAGCTTCTAAAGAGACTAACGCTTATAACTGTTACACTGCATCCTGCTGGACAGTTCAGAGTGAATTTTTGGGACTTATAAACTTAATTTTCTGACATCACCATTATTACTACAACCATGTATAATTTTTTACCCGAGTTCATATTCCAATTCTTTTTTCTTTTTTAAAGCTTCTAAAGAGACAATCATCTGGAGGTTGCAGGTTCAATCTTGACTGTAGGTGAGTAACAATACAGGAATACTTGGCACTTATACTCGGTTATAACGGAATCAGAACAAGTGACCCCCGTAGATTAAATAAAGGATGTGGTTCAAAGTTCTGTGTAGACTCCTGAGTTCGAAAACACCTGAAAAAGGATGGAGGACATATCGAAAAAAAAACATTGTGAATATAACAAAGATGAAGAAAATAAACAACAATCCAACCAAGTAAGAAAAAAATTTTTTTGGTTGCTGTAGAGTTTGATACCAAATAATCCCTTATAATATCCATTCTGATTGTATAATGTCCCAATAGAAGGGATAAAATCATTATTTTACGCTTTTGAGAGTTTTCCACACCAGCATTAGCTGATGGTTTCTCACTGGAGTGGCAGCAAGTCTCAAGAACTCTTCTCAGTATTCTGGTCAATCTTACTAATGTTGTAGTCTGGATGGTCTCTACTTGTCCTCAGATTTCTAAGTCTTCTACTTCCTTTACCCATCCTTTAGGGATTGTTCCAAGTGCATCAATTACAATTGGTATCACCATCACGTTCCATAGTTTTTCCAGTTCTCTAGCAAGGTCTAGTCATCTGGTTGAGGTTAGGTGATCCGTTTATATCTAAGAAATCCCAAAGAACTTGGCATGTCTCATTCTCCAGGATGGATTTATTATTACTATTATGATGATGATAATGGCTACACATGTAGAGAGAGGAGAGCATGCATATATACACATTAGGAAGAAAAAAAAAATAGAGAAAGAGAGAGACTATGCAAATAATAGCTTTAGTTACCATGAACTGAGAACTTAATTTCTTCTTTCTCAAACTAAAATAAATAGCCAATTAGCACACACATACAGTTATAAATGGCGGGCAATGGGGAAGCCGCTTGTCAGTAATTTTAAAACGGAAATACTGCAAAATGACACAAAGTGTAAAAGGTGGCTGAGTCAGAAAAAGGAAGAGAAGATAATCTTTTTGGAGATTCTTGTATGCACACACCTCGTCAAGCAGTTTTCAGTTGGCTGGTGCTTGTCCGGCACACAAACATGAAATAAAAATGTACAGATTTAAATGAAACTATTGTTTTTTGTTGAAAGGCTGAGAGGATGATTAAACTCATTATCACAGCCTTGTTAGACTGACATGTTAAGCATTATTTCTATGGGCAAGTGAACTATGAATCACTGTAATAAATATAAAATACAATCTATTTTCTTCTCACATTTCCTCACTTGCTACATTATGTTTAGATTCCCATAATTAATTTATAAGTTTGTTACTGTTGTTAAGTGATGTGTACCAATGGATTACATTCTTCATCAGGCCTGTCAGCAGAGCTTAGAATATGCTGACTGCATTCTTTGCAGAGGCGTAAGATCCCCCCCACACACACACCAAAGGAGTATCCTGGGTATGACACTAAACGACATCTGGTAGTGAGGCTCTTGTTCTGGAGAAGTGTGGAGTACCCCATCATTGCCATTACTCCTAGATCCACTCTGCTCTGGAGTGGTTCTATCTATAGGTCAAATACATCAGGTATTTTCCACAACTTGAATTGTTTCCATCACATGATATATGTGCTGTAAACTAGCATATACTAAAACATTGTAAAAATTTTGTTTAAAGTAATTCTAAAGTAACTACATTAATATCAATTGCAATACCAATGTTTTAAGTTTTTTTTACCTGTTTAAAATGATTGTGAATCTTACTGATATATTACCTCTTAAAATAGCGACATGGCAACAAAGTACGAAGTATTTACTTATTTAAAATGGTTATGAAGATACTGCATGTATACACACAAAAATGTAAAATACCAGAATTTTATTATTTCTAGAAGAACATTATACAATTAAAACTGATATCATTTTGTATTATTTATAACCAAACTGTACAGCATTGAAAGTCTGTAACAAAAAAATAACTTTTTACTCTGTAAAATTAATTATGTTTTGCAGCAACATGGTTTCCTACTGATTGTTGGTTGTGAGAGACCTTTCTATGTTAGCATTCTGTGACGAATATTTTTTAAACATTAAAACCTTCCTCAAAATTCCAACAAATATGTATGAGGTTATTTCTCTGCAATCATTGCTGAATCATTCTTTAGAGGAGAAACAAAAACATGGAAAAAATAAGTATACAGGGAAGAAAATAACACGCAGAGAAATATACACAGAGGAAAACAAATGTTTTTGGTTGCATCCATAGTGTTATGGCCGAGTTTGAACTTGTAAATCATAAGTTCCCAAATCAAACTACTTTGCACATTCATCTGTGTGGCTTTCAAATCATACACGGAATGAAGCAATGCATCAACTACCACAATAATAGCAACTCCAGCAAGTATCTTCCACAGCTTGAATTGCTTTGGTCACATGATATATGCAGTAAACTAGCATATACCAAAATATTGGTAAACTTTTGACTTGCCCTAGTACACACAGAACAACACACACACACACACACACAAGAAATACAAGAATATATACAGAGAAATGTAGAAATATACAGAAAGCAACAAACACACACAAGCTCATTATATAAGACAGCAAACCACCAATCAGGAACTCTAGAACCAATCTTAGCAAAAAGCCGAAAATAAATTAAAACAAGAAATATTTTCCTAATTTGCTCTTTGAATAATTTGGTAAGTTTCTCATCACCCCAAATTTGTGGATATCTTTACTATTACATAATTGTCTTAGAGAGGATTTGGAAATAAATTCAAAACAATTTTGTAATTACTTTTTAACAAAGCTTTCAGCAATTAGCATTTTCATTGATTATTAATAATAATGATAAAAAACAAAAACAAAAAAACATTCAAGAGACATATATATATATATATATATATATATATATATAGATAGATATATATATATATTGCATTACACACATACATACACAAAAGGTTGTGTTGGGTAATTTTTCACCATTTTAAATCATTCATTTTGTCAATACATTTTTTTCAAATTTTGTCTACAGTGTAGCAAACTAGAGTCAGTTGGGCACTGAGTGAGGAAAGCAGCACAATGATGTACTTCACTATTCCAGAAATTTGGAAATTGCATGTTGTACTGATTGACATTCATGACAGAAGCACCTATACAAATATTTCAGAGTTTGGGTGTGAATCTGAGGATAATGTAGAGAATCTGAAAAGAGTTGGCTGGGTTCAATGGGGATTAAGGTGGTATAGCAGCTCAGACGTTTACAGATTATTCTGATAGGAAAAGAACTCCTGAATTAGGTGAAATCTAGGCCATGATTGATAACAATCCCAGCAAGTCAATCAGGTACATAGCCTAGGACACAGGAGTGTGTGAGTTTCTTATCAGGCAGGTAGTGCATGAAGATATTCCATATTTCTCAGACAAGAGAAAGAGCCAGTTTTTATCACAGGTTGTAAAGGACAAGAGGAAAGACCATGCTGAAAAGCTTTTGAACAACCTTAAGTATCCCCTCTAACTGAACATGCTTTGGTTTTTCTCAGATGAGAAGAATTTCTGCCAGGATCAGATGAACTCACAACTTTGGCTTGCTTTGTCCACACAAGATGTACTAAACAAAACCAAACACCTAGTCCACAGCATGATGTTTGGGGTGGTCACTAGCAATGGTGATGTTATGCCTTCATCTTTCTAGATGGTCTTATACTCAACATCAAATAAAATCCTGATATCTTTAGTTAAAAAAATTTTTTTTTTCATAAAAGAATTATGGGTGCACTTATTCATGGGTGATACTATATATATATATATATATATATATATATATATATATATATATATACACACACACACACCATAAATCAAAGATGTGTGTGTAACAAAATTGTTAAATCAATATCTTTCATTTTTAAACCCAAATATTGTTTTTGGTCCTGATGGTTGATTTTCAACCTTATAAAATTATTATACAATTATAGGTTGATCCTAAATTTTTTGTCTAAAATTTGGGGTCTTCAAAAATTTAACTGATACACAAGTACACCAAGAAGAAAGAAAAAGTTTATGGGAAAAGAAAAAAAAAGGAATAAAGAAAAAAAAATGTTTCAACAGTAAAAAACAGTGAAAAGTTAAACCTTACTATTTTAGTTATTTAAAGTTCTAACTTGATTTGACTCTAAAGTTTTAGGTTGATTTAATCATTGAGTAATGGAGATATTTGGTGAGAAAGAAAACCAAGCCTCTCCAAAGAGACAATGGCAAGAAAGGTAATTCTTTGATTTACCAATTCTAACAGTCAGAATAAGTTGGTATTCAACAAGTAGATTTACAGAAAGAGTTCTACCCTTCAAGAATGACATGACAAAATTGTGTCAGGGTCTATTCTGTAGTAAACTTAGTAGTAATGAGAAACCAATTGAGCAATTGCAAAACAGATGTCAACCAATGGCTGACATGCTCAGTGATCACCACCCACTCAAGCGGAATCCTTTATAGGTGGCAAGTAACAGCTGCAATGTCAATGGTGCTATTACTCAATAATTGCCACCCTCATCGCCATACCCCTGTACCCTCCTTTTAGGCAGCTGGTAATATCAGCAGCACAGGTAACTAGAGGAAAAACAGGTCTCAAGAATAATTAGGTTCAACAAAAGAACTTTTCAAACAAACCAACAAATCAAGCTAAAAAAATAAATAAATAAATAAAAAATTATAAAAAATTTAAAAAAATAAAATCAATTTTTCTGGGACTGATACAATTTTATTACTTTTCAGTTAGTTTAAGGCCATATCAAACTTTATGGGTAATCTAATGCCAAAGTCATCCTTGTAGAAGAAAAGTAGTGATACTATTTAACTCATATCTGGGGATACTAGAGAGTTCATATGTTTCCCAAGGATATTTGAAAGTAAACTAGAGTTTAAACACACTTTGAGGTCACAGTTCAGCACTTAAACCATTACGCCATGAGGACTCCCCCCATTACCTTTCAGTGTGGCTTGGGAAAAGATATGGTGATGATAAAGAAATACTAAGATGGTAAGAGGCACACATTAAATAAAAGGATGAAAAAACAAGTTTGGGGGAGAAAGAGAGACACCATGAACAGTAGGGGGGGAATATGAACAGTAGCAGAGAGAAGGGGGAAATATCACAGAGAGAGAGAGAGAAAGACACTATGAACAGTGGTGGAGAGAGAGAGAGATGCACCATTAACAGTGGCTGAGAGAGAGGGAGCGAGAGACACTATGAACAGTGGTTGAGAGAGAGAGAGACTAACAGACAAACAGAAGCTGAGAGAGAGGGAGAGACAGACAGACAAATAGTTCCAGAGAGAGAGAGAGAGAGAGAGAGAGACACACACACACACACACACACAGTGGCTGATAGAGACACACACACAAACAGTGGCTGAGAAACAGAGGGACACACACACACACACAGTGGCTGAGAAAGAGAGGAACACACACAAACAGTAACTGAGAGAGAGAGAGAGAGAGGAAGACAGAGACAGACAGTGGCTGAGAGGGAGAGAGATAAACAATGGCCGAGAGAGGGAGAGAAAGAAATAGTAGCCGAGAGAGAGAGACAAATAGTGGTTGAGAGGGGGAGAGAGAGAGAGAGAGAGACATACACAAAAATAGTGAAACAAAAACAGTGGAGTGAGAGTTAGACATCCATGTCTCTCCTTCCCTTTTACGAAGCAGAGGAGAGGGAGAGAGATAGATAGACACAGGCCGAAAAAAAAAGAAAAGAAAAGAGAGCAAAAGGATCAATTAACCAGCAAATCAAGCCACCACTTTGTATCAATAAAATCCACAATTCAGAAAGTGTGTTATTTGGATAAGTTATACAGAAAAACAAGTTATTAATGCCAGCAAATATAGTCAAAATAAAAAGAATTGATTTTTGCAACTGGTTTTTCAGTGACAACTTCTCTGCCTCTTTTATGTAATCATTAAACAGTTGCGCCAAGATTCCTGTCATGGTTTTGCATTGTTTAAAAAAAAAAAAAAAAAATCAGATAAAGCCTTAGATTTGCTATAATAATTTTTCTCTTTACATTCTATATTTGGCACAAAAAGTTTGCAATGCAAACAAAAATAATTAAATATCAACTTAATAATAAAATATAATAATTAATCAACTTAATAATTAAATATCAACTTAATGTCAGAGAAAATGATTGAAAAATAATTTCACCCCTTACATCAATACAGATGAGACAAAGTTAAAAAGGAGCAAATCAGTGTGTTGAATGCTTTATTTATGCTGTATGGATATAAACAAACATATTTCCAAACTTTCTACCAACGGGATCAACTTTTTTAAAAGTATTCCTATGCATAAAAACTCTCAAACAACTTTGCAAAAATGTAAATATAAATGCACAACAAACAATTCCCTAACCTCTAGGCATAAAATAACCCTAAACAGGTTGACATGCCATTAAAATCAATTAATCTGTTCTTACATAATGTTCCTGTTTTTAACTCTCAGAACCACTGATTCATTTATTCAAATATTTATGACAAATACAAGTATATCAATTAGAAAAACTAAAACTGAAGCATTAATCAAAATATATATTTATACTGTTCAGATAAACCTACTTTTGAGATTTTTCCCTTTGAAAAAAAATCTCAGGCTTTATAACCAGTTTTTAATAGTTTAGCAATACAAATATCTGCTTGAGCTGAATAATTACTAGTTTCCCAATCTTAGAAATCTGAAAATTCCTAGATTTCCTCAAGGGATCAAAACAAAAAAATATCACCAGATAATGTTATTAAAATTCACCAAATTTCCATCTGTCCAACTATACAGCTAAGTTTGCCATTTTTGGCCAGATTTCAAACTTTCAGGAATTGTTAGAGGTATGCCTGAAAAAGCATTCAGAAATCCGGCCCAGACTAATTTTTTTGGTGGGATATATGTCTTTGTAAAATGGTATCCATCTTACAGTGCTTAACCACTCTTTTGGTAAAAAACAGATAGCTCTCTATTTAATACCCGACCTCCACAAATCACCAGAAAAAAATGTTGCTTACATTTGGTGTATGACCAATGGTCATAAGGTGGAGGAAAACATCCTTTTAACAACATTTATTATCTTATAAGTCCTCACAAAAATACAGTTTTGTGTTACTAGCCTCAGATTTCACCCATAAGCTAGGGTTTTAGCTTACTGTATAAATGTCATATGTAGTTTTTATAAGATGTTTGCTTTAAGGATTTTTACCTAAAATGAAATAAACAAATTAGTTTGATCAACTGAAGAAAAAAAAAAAAAATTGGTCACTGTAAAGGTAGTCAAAATACAAATGCAGCAGCTTCTTTTGGGTTTTTTTTTTTTTTTTTTTTTTGGCTTGCATGATTTCATAAGTAAGAAATATCAATTTTCTTTTAGACTTTTTTAGAAAATGAGCTAATAATATGGCTAATGTCAGTTTAACCATGTCTGGAACGTTGACACACACGAGTCATAGACTACCGAGTATTTGTGTTGACAAATACTCACTGAAGAAGTCTAGATTTGTGGATGGTGAGTGGGAATAATATATTCATAATTTCACAGGGTCAATTTTTTTTTTTTAAATAAATGAGTAAGGGTTATCTAAAGTGTGCAGATAGAAAGTCAAAAGGAAATAACAACTTCCTCTTATTATTCAAGTAATTAGATAAGATTTTTCAAGAAATTTAATTCAGTCAACAGTGAGCATCTTGCAATAGGTCAGAGCATTATTTGTGCGGTTTCAAAAGTAAAATTACTCACTAAGCAGAGACATCATCTAATTTAATCTTTTGTGATAGACTTTGTTTAATTCTGCTTTTTTTTCTTAATAGTGGTTTGTTTGGTGGGTAGAAGGGAGTGAAAATTAACCAATTTTTTTTTCATTTTAATGTTAACTGAATAATAAAAAAAAAAAAAAACTTAATTACAGGTTTCCTTATATAAAAAAAAAAGATAGAAATAAGAAAGATAATCATGTTCCTGAATGCACATGTACATGTCATGTATAAGCAGATGCAATTGCATATATACAAATCTCATTTATTAAACATAGTTATATATAAATTATATTTAATACTTATATGATTTGCTATATATATATATATATATATATATATATATATATATATATATATATATATATAGATAGAGAAGGCTCAATATTGGTGATAGAGTATATTTGAATCTAAGTTTGAACAGTATAGACAGAGTGAACAGCATTTGGTGACTGTCAGAGTTCTTTATCTGATGATTGCAAAAGTGATAAACTGTTACCAAGCGATATACATATGGATGTTTATTGGTATGTGTAAATCTATATTTTCAGTCATATATATACACAATTTCATACTCTTACATGTCATCTTAACCACACACACGCACATATATATATATATATATATATATATATATATATATACAAGGATGTATATATCTCCAACTACTATACTAAAAAACACTTGTTCTTTCCTAAGGATCTATAAAATTCAATCCATGATATTCAACTAAAATAATTCATACTATTATATACTTAAGTGTATATTGTTCTAAAAAGAAAGAGAAAAGATTAGGTATTATATGAGGGTCATTCAATAAATAACAGGAAATTTTTTTTGGTGTGTGTGTGTGTGTTTGTGTGTGTGTGTGAAAAAGTTTTCTTTCATAATTTTTTTCCATAAATGTAAACTCTGCCTTGATTGGAATTGGTTTATAGCAAAAATCATTTTAATCTTTCAAAAATATTTGTTTTGAGGTTATTCAAAATAACAGTAAATCAAATTGTGTTTCAAGTTTGAACAGAGGTCTGTCATCAAATCTTTCGGTAGCTGAGAAGAACAATTTATGTAAAATTTATAAAAGGTGATGCATACAGAGAAGCATGTTTTATTCAAAAAAAGTTTACAAAACATGGGTTTGCCACAATGAGCCTGAATCAAGAAAGCAGTACATGGAGTGGAAACCCACCAACTCTCCAGTAAAGAAAAAATTTCATGTAAAGAAGACCATGCAGATAGTCTTCTGAGATATGAAAGGATTCATAACGATTGATTTCCTTGATGAGAAACTGACAGTCACCAAGTACTGTTTATGTACTATCTTAACTTAGATAAACATGCTCTATTACCAATATTGCGTACTCCTTATTTATAAATATAGCAAATATGCACTCATATTTATTGTGCTTTATTTATGTGAACTAGATGTATTTGATATCTGTTTTGGCAGGAAGTCAACTTGCATGATGTCATAACAGCAATATTTTATTTTTTAACTCCCTCCACACACCACAAATTTTTGCTGTCAGATTTTCATGATTACATTTTGTTTTTATTTGTCAATAGAAATATCTCTCTCACTTATCTAATCTCCTAATCTAGTGTGTGATGCATATTGCAACACTTTATGATAGATACAAATTCCAGGAAAATTTTTAAAATTAGAGAAAGATTTATGCACACTTTTTGTCTTTAATACAATCAATGACTTCAGATTCATGTTCATCCAGAAATTTAAAAAATCTTTTTAGAGAGAAGCCTACAACCCAACTTAAAAAAAAAAAAAAAGATTGATAATAGATCCCTCTTTAAATGTAAAGAATTTTAAATTTGTATAACTAATTAATCTAACTTGTTATTTTTTTAAATCAGTTTTCCTAATCTTTAAAAGCTAAAGTTTAATGAGGTTATCATATTTTGAGGACTTCATTCTGTCTCTGCTTTTTAATATGGAGATGAATTTTTAACAAATTCTTCTTATATATATATATATATATATATATATATATATATATATATATATATTACACACACACACACATCTTTATAGAAGATCATCTCAATTTTGCTAAAAGTACCTGTGGGAGCACATTTGCATTCTCAGGCCAAGTTCATCCTTGAAAGCTTAGTCACATGAGACATAAACAAAATAACTGTCATCAACATTGCCCCAGTGCAGTCATGTATAGCTTCTCAAACCTGCTGTAGACCAACATACTTTGTCACAGAAAAGACATGAGTTACCTGTAGGTTGCTGCAAAAAGACCTGTGCAAAATGAGCCTGTGATAATATCTTTTTGAGGAAGATTATTGATGACATTTTTGTCCATAAGTAAAGGAAACACAATTTCATAAACATGCTGCTGTGTAAACCAAAGTCATGTTACTAACAAAGCTTTCACTAAATGATTCTGGTTTACCACAAACCCAGAATGCCTCAAAAGTATCTTATGATACAACCAAATTTTGTCAAGTTTTCCACCAGTGTAGGAATGCCAGATAAAAATGCAATCTTATATATTTCTTGCATTCACAGCTTTATATTCAATGTTCAAGAGACCAAAAAGGAAATGTTAATTCAATGATGTAAGATTTTATGGTTTGGCTTGGTTTGATGGGAAAGTAACCTTTGTGGGGTATTTAATGCCAAATCATTCCTTGTAGAAGGACAGTAGTGCTACTATTTAGCCCATGGGGGAGGGGGTCATACCTTCCCCTCGGGTAGTAAAATTTGAATTAACTCATCAGAAGACAATGTCAGCAAAGATTTTAACATCAGTCAAGAGGATTTTCACATTATATAGATTAATAATATAGTTATGTAGTTTTATATATTTATAAAGAAAGAGTTCTCAATATCAGTGATAGAATAATGATCACATAGGCAAAAAACAGATAGTCAACAAATACCATCAAAAGTGTCTACGAGGATCATTAAATAAGTTTCCTGACTTTTTTTTTTGTGTAGGCACTTTTATTGATAGTACAAACATGAAACTCTAGTCCCCTTCGAAGTAATCTCCTCTGGCTGCAATGCACTTGTACCGTTCCAACTTCTGGAAGGCCCCATGGAAGTCCTCGTGTGAGCATGTCAATGACCTTCGTCACAGCTTCTTTCATCTCCTCGTCTTATAATGACAGCCTCTGAGCTTAGGGAATAACCAAAAGTCACAGGGAGCAAGGTCTGGACTATAGGAAGGCTGAGGAACTGTCTTGGTTTGGTTTGTTGGGTTTTATGGCATATCAACCTTTGTAGGTTATTTAACGCCAAATCTATTTTTATGTGAATAAGCTGTTCTATTTAAAATAATTCAGTTTAGCATAAGTACACAGTTTGTCAAAAACATTTGTATTTCAAACTATTCAAGTAGCTATATGTAACAATTCAGTTAAGTGTAAATAAAGTTTTAATGTCGAAAAACAGTTCTATTTCAAATAATTCAGTTAAGCATAAGCACGCAGTTTAAGTGTAAGTACGGTTTAATTGTCAAAAACATTTATATTTCAAGCTATTCAGTTTAATCTAACAATTCAGTTTAGCTGGCCCAGCGGTTAGAGTGTTTGCCAATGGCCCGGGAGACCTGGTTCAATCCCAGGTAGAGTCATACCAAAGACTTTAAAAATGGAACTTGATACCACCTTGCTTAACACTCAGCATTATAAGGTACGGTTCAAGGGTAAAGTGGAGCAATCCAGGGAATGGAGTAGCGCCCTCCCCTACACCTTGGTGTAGTAGCTATCGAAAAGGGAGCCTTCGGGTCACCCTCGACTATGGTCGCTAACTAAAAAAAAACCCCTTAGATAGGGCCCAATCAGGTGCTACCACACCGGGCTAGAGTGGACCGGGCAGCAATGGCAATGAAGGGGTAACCCGCATTCCCCAAAGCTCCAGTATTGCTGGAACCTCACCATCAGATTGTTTAGTGTCATATCCAGGACACTCGTTGGGGGATCTTACCCCTCTGCAGTGGTGCAGTCAGTGTATTCTATAGCCCCAGCCGACTGGGCAAAGGAACTGTCTTGATGCCCATCTTGGTCAAATAGTCTGTGACATGGATGGAGTTGTGGACTGGTACATTGTCCTTGTGAAAAATACCACTGACCCGATTTGAAGAGTACTGGCCTCTTCCGACAGAATCTCTTCCTGAACTCCCTTAAAACTTCAACATAGTAACCTTAACCCTTTGGCCAATCAACTCTGGTGTATTGACTTCCTTACTCCTCCCACATCTCTCATCATCCCTCACAGACTCCCTGCCTTCCTTAAATCTCTTATGCCACTCAAAAACGGATGCTTGATTCATGCAAGATGGTCAAAAAGCAGTCTGAAGCATTCCATACATTTCTGTGGCATTTTTTCCAAGTTTAAAACAGAATTTGATTGCATATCATTCTTCTGAAGTGTCCTTACATCCAGATTGCATTTTTGAAATTCACTAGCTGTGATAATCAGGCTTTAGTAGGGTGTATTCCAATTGCTGCTGTAGCTGTTCATTTGAACCTGAAATCATAAAAATTGGCCAGTCATCTCATAAGATGTATAGCAATAACATATTGAATTTTCAAGAGTCTACAACAATTTGAAATGCCTGTACAAAAAAAGTCTGGACACTTATTGAATGCACCACATATCTTATAGATAGATATATATCTCTCTCTCACACACACACACACACACACAAAACTATTCAGTATAGCTCTATGTTTACTTTATTTCTATTTCAATAAAAAAAGATCCTAGCTGTACTTTTGAAAGGAACAAAATATGTATCAGTAATTGTCTAGCGTAGATCTTCAAATCAAATATATTATTAGAACTAGAAATCTATTTCCTGGCCTACTGAACATCCCTTAAACTACAGAAGTTCTGACTAAATCGTTTTATTTTCTATGACTTTCAATGTATTACTTTTGTAACGTTGCATAAATATTTATCATGGGACGAGAGTTTACTTTATGCACATGTGACGTCAGGGCAGTCTGGCACTTGACCCTCTGCAAAATAAGTCCTAGTCAAGACTCCTGTTTCGGGCATAAGGTAACTGGCAAAAAATGGGGGGGTAATTTGGGGCTAGATTCATCTTGACGCTGGCGAGGGGGTTTCCAATTTCACTTACCCCACCAAGTCCTTCGTTTTCCTACCCCTTCGGATAACGGAAAGCATGGACTTCTAGGTTAGAACAAAATATATTTCACTGTAGTCAAATTTCCAAAATTAAAATTCCCTTGTAATGTTTTTAAGGCAAATAAGACATTTAGCAAGAATAAATGAAAGTGATACGAAGTTGAAAGAGATATGTGCAAAAGAAGGTAACTCGATAGATAAACAACACAACCAATAGACACAAGGGAGCAGTTGAAATGTAACAAAATTTTAATAAGTGACGACCAAACAAATAATTATGAGGCTTAAGAAACAATTCCTTTCTCTTTTCTTTCTTTCTTTCTTTCTTTCTAAGGTACAGGCTATATTAAACATGTGGACAGTCTTGAACACAAATGTCTCTTTCTTCTTTCCTTTCTTTCTTTCACTTAAGAAAGTATCTAAGTCCACTCATTCAGTTATGGTTGAGGAAACAAATCTTTTCAGTTTCTTTCTTTCCTTTTCTGAATATATATATATATATATATATATATATATATAAATTTCCAATATTTAGGAAGAGTAGGAGGAAAAACAATTTTAAGTTGTACTTAAATTTTTGAAGGCTAGTTCCTTTCTTTTACGGGCAAGCAGCATTCTGTAGAATCTGGCTGCTATCTTCTGTCCAAAGATTCTGTTCTACTCTTTCCCTGGAGCTTGTCTAACTTGGCATCCATCTTCTGCCAATGTCTGTCCAGAAGTAAAAGTTCTTTTTGCGAGCGGGGGACCCGGAGTTTGGGATTAAGTCAGCACATCTTTTCACGCCGAGCGCTGTCCTAAAACTAAAGATCCCCTTCCAAATTTCCTCTGACGAAAAGGCACTATTTTTGGTGCGAAGGCTCTGGCCAATCATTCGGCCTCTTTCCTCCTCCTCTCTACTTCATCCAGTCATGCCACTACGATGACCTACATTCCCCTCTCTGCCCACCCGATTACAGGTCATGGAGTGCGAGTAATTTGACTTTCGTTCATATTTCCCTTTTAACGGTCAGTCTTGGGACTTGTTAGTTCAAACACAGAGGGTAGGGGAATTTATCTTCCCTCTTCCTCTCTCGGTGGCATACCACATCACACTCTCTTTCAACAATTAGTTGTATTTGGTTTTATGCACATACAAAATTCTCAAAAATCTAAACACAACAGATGCTTAACCTTTAAAACACATGAGAATATTGAAAAGTTATTTGCCCAACCAAAAAGACAATGACTTTTTAAAATTATTTTGAGATTTTAAAAGTTATCCCTTAATATATGAATGCTGTTTATTGAAAACAAATTTGAATATCTAAAATTTTCATTTTGTTTATGCATTAACCCAAACTCTCTGTAATGAGAAGAATATGACACAAGGTCAATTTTTAGGTGGCATAAAGCTGGTTGGAATTTAGAGTTTCCCTTCTCTTAGACTGGTTGCTGTGCTAAGACTAAAGAACAAAGTCAACACATAGTTGGCAGGGGAGAGAACAAATAGCTTTATGTCTTTTCCATAGGCATTAGCATAAAGGGAAATACAAACAGCCTTGTCTAGGATTTGAACTCGGGTCACTGATTCTATTTTCTATAAAGATAATGTTGGTTGGGGCTGTAGAATACACCAACTGCATTGCTGCAGAGGAGTAGAACTCCCACAACGAGTATCCTGGATATGACACTAAACAATCTGATGGTGATTGTCATTACTGGAGCTTTGGTGAATGCAAGCACTCCTTCATTGCCATCACTTCCAGGTCCACTCTGGCCTGGAGTGGGAGCACCTGATAGGGTCCTATCTATAGGTCAAATAAAACTGTTTGACATTTAAACAATGTGCAAACAAATGACATGTTAAATTGAATTGTTTAAAATAGAACTGTTTGATCATTTTAACTGTGTGTAAACAAAAGTCTGACATTTAATTGAATTATTAGTGATACATAGCAAGACTGAGTCACTTACCTGTGTGCTAACCAACAAGTAATATTGAGTAGAATTATTAGTGTTAAATAGCAGTATTTGAAACTGTACCTAAATTGAATTATTGACATTAAATAATAATAATAATAATAATAATAATAATAATAATAATTGGAACCATCTGACTGCGTGCAGATGAACGAACAGAGTTGAATAGAATAACTAGTATTAAATATCAATACTTGTAACCACTTCACTTTGTACAAACACATGATTAATATCAAATAGAATTATTTATGTTAGATATATTAATAATTGAAATCATTAAACTATGTAGAAACAATAGCAATATGAGAGTGCGAACAAATTACTTCTAACTCATGTAAAAATGAACTTACCTACAAACTGAGTGCAAGAAATGACTGATGTTAAGTTGAGGCTTTTATATAGCAATACCTGAAACCATTTAACTGTGAAGAAAAAAAAAGAAGCTAAGCCTTGTTTTACAATGTTATCATGAAAATGGGTTTATATATGTATAAAACAGGATCTGGCATTAAATAACTTACAATGGTTGATACGCCATAAAACCTAATCAACGATAATGATAACCATTATGCTAAGTGCACCTCATTATGTTTGTATGTTACCATAACAAACAAAAGGGGGGGGCACATTATAGTGAGATTTTTATTAGAGCAAGTCACTTAAAATGCTTTAAATTTATAGAATAAAACAATTTCCAATGAATGATAATAGATAGAATTTGACAGTTATCTTGATTATAATTAGAAACTTTCCCTCCTTCCTAAATAGAAGCATTAATATCATTAATAAACTGCTGTTCCAAAGAGAACTCAAAAGGTTAACAGACCTTTTAGCCAGCATATCAAACTCATTGAACTGGAAATATCATTAAAAGTATAAACTATATATATTATACACCTGTGTATTTCAATTGTATCAAAAAGCAAAACTGATTAAAATTTCCAAAGAAATAAATGAATACTTTCATATAAATTGTATGAACAATTGCAAAAGAATAAGCACATAAAGATGTTCTCAAAAAGAGATGAGAATTAATTGTTATATCCATGACAAAATATATTCCTAAAGATTTTAAAATTGAAAGCCACTTATCTAAAGTTTGAATTGCAATTTACTAAAGACATTGAAGAAACTACACAATGTAAACATCACACATTGATAAATACTCTAATGTGATAAGTAAAACTATGCACACCAATTAGCCTGTGTGAACCTAAACATAACTGATTAAAGTAATTAAAAAAAACAAAAAAACAAACAAACATTCTTATATAATCAATACTCAATTAACAAACAAATCAGGTTGATTTGGTAAATATTTAGAGATTTATTGACATATCAAACATGCATCTATTTTTTAATGAAATATTGATTACCTATCAATACATTTTGAGTTATTTTCATCATATTTATTAACTAGGTATAACACAAGACCACAATAGTGATTATTAAAGTGACTACAGAACAGTTTGAAAAAAAATCTAACAATCTTTTATAACTTAAAATTGATAGATGGGCAGAACTATCTTAACATGCATATTCATTAAATTGACCTTCAAAATTAAATGTTTGATCATGAATATATGTTAGAACAACCAGGTGTTGCCCAGTATTAAAAAAAAAAATATATATATTTGTTTTCTATATGAAGGAATCCTATCTTAAAATATAAAGTCCCAGTCCCCCACCCCTGAATTGGAGAAGGAACTACTGCAGATAATCTAATTAGCTTTCTGATTGAATTAGACCTTCCTGACCAATTTCAAGCTAAAATATTCCAGATATCTCTGGAAGCAGGATTGAGTGAGGTGCACTATATCCTTTGCTTCCACACTCCCTTTAGATATTTTCAAAATACTCCTTGAGGTAAAAGGAGTTCACATGTCAATTTTCGTCAAGATTTACCTATTAGCCTGGAGGTAGAATGAATCCTTTCTCAGTTTTTTCCCTGAAGTTTTGGTATCCTCTTGAGCAGTCCACTCTTGTGGAATCTCTTGCTTTCTGGAAAAATTATATCTTCTGGATCAATTTTAAACAAAAACGTTCAAAGCACCTCCACATTATATATCACACACACGTATGTGTGTGCCTCTGAGTGAAAGGGAGAGAGAAAGCAAAAAAACAAAGACTAGTCTTAGATGATAATTACAAAGTAAAGTATTAGTGTCTTAGACTGGATAGTTTTGGAGGGTATTTTTTTTCCCTTCTTTTTACTAACATTACCTGAATCTCTCCAATAACCACCAAGCAGACAGAGATTTCCCTTCAGTGAGCAGAAAAAAAAAATCCTGACAAATGTATTCAAATCTGTACACCCTCACAATACAAAAAAACATTTATATATATATATATATATATATATATATATATATATATATATATATATATATATATATATATATATATATATATAAAATTGTGTATATGGGGCAGTTTGCAATTTCTACATATTGTCATTAACACAGATTCACACAGAACCGGAACACCCCCCCACAATACATCCTCTCATTCATCTTGTGTTCCTTCTTCCCTGCCACCAACACAGCCTTCTCCACAGAAACACATATCCTGGGGGTAGGGGGTGCACAAAGAGAGAGAGAGAGAGAGAGAGAGAGAGAGAGGGGGAGAAATAAGGAGATGGATGTTGCAGTCTCTGGAAGGAACAACAGAGATTAAATGGCATCATTGAGGGAGGGGAGCGTTGCAGTGTAGGTGGAAGCAACTGAGGTGGTGATGGCAGCAACACTGCAAGATGACATCCTGTCTTTTAGCAGAGGAAGACTAAATAACTTAGGCTTGAATTGCGATTAAATTGAAGTCAAATTTAATCATGGTAGACAATTCAAGAATTGTAACTAACCAGAATTTTAAAGAGGGGAAAAAAAAAAAAAAAAAAAACATAAGAAAACAAAAAATTCCAATTTTAAATTTTAAGCAATCATCATCTTTTTAAAACAGTAATCATCATTTTTTTGTTTTAAGATTTACTCTAAGCAAAACAAAATTGCGCACTAATCAGCAAAGGTGATAAAATTAAATAAAGGAATAGAAAAAATGATTGTAAAGTTGAGAATGAATAAAAACATGACTATGGAGGGATGGAGAGCAACTCCAGCATCCAGAGACCAATATGATACTTATTGACCTTAGATTAAGTTCAAGGTCACATACTATTGGAAAGAAATTCATAAGGGATTTTGTTCTATATTTCAGCTTATCTTGGGAAGCTGTGTATAGCACTTACATTAAGAATGAGGGATATCAAGAAAGCGTAGATAAGATTTGAAAGGCTTATTATAATTATGACTGGAAATTTCCTGATTATTGATATTAAGGCTTGTCTGGACATTTTCCATCATTTTAAAATGAGGGATTGATTTTAACAGCATATCAACCTGTCTAGGATTATTTTATGCCCAGAAGTTAGGGAATTGAATTCATTGCACATTTATATTTACTTTTTTGTGTTGTAGTTCTTTTGTTTTTGTAAACTGATTTGTGTTTAATGGCATATCAACTTTTGTGGGTTACTTAATGTCAAAGCTACTCATGTAAAAGGACAGTAATGGTACTATTTAACCTATAGCTGGCTGGGATAAGGGAGCTCATGCCATTCTAAAAGGTATTAGTCTGAAAATGAACATAATAGCACAACTGGAGTTCACACTTGCTTACTACAATGTTACAGTCCAGAACATTAGCCACAACACCATGGGAGCTTCCCTTAGCACACAGTCCAAACAAATATGAATAATTCTTAAACAAATCTATTTGGGACACTAACATATTACCACTCTGTGTTCAAGTGGACCTGGGAGTAATGGCAATGAAAGGGTACTTCACATTTCCCAGAGCCTCAGAACTAGAGCCTAACCATGTAGTTCAGTGTCATACCTTGAACACGATTTTTTTTTTTTGGTGGGGAGGGGTCTTTGGTCACTGAATCAGTAAATTCTTAGCTTTGCCAACCAAGCGGATCATCTTACAAGATTAGTTTTGCACTTAAGATAGTTTTTTTATTCTTGAATATCCTTCCAGGTGCTAAATTTTTAGTTTTTGAAGAACTATAAAAAAAATTATTCAGATCAAGCATAGGCAACCTTTTTCAGTAAGTGGGCCACACAAGGAGACATGGCTCATCATCAGGTGGGCTGCGCAACTAAAAATATTCAAGGTAATTTTACATTGAAGGTACTTAAACCATTTTCACTACAAAAGACCATATGCATAAGCATCTGTCTAAGAAATAGGGAAAGTTGATTTTTTTTCTTTAGATGAAAAGATCTTTCCTTAAATAAAAAAACAACAACCAAGTCTTAGGTGGGGCATTCAGAAAGCACCATGGGCCACAGTTTGCCCATGATTAGTTTAGATTATTGATTTAAAAAAAAACAAAAAACAAAAAAAAAAAACAAACTTTTTTCCATTCTGTAACTACATAACCAACCCATCTCAGTTTTTCTTAGTACGATTCAGATGGAATGAGATAATGCCTTGCCCTTTTTTTTTTTTTTTTTAAGTAGCATCTACCAAGCTATTCTTCTTTTACTACTGAGAACAGTAAAATGTAAGTTATTGAAAAAAAAAATTTTTTTTTAAATGAAGAATGCCAGCAGAAAATGTGATAACAGCAAAACTAAAAAAAGTCCTAACTTTTGGAATAATAATGACTCGTCTCAAAATTGCAGCAGATAAAGCAAGTGTTTTATTTGTTTACACAAGCTTCTATTCCTGGCATCCATTTCAACATGATTTTTATTCAGACACCAAAAAAATATTGTAAGCTGTTCTCATCACATTTTGATTTTTTTTTTTTTTTTTTTACAACCATTTTAAGATCAATTGTTAAATTTCTGTTTACGACTTTATGCCATCAGGAAAAAAAAAAAAGCTCATACAGACAAATCACCTAAAATAAAAAAATAAAAAATTTACCATAGAACATAGTCAAAACATTGTGATCATAATATCATAGATATATTTGTCCATAGAAAATGAATTTTGTAAACAACCCCCAATTTGGATATGATGATAGGAACAAAATTCTGAAGCCATGATGATGATATCTAAGTTAGGATAGTGATCATCAACCCAAATATTAACTTAGAGTAAATATATATGAAACCAGTCTTGATACATTTTGAACTGAAGTTTTTGGTAAAATACAAGATTGTGCAAGTACAACACTTTCATTAATCTCAAGACCTGACTCCATGCAACATTTTTATTTCCAAGACAGAAAAATTCTTCTGTATGCAAAGATATGTAGAAGGCAGAAAAATAAATTCAAAAGTGCAGCTTTGCACCATATCAAAAAAGAAATTTCAAAAAGGTGCTTCAACCTAAAGAAAACTAAATGGAATGAATGTGTTGCATGCCAAGGTTTGGTTTGATTTTATGGCAAATCAACCATTGTAGGCTATTTAATCCCAAATCCTGTTTATACCTCTACATTAAATGTATATAATTTGAAAACACATTTTCTTGATAACATTTTTTAAATGAGCCAGAGCTCATTTTTTTTTTTTTTTGCATACAGTTATATGGTTTCAAGCATTGCTATTTAACACTAATTATCCTATTCAACATTACTCATTTGTTTGCACACAGTTAAATGGTTACACAGTCATTTATCACTAATAATTCAATTAAAACATTAGTTATTTGTTTACCCACAGTTAAATGATCAAGCAGTTCTATTTCTAACAATTCAATTTAGCACGAGTCATTTGTTTACACTCAGTTTAATTGTCAAACAGTTCTATTTGACCCTATCAGGTGCTACCACTTCAGGCCAGGGGGGTACCTGGGAGCAATGGCAATGAAGAGGTACTTTACATTCCCCAAAGCTCTAGCATTACTTGAGCCTCCCCATCAAATTGTTTAGTATTATATCCAGGACACTTGTTGGGTGGGAGTTTTACCTCTCTGCAGAGATGCAGTTGGTGTATTTTACAGCCCCAGCTAACTGGGCTGCATAGCTATGAGTAAATAGTAGAGTAGACTTGGGCTCTTTAACCTTGGTATGGCAACTTGTCTAAGAGAAGGAAAACTGTACTCAAACCTGTAAAACCTTTGATTAAAATTGACCTTGTGCTACATCCTGCTAGTGCAGAGGGGTTGAGTAAGTATATATAAACAAAATTAAGAACTAAAACTGTTACAGAAGAACATTTCAAACCTCAACAGATTTGCATACATTCTAAGATAAAAATAAAATAAAAGGCAGCTTGATACTGAGGAAATGGTTAAGATTTTGAGATAAGATCAGTTGAATATAAGATAAGAATAATGGTAATGAAAAAGTAAAGGAAAAGTAATGAAAATGGAATAAGGATGAGTCCCAAGTGGGGAAAAAAAAGATAAAGTGATGAGACAGAGAGGAAGAAATAAAATGATGAAGGATACTATATTTTAGGTGAGGATGGGATAGTACACTTATGCTTGGTAGGCAGAGTGGAAAAAACCTCAGCAATAGAGAACAGGAAACATTATCTAGGAAACAGATTTATATCACTTTGATATCATTTTACAAGTACAAGAACACAGAGACTTTTAGCACATAGAATTCTAGCATTACTTTCTTTTTTGGAAAGGAATTACCTTGGAAATTCGCTTCTACTTTAATACCAGCTACCAATGGCAAACTTGCTACCATATCCACATTAATTTTGATGGGTACCATAATTGCGTACATAACACACATTCATGAAATTTCAGCTATTAAATTCTCAAAAAAAAAAAAAAAAAAAAAAAAAAAAATGTGTATTATATGCATCAACATATTGGAATTTGTAGCAGCTAAAATTATACTAAATTCTTTCATCCACTTTTTTATTGACTAAATATAAGTTTATATAAAAGTTTTAAAAACACAAAATTTACACAGCATTTAAAGCAAAGACAAGGACATGTTCACATAAAAATACGACAATCTTTCAGTGAAAATAAGTTCACTATAGATGGAAGAAATTAAAAAACAAACACATTCCAGTGGCCATTTCTCTGTAGCAGTGGAAAACAAGAGGGTGTTACAAATTTGTTAGTTTTTACCATAGGTATAACTTACTTTCAGTGACTAGAAAACAAAAGTTAATGTCTCGTTCATGTGTATAATATGAACCCCTAAATTTTACACTTAAAAATCTGGAAACAAGTGCATATTATATGCAAATAATTTGTTTTTTTTTCTTTGTTTTTTATTTTTTGTAACATACTTTAGTTATTTATATGACAAGAAAGAAAAGCACACACAAAAGGCAATAATAAAGGATAAGCTCTCAGTGAGTCTCAAACTCTTGCCTCTGGGAAGCCTAGTTATTTATACCAGCTGCTTTACTAGTAAGCCAGGAGGGTCATTGATATCCCAGAAACCTTAATCATACCTATAACTCATCCCTTAGTTCATCTCTGATCTACCAGCACGTGTTTATTATTGTTTTTACAAGCAGACACAAAGCCACAATTTCATCCACTGGACACACATACTATGTGCTCGATCAGTAGGGACTAGAATATGCTAACTGCATCCACTGCAAAGAGATAAGACATGCCCCCGCCCCGCCCCAAAAAGAGGTGTGTGTCCAGGATATGTTAGTAAACTATATCCAGTGGCATGGATCTAATTCGGAAACTTTGGAAAGAGTAGAGTCACCCCTTGTTTGCCATTATACAGTAGTACCATCTATTATCGTCCAATCTATAAGGTAAAATAGATCTATTTGAGATAATGATGTCTTTACCTATTTGAAATGATTGTGAAGATGTTTTTTGTACTGTATATAATTGGCAAACAAAACCATTAAACTGACTTCAGTAACAAGAGTTAAAATGCTGTAAAATTAAGCAACCAACACAATGATATATAAATCACTTGATTATCCAGTAACTAAGTGTAGTTAGATAAATACACCTCCACACCAACTTTTATAAATATTTGGCTTCCTAGCAAAAGATACCAGGACTTTATTTCTGATGAAACATACAATCAAAGCAAATATTATTATTTATTATTTATTAAATAACTCTGCAACATTGAAACACTATCAGCAAAAATAAAATTGCAATAGCTCTTGTAAAAAAAATTAAAATTGCATTAGTATACATAAGGTGTGTACTTATTTTTGGACTGTTATGTATTTATATTTTTGGTTACAGAGTTTCAATACAATAGAGTTTAGTAATAAATGATACATGATGATATCCGTTCTGATTGTATAATGTTCTACTGTTGGATATTGACAGGAAGATCTCTTTGACATGTCACATAAGTTGCGTGGGTGACATAACAGGAAGTGCACCCGCTTCCTGAAGTAAACAGGATGCCGGTTGTTCCCTGTGGAAATGTCATGCAAAATGCATAGGTGGCATGCTAGGAGGTGTGTCCATGTGTAACAGGTTGGCAGGAGGTGTGACCACCAGGATTTGCATGGACATCTAAACAATTATATAAACCAGGGAAGATTTCGACCTGGGCAGAACAAAGCAGAAAGGCAGAGAGATTTCACAGGAAAATCACACCATCACCCCTGAGTGCATGTATCTCGGCCATCTCCAACTCTCTCTCAATCTACCCATACATACATTTCAGGTAATGAAAAGAAAAGAGGTGGATTATTATTATTATCATTTTTTTTTTTTTTTTTTTTTTTTTTTTACATCAGCGTTGTTGTCTTTCTCTGCTATACAACATCACTAGAAATAATAAAATCCTAATATTTTTGCTTTAGAAGTAATAGCTTTATAAAAAATTGTTAGTGGTATATTTATTTACTTGAAGACAATTACAAGCATTAATGTAGGCGTTCACCATTTCTCAGATGTATAGAGTGATTTAAATTAAATTCAGTTAAATATTTTTTTATTGTCTAGTTTTCTTTAGTAAGAGCATAAAAATCTTTTTTAAAGTTATCTTTATTACAAACTCATTTAAAAAAGGTCACTTTTGACAGCTGTTCAGCTTCATGTCAATTTATATCCTATTCATAGAATTTATGATCAATCATGAATAAAGAGGAGTACACAATAATTAGCATTTAATTGTTATCTCTCTTGAGAAAAATAATGAACACAAACAAAATCCCACACTATCACTAACCCTTTTGCAGGCAAATAATTTTCAAAAGTTTTTGTAGAGTGGGCAGATTATTTGTAGAAAATTTTCAAAATAAAGGGCATGTTCAAACAAGTCAATCATATAAAACAAATAGAAAAAAAAAAGAAGATAATTTGATCAGTAATAATGTGTCATAGTACCATATTTATACCATGAATAAAGCATTCACTTTTAATTATATTTTGTTATAACAACCTTTACACAATCCTACACTACAATGGGGCCTCCTGATGATGTTTCAATATATTAACATTGAATTGATCAATGAGCAGTCAATAGGAAACTGCCTTACATTAAGCTACTGTAAAAGCAGCAAAATGTAGCCCTGCCTGCAAAATGGTTAATACAAATATGTGAGTGGAAATTGCTTTATACTCATTGCAATATACTCTGGTATAACAAAAATCAGATCATTATCACAGACGATTCTGCTATATTCTAATAATCATTAAAAACTTAACATTTATGTGGTAAATATTTCCTAAGTAAAAGGAGTACTGCATGAGAAGATGAGTTAGCAAATATAGCTTTTTTTTTTTTTTTTTTTTTTTAAATCACACACACACACACACACACACACACACACACACACACACACACACACACACACACAAGAGAGGGAATCTGTTCATTTCTTAGTTGGTATTTTTTTTATATCAAGTATACAAGAAATGCTCTTAAGAAGCAATTCATTTAGTTTCAGGAGAATGAACATTGTTGCCAAAAAAGAACTTACAGTAGGAACAAGAGGAAATTATCTCCCTTGTTTCAGATTGCATAAATGCAGAGCCAGTAACATTTTCATAGAAGTATGAATGAGACCATGGAACTGACATACATCTCTTAGATTTTACCCATATACTTCAACCACCAATATTCTACATGGCCTTGCAGACAGGATTTGAACCTGTGAAGGCATAGCCCATTGGATTTCAGCAAAGAAAGCATGGGTTTTCTGCTGTCAGAAACATTGTACATGTCTGAGAAAGGTACACTCTTTTGTTCCGAGGGCTGGCACAACATATTTGCCCGCAGTAGATTTTGTGTCGATGCTGAATGCTGATATATACCCACTGAGGGTTAAGTAGCTGCAATTACCTGAGCATTAGAAAAATGTCGCATGTTTATTAAGGGTTGCCCTAGAGTAATAGAGATGACAGTGACAGATCAACCACCAATGGAAGTATTTACAGACAGAAATACTTAATAAAATATACAATCCCTACCTCTTTAGGCAGAAGGGGGGAGGGAATCACTCCAATATTTCTTTACATTTTTATAGGCCAGATAAATGGCACAGGGGTTCTAATGCTACTTCTTGCAATCAAGTTGATTTGGTGGAAGCCTTTCTTTGCCTATTTCCCCTCCTCCTCCTCCTGCAATAGCAGATTATAGCAATAATGAGGCTGTCATGACACCTGACAACATTCAGGCATCCAGTCAAAAATCATAAAAATTACAAAACCCTAATAACTTCAATTGAACACAGATTCCTCAAAAGATGTTCTGTCTGATAAAACCTGAGATCTGTGATTTCTGGGAAGTATGTGGCACCACATCAGCACTGAGAGGAGCTTAGTACTAATGGATGGGAGAATTGTAGAGCCCAAGTCCCTCAGAGGAAAGTATTGCATTGTTTACATTCAGCCCACCAAGGGGTGAATGACATAAAGGCTGTTGCCAATGATTCAGTATATTGGCCTGGTGTGTGTGTGTGTGTGTTACTTCAGAGCTAATTGCATAGCATGGTTGAGCATGGCCCCTAAGTCAACTCTGAAAGCCAATCACTATTACCCCCATCTCTAGATTGGTCCTTCCAACAGATAGTTATGAACTTCTTCTCCAGCAAACATTTTACATACCTTGTTTCCACTGATAGATTCACTAGTTGGCTTATTTTGTACCAACAAAAACAAGGTCATGCGACTACCTCCAAATTAATATCAATTTGTCAGGAACTATCCCATACATATGGTGTCTCAAATGAACTTAGTAGCAATGGTGGCCCACCTTTCATATCCAGCCTATTTCGGCAAGTCCTAAAAACATGGCGTGTAAAGCATTGACTGCTCTCAGTAGCATATCCTCAATCTAAGAGCAGAGCAGAGCTTGCTTTATAAACAACAAAGAGGATAGTAAATGGCAACATGAATCCTCAGAGTTAATTAGATAATGACAAGGTGGCAGAAGCCATCCTGCAATACTCCTATCCAAGGATACAACTCCTGCACAATTTCTTTTTCACTATTGACTTTATGATGTCTTTCCTTCACAACCTATTCTCCCCAGTCTATATGCTGAATAGATAACTGCAGCACAACATTGTGAGGCAAGCTTTCATCAAACTAATGCTTGAATGACAAAGTGGTATAACAGATATACCCATAACCTCT
>OY757910.1:27666126-27681126 GCA_963585895.1 Sepioteuthis lessoniana | reverse complement strand
GGGGCAGGTGGCCGTACAGTTGGTGTCTTGTGGGGTGTTGCTGCCAGGACTTGTTCAGGATTGCACGCAGCATTCTTGTGTAATTGCCATCTAGCTTCTTCTCCAGCCGTTTTGTTAGCGTCCATGTAGTGCAGCCATATAGCAGTATCGATGTGACCGCTGCCTGGAAGAAACTGCGTTTCATTTTATCGGTTAGGTCTGATTTCCATATAATCGATAGCCTATTGATAGCTGTCCATGCTTTCGTTAACCTCGTTTCGATGTCTTTTTCGGTTGATTCGACGCTGCTTCCTAGGTAAGTGAATTTGTCAACTAGTTTAAGAGGGGTTCCTTCTAGAGTGGAGATGTCCCCCGTTTGGTTATAGCACATATATTCCGTTTTGTGTGCATTAACATAGAGGCCCATGCTTGCTGCTGCTCATTCCAAACTATGCAGAAGTGTTTCGGCTTGGTCAGGTGTATTTGCCAGTATCGCTATGTCATCGGCGTAGTCGGCGTCGGTAATTGTTGTTGCGGGGTACCTTCTGCTTCTTTTCTTCGTCAGTTCGAAGCCATTCTCTTTGATTTTGTCAATCGATGTTCTAAGTACGTAGTCTAGACAAATGATAAAGAGGTACAGGGCCAGCGTGTCCCCTTGGGTTACATAGTACCAATAGTATTTTTTGCAGTAGGTTATAAGCAAATTATAAGTCTGTTAAAAGCTGTGAACAGTTTGTTATTAGTATATGATGTGTTTTTCCAAAGTTTAAAACAAGAGCCCTAAGGTAGATAGTAAAATAGTACTCAATCCCAAATATAGAATAAAATAAGATTTAGCTCAAATTATCAGGTTTATGGATTTAAAAGATTAATATTTACTACTGAATAATGCACACTGACAAGGAAAGAGATCATGTTGAAAAAGTTTTCTGGGTATGACACTAAACATCTAGTAGTGTGGCTCAAGGGTAAAAGAGATATGTTTAACAATTATGATATCCAGTATTCCTATCTAATATGTGTGCAAGTTATTTATACTAGAATAGTTACTTGAAGCTATAATTGCTTAGTAAGGATTATTGATTATTATTAATAAGGATTTGGAAACTATCGGTGTTAGATACTTGGATTAATATAACTGTGCAAACAAATTATTAGTAAATAGGGATAATTAATTTAAACCATGTAATTAGTATTATTCTATGGTTTCAAGTATTCCTGTGTGTAAACAAATGATTAAAGACAATTTTTTAAAAGTACAATTAAAAAAAACAACAAAAAAAAACCGGCAATGGAGCTTTTAAAATATAGTTAAGCCCAGTCAGCTAAGACAGTAGAACATGTCCACAGTATCTCAGCTAAGGGGTAAGACTCCACCCCAAAAGAGTGTCCTGGATTTGACACAAAACTGCATCTGATTGTGGTTTTAGTTCTGGAGTTTTGGAAAATGTGGTTTACTCCTTTATTGTCATTACTCCCAGATCCACTGACCCAAAGTGGTAGTATCTGTTAGGGTCCCATCAATAGGTTAAATATAATGGTTTAATCAATGCTTGAAACCATGTAACTGTGTACAAACAATGCTACCTACAAACTATTTGCTCACAAATCATAATATATGTATAAGCAGGATTTGGCATTAAATAATCCACAGGGGTTCATATGCCATAAAATCCAACCAACCAAGATTAGTTCTGATTGTAATCAAATATTTATAAATGAATCAAATTTCAGCATTACACAACCCATAAGAAGTTAAATAAATAAATAAAACCATGAAAGTGTAGATGTATTGATTTACCTATGCAAATGTATTTTTTAAACCTAATTATTGATTCCACAAGCGTTTTATATGGCCTATTATGAAGTACGTATATTTTTTTTTCTTTAAAAGTTTGCTTTTGTTTCCTGTATTTTACAACATCGAGGCAGATCTCTCTTGTCCAATGAAAGGGGTTTGTTGCAATCTTCTACCTTGGTGTGTACTTAACATTTTATGAGTACTTGTTACCTGCTTGCTGTTCTTTCAATTGGAAAAGTGTACTGCTTTCAATTGGAGTGCCTTACTATTTTTAGAAGACACTTTCCATGTTTTATAACCAGTTAAACTGCCTGATAAAAAGCTGTTCTGTAATTGGAAGGTATTTACCAGTACCAACTACTTAGTTCAATAAAAGTTTAGAAAAGTGTAATAGATAGTGTGGAGGATTACTTTACACTAACAATTGTTATTCAATGTGTTATATTGGTATAAACATACCAAACTCCTGTTCAAGGAACCCTCTAAAAAGATAGTTGTCTAGAGTTTTCAAAGTTGGGGGACATAAAAAAAAAATTTTTAAATTTACAATTAGAGCTAGACATCTCAAATATGTCTTTCTCTTTTATAAGTGACATTTGAAAATCATATATTGATTTGATTCATATAAATCCATATGCTTATATTTGTTGTTTTTGACATAATATATGCTCTCTAACATTTATCAGACACTAGCAGAGATACCTAGTGATTCTGGGGAGATAAACAAAATGTTTAAACAAAATAATTCTGATACGTATTCTATGAATACAGAAATATGAACTAGACTTAATTTAGATAGCAGTCTTGTTAAATAATGAATATTAAAGTGTCTATTTAGAGAATTACCGGGCCATTGGCATAGTGGGTAGAGCATTTGCCAATGGTCCAGGAGATCAATCCCAGGTCCAGTCATATCAAAGACTAAAAAAAAAAAAAAAAAAAAAAATACTTTATGCCTCCTCACTTAACACTCAGCATTATAAGGTACAGATCAAGGATAAGTGGAGAAAGGAGTATCACTCTTCCTTACACCTCTGTGTAGTAGCTATTGAAAAGGGAGCTTTTGGGTCACCTTCAACTACTGTCGGCTAACTTATTTAGAGAATAGTATAGACAATACTACCAATTAGAAAAATGGGCCAGTTTTTGGTACCAATTTGTTCCTGCTACCTTGCCAACCATGCAAGTGGTTAATGATTGCCTGGTCTCAGGGGACCTTGTCCTCAGACAATGCCAGCTTTGCAGGGTTGAGTTTATTGTTTGGCACTTGAGGCACCCTAAAGGGAAATGCTAACAGGACCAAGCATTTTTGGATCTAGTCATGCACAAGTTTCAATTTGTGCATGGCTTCCCACTGTGTCATACACTGACTTGAAGGGAAGTCAGTTAAATACCTTTTTAATTACTTGCCTGGTGAATCTCGGTTATGGTGGCTGAGTCTTACAAGAGGAATTTTCACAATAGTCACTTTATTATATCAGTTGCTCAACAGTGTACAAGTCTATTTGAATTAAAGAAAAAAAAAAAACTGTTCAAATAAATACTGGTCTCAATACCTTTTGATCATACCTTGCACATCTGTTTGGTTTATGATTAGTAATGCAATATGGTATTATTGTATGGCATAATGAGATTCTCTTGATCCTTTTTGGTCCAGGAAATAATGCTAATGACCTTTTTAAAGTGTGTTTGTCATTCATCCTAAAATGTAATTAGGACACTCTTATACACAGGTTATTCCAGTAGCCATCATCTAGAAAAAAGTTTGTAATATTTTTTTTCATAAATAATGTTCACTCTCTTGAGACTAAAATATAAAATTGCTTCTTAAAAGCATTTCGGGTCTTTAATATAAAATAGGCTATAAAGAATAGGCCAGATTCTCTAAGAAAAGCTAAATTTGTCCAATATCCGGTTAAAAGTTTCATTCATTGTTTTTTTTTTTTTTTTTTTTTTTTTTACATAGTTAAACTTAGTTCAATCTAAAACTTGCAAATCAGCTATACCTGAACACCTTAGTGGTCAGGCTAGTGAGCTGAGGCAATAGAATATGCCGACTGCATCTTTGCAGAGGGGTAAAACCCCACCCCCCAACAAGTGTCCTGGATATAACATTAACACATCTGATAGTGAGGTTCCAGTCCTGGAGCTTTAGGGAATATGGAGTACCCCTTCACTGCTATTGCTCCCAGGTCCACTCTGGATTAGAGTGAACCTGGGAGTTGTACCTGCTAGGGTCTTATCTATGGGTAAAATAAAACAGTTTAATTATTTATTATACTTGAAACTATTTAACTAAGTGCAAACAAATGAGATCTAGTTCGTTTAAAAAAGTGTCACACACAAACTATTAGCTTACAAAGCACACACAAGATTTGGTATTTAATAATCTACATGGGTTGATATGCCATTAAAAAAATAAAAATAATAACAACCAATCAACCAACTTTAGTTGTAGGAAAAGGAAGAACTAAAGAAATATGGCAGATGGACAAATTGTGGCTAGTTGAAGGCATGATTCTAGGAATTAGCTCTTCATAGAAATAATCATAATTTAACCAGGAATCTTGACAAAAGCACCAAAAAATTACTCAGCAAAATGTTTTATCTACTACAATACAACTTAAATAAATGCTGTTAAGTGAACATATAAAAATCTAATCAGTTTAACAGCATTTATTGTTACTAACAGAATTATTATAAGAGACATTGATACCAGTTTTACTTTTTAAATTAGTTTTGCTTGTAAAAAATCAGCTAATAATAATAACAATAGAGAAGTTTTAATTGCCAAAGCACATTCTTTGAAATCCAATACTATCAGAAACCAGGTCTTGTGGCATTTCTCGGAGTTATTCTTCTCCAACTTTTGTCCTTTTTGATGTACTACTAACTTTCTGAATAAATACTTATGATGAAAACTAACCCATCCCTCTTCTCCATCAAATTCAGACAAAAGTCAAACAATTTTAACTGTGTTTCCAATATTTATCCTCCTGTCAAAACAGATCAGGCATTTTTCAAATGTAGGACATGTTAATGCCCACTGATGGAAGGGAAGGACCAAATGTATTTCATTTCCACAAAGTTTGATTTTTAAAACTTATTTCATAAAAATAAAACTCAAATAAATCAGAATTAAACTAATAGAAGACTGGTTTAATAATGGTTTAATGAACTAACAAGTCTAGACTTATATTATCGAGTGGTGTGGAAAAGTTCTCAGCCTGACCAAGATCCAAACAAAACAAACACACTATTCCACATATTCATCATGCAGTCCAATACACTTGGCATATAACTTCAAGTTTCTTTAACCTTAAATAAATATATTTTAAAAAATTGAAGAAAAAAAAATAAACAAATTCAAAATATAAATTTCATTCTTGTTTAGGCTGAGAACTTTTTATATAAACTTAAATACAAAGAGAAAAAGACTAAATAGAAGAAAGGTACATGAAGGTCACTCAAATTCAATTGTTTTATCAAACAAAAATTCTTTTATTACTCTAAAACAGGAGTCCTCAACCTTTTCAGTTGCAGGGCCATAAAGCTTAACTAAAGAAAGTCTGGAGTTGCAATTTTAAAGGACCAATAAAAAAAAAATGTCTAAAATCACTAAGTAACAATCATAATTCATTAATGAGACATCTAATGTGTTTACAGCTACAAAAAGATTGCATATCAGGATTAAATGAAGAGGTTGACAGAAGCAGTACATCAGATAAGTGATGATTTGACAGTTACAAATGCAGTGTAATCTTGGCACGTTTCATTTTTAGAAGCAATATTTCACAGTGGCATGTAGTGCCGAACATGCTCCTCACTACTTGCTGGATGTGGAGGCGGGTGGATAAGGTTGGGGAATTGTCCAAATGGAAGTAAGTGGTTCTTATAGAAATCAAGTGTGCGATAAGCAAGAAACTTGGACTTCAAATCTTCTGAACACTGATGATAAATGAGTTTCATTAGAAGTTGTAATGGTAATTCTTTACAGTCAACATTAAAAGGGAAGAGAAAAATTTTGAAAGTTGAGTGTAGAGCTGAACAGATGGGCCTTGAGGGTTGCATGCGGTACACGAGTTGGGGACCCCTGTTTAAAAACTACAGTTAGCAAATAATTTTCATTAAACTTCACATATTTAAGAACATTTCATTTACATTTGTTTTTTGTAAGTCTGCTTTCAAATATCCAATAAAAAAATTCAAATAACAATGTTTTACCTATATTATTAAAACAAAAAGGGAAAACAAGGTATTTTCTCTATTGTCAGACAAAAATAACATCAGCAAATTTACTAAATGTTTTTCTCTAGCAGCAAATTAAATTTAATAGCTGTGATTCATTTTAGAAATTTCAGCATGATAATTAATTCCACCATTATCTTAAAAATGGAGTTAGTACTTTTCCCTGCTTTGTACATCCCAAGAGATGATTAAATCCAAAGAATTGAAACATCATACAGGCTTAAAAAAATAAAAAACCTTTTATCACTTACTTAAATGCTGCCTTAGCAGCCATTAAGTTTGATTTTTAATTTTTATAGAATTTATATAATAATTAATTGAAAATAAATGGAAGTATTTTATAATTAGCATTTAATAGTTACTTCCTTGAGAAATTATGATTTGGTGGGCGAGTATGAATACAGACCCCACAGTTGCAAGGGGAACCGGAAATTGCTTTATTCTCTAAAAACATTTTAAAATAATAATAACATGCCTGGTTGATTTTATGCTGGTTCAAATAATTATAAACAGTATTTTCTATAGGATAACGCCAACAAAAGTAAGAGAGAGAGTACTGATCAAAAGTATTTGAACAAGCATAAAATATGATTTTCTTTTTTTCCTAAGACTGCTGAGACCATTAATTAGCTTACTAGTTTCATAATTCTACCAACAAGAGTTTGTTTAGGAGTACCAAGATAAAAAAATTTTGTCATAGGAAAATGGAATTAATGACTAAAGTTCAAATCCAAGACAATGCTGTTTGTGATTTCCTTTGCACTAATGCCTCTAAATAAAATAAAAAAATTAAAAAAAAAAAAAAAAAAGCATGAATCCATCTTTTCTCCCTCAAACTATGGGTAGATAGTAGGAAAGATTGGGTTCACTCATTTCAGTAAGGTAAACAGTCTAGAAAAAGAAAAACTGAATTCAAACCAACAGTAATCTGCTTAAAAATTTACTTTGTATCACATCCTGCTTGTGGCAGAGGATTTGGTTTGGTTTGGTTTGGTTTGGTTTTGTTTTATGGCATATCAACTATTGCTGGTTATTTAATGCCAAATCCTGTTTTCACATATTTATTGAATATATGATTTGTAAAGACATTTTATAGATACACACAGTTAAATGATCCAACAGTTCTATTTCTAACAATTCAATTTAGCATAATTCATTTGTTTGCACTCGGTTTAAATGCCAAACAGTTCTATTTGACCCATAGATAGAATACTATCAGGTGCTACCACTTCGGGCCAAAGTGGGCCTGGAAGTGATAGCAATGAAGGAATACTCTGCATTCCCCAAAGCTTCACCATTACTGGAGCCTCACCATCAGACTGTTTCGTGTCATATACAGAACACTTATTGAGTGGGTGGGGATCTTACCCACCTGCAGAGATGCAGTCAGTGTATTTTACAGCCTCAGCCGATTAGGCTGAGAGGGTTTGAGTAAATACAAACACAAGTCTGCTTTTTCAATCTCCTCAAGTCATTCTATACAAAATATATAAAAAAAAAATCATTTTACAATTCAATTACATTTTCTTTTAAATCCAGAAATTCAACATTGAAAAATTTGCATGTTAAATTCTTGGCTAATGTTCTCAAGTTAAACTCTTAAACCTCAAACAATTAGTGGGGAGTTCATATGTATGACAGTGGCAAACAAGCTGGATTATAAAAATCATAGTAAGCAAGTTCAAACTCATTATGCTATTATCTCCACTTTCAAATACTCTTGGGAAAGGTGTGAACCCTTTTATCACCCAAGCTATGGGTTAAATAGCACCACTACCATTTTCTAAATGTTGATAGGACATTAAAAAGCAGAGACAAATCAACTAGAGGAAATTTATCTTTTTGATCAAACACTTATGAGCAACACTACTAAAAAAAAAAAAAAAAAAAAAAAAAAAAAAAGAAAAAAAAAAAAAAAAAAGTAATTTTTATTCTCACAAATTATTCATCATACATTACTACTATGCCACGGATGAGTATGTTGACCTATTTCTATGAAATAGAAGGTATGTTTCATAAATGTCTCAGAAGGTAAAAAATTCCTCGAGTTATATTGTTTTCTTCTCCAAGTTATACTCAAGAGAAGATACAAATGAAAAAGGTCGTCATCAGAGTCACTTTTTACTTCTTTTTCCTGCAATACCAAAAACTTCTGTTTTATTGCTACAACTATGAATAGTTATTAACTATTTGATCGATACTGAGTGTTGGTAAAACAACTTGTTCTTTAAATGTATACAACTTGTGAACAGAGGAAAACTGGTGCTTCCAGATAAAAATCCTTTTGTTGCTTTTTGGAGGTTTGCCACAAACACCAGAAATTTGCCAAAATTTTAAAATTAATACATAAAAACAATAAGTCACTCATCCAAAATTTATGAAATTTCTCTCCAGATTTTATTTTTTGTCTAAATCCTCCTTCATCCACTAATGACTTCACATAATTTATTTCCAAGTGGTCTACTTTTCTCCACACGGTTGATTTCCACAACTTAAGACATGAAACTGAGATTATATACGCATGTACATGTGTGTCTTATTGAGGTTTTATCAAATTCAGAAATTTGATGGAACATCAATAAGGCATCTTAGCTTACATCAGCACTATGAATTTCCTTTTTGTACTTTAAACAATAAAATACAAAATTTCTGAAGGTTATTCTACCTAGCATCCTTAATCATGAGAAATTTAACTGAACATCAATGATCTTACATTGAAACTTCAACTTTATTCAACTATACATCAAATCCTTTTTAGGCCAATCCCAAAATTTTTATTCAAATCAGTGGTTCCCCCCCCCAAAAATAAATAAATAAATAAAATACACACTATGAACACCCTCATCTTGAGATATAGTTCTGTGCACAATTAAAAAGAACATGTAAATTAGCATAAAAGATATTACTTCTATTGTACCGGGGCAAGGCAAAAGTTATTTTGGTATATGCTAGTTTGTGGTGCAGATAGCATGTGACTGAAGCAGTTCAAGTTATGGTAGGTACCCACTGTGGTTGATAGTATTGTAATAGTTGGTATAATAACAAGTCAGGCATTGTTTCACTCCATGTGTGATTTGAAAGCTGTGCAGATGAACATGCAATGTAGTCTAATTCAAGAACTTATGGCTCAGTTTGAACTTGTAATACATCACACCTCAGAAGCAACAAAAAGCATTTGTTGTACAAAAGGTGAAGGTGCAGTTGATCACAGAACAGTAACCTGATGATTCAAGAAATTTTGCTCAGGCTGCAAGAACCTTGATCAGGCAAGGTCAGGCAGGCCTAAAACGATGGATTCCAGGACTACATTACAAATTATAGAGACAAATCCATAAAGTAGCAATCAAAGAGTATCTGACGAGCCTGGCATCTCACAGTTCAGTGTGGTCCATCACCTTCATGACCTTAGAGCAGCAAAATTTTGCTTCACATTACCATTTGCAAAACTTGATTCACCCTAGTATTTGAGAAAGGAAAAAGAAAATCATTTGCTTATTGCTTTTTGTCCTACCTCTTTTACTATTCAGGATATAAAAAAATTCTCAGAAGCAATTCTTTTATATTTTAGTTTCAAGTGAGTGAATATTGTTTATGGGGGAGGAAAAAAAAAGTTAGATTTCTTTAAAGATGGTGGCTACGAGAATAACCTGTGTGTAAGAATGCCCAAATTATATTTTAGGAGGAATGACAAAAACACTTCAAAAGGGTCATTGATTGGAAATATCTTAGACCAAAACTTTTGACTCACCCAAGTAATAGAGCATTTCACAATTTCAAAAGAGAAATTAACTTTTATTTTCTATCATTGAACATAGATTATGATTTGATTTCCAAGTTTTCCTTCTCCAAGACTGGTTACCAAATCAAGGCTAAAGAACCCAGTCTGTCCTATTTACTCATAGTTGGGGAGAGAAGAGATAAATTCATACCTTTCCCAAGGGTATGAACACTGTATGAAATCCAAACAGCTTCATCAAGGATTTGAACTCAGAGCATTGTCTATTTTCAACAGTAACTGTTATGCCACAAGCACCTCCAATAAATTCATATATTCAAGTAATGGATTCTTTTTAACATAAAGCAAGACCAGAAACCAATCCATTATTTATCTGTGACAATCAACAAATAAAAAATTTAAAAAATTTAATTAAAAAGTTTTTTGTTTTTTTTTTAATTAAAAAAATAAAAGATGAATAAAATAAGATCAAAGAAGACTTATCCTGTAACTTAATTTGGTCATGAATAGCCTAGCAGAGCCCATCAATCTCTAGGTCTACATCTGGTTTGAATTCAGAATTTCTCTTCTCTTAGACTAGTTCCCATACCAAAGTTAAAAACCCATACCTCTTTACCATTTACCCCTAGCTGGAAAGGAGAATTTGATTCATACTTTTACGAAGAGTATTAATACTGTGGAAAATGTAAATAGCCTCATTCAGGATTTGAATTTGGGTAGCCAAGTCCACTTTGTATGACAAGAACCATTACACTATGAGCACCTTCATATACGAAAGAAATTATCTAATTTACACAAAATGCAAGAATCTAATAAGGTCTAACAATCTTCTTAGTATATCATTAAATGATTGTGCCATAAATAGTATTGTTACCAGTAAAGTGCAAAATGTAAGCATTTTAGAGGAAGAAGTATAATATAGGGGTAGGACACTTTCTTAATAAATTGAAATCTGTGAAACAAATACTAATTATAATAGACAACAGAAATTAGAATATGTTATTAGTAAACTGATATCTGAAACCTAAACTAAATAAATATATTCTGATGAACATGGTATTCTTTATTGCAGCAGTCAGGGTTAGCAGTTTAGCATAAAATAAAAAAAATAAAAAAAAAAATAAAAGGAAGAAGAAAAAAGTTCATTATATACAGAGGTTCACTAGTCTTGTCTTCATGTAGAAGGATGAACAAGGTACAAAATAGAATGGTTTGTATTGTGAGGTAGCTGCAGTATGAATCAAAATGGCAAAAGCAGAGAATAGACATTTATAAAGCACAAAAGGAATAAACAATTGACAACAAACAACAATTTGCTTTTAGTAACAAGGTACCTTCATTGTTTCACATTGGTCATTTCACATACTATTTAAACAAACCTGGTAATCTCCAGAAAGTGTACTAAGATTTTATTTTATACTCTGATTAATTTTAATGGCATATCAACCTGCTTAGTTTAATTTATGCCATGAGGTTAGGGAATCACATACTTTGTATGTTTATATTTACATTTTGTGGATAGATGTTTCTTAAAAAAGTATTGCTATCTTAATACTAATATTTTATACACAATTATATGATATCAAGTCACTATTTATAGTTAATAATAAATATTTGGCACACAATTATATGGTTTCAACTAACTAATGATAATCCTTTCAAAACAATTATAGCTTCAACAAACTATTCTTAATGCAAGTAATTCATACACCTATCTTATACAAATTATTTTTAAACAGATCCATCTGACTCATAGATAAGATCCTAACATGTACTACCACTTCAGGTTAAAGTGTATCTGAGAGTAATGGCAATGAAAGGGTATTCTACACTCCCCAGATTTCCAGGACAGGAGCCTCAACTTCAGATGCAGTCGAGTGTCATACCCAAGATATCTCTTATTTTTTTTTTGGCGGGGTTGGGATCACTCCTCTGCAGAGGATAGAGTCAGACAAATCTCCATTAACAGGGTGAACTTCATATTGAAGTTTTAGGTATGTGATAGAATATCTTCATTTTATCATCATGATATGCTGCTAGCACAGATTTCCCTGACCCTCTCTCGCCACTTGTCTATCGCTCCCAGGAGACCTTCCTGTATCAGTACAGAGCTGTTGTAGATAACTTCTAGCTGGTAGCCCAACCCTTGTTCATCCATATGAAGGGGTCCACAGGAGTACATTGCTTGTGAGTTTCTCCTTACTTCAGCAGCAGTGTCCCGGATATCTTGTTAGTCTAATTTGCATAGTTTTTGAGATGGGTGGTAGATGGCCTTACAGCAGCTGTTTTGTGAGATGTTGCCTCCAGGATTTGTTCAATACAGCTTGTAGCACTCTGAATAACTGCTGTCAAGCTTTTTCTCTATTTTGCCTATTGTAGTAGTATTTCCATTAAATTTCAATTATTCACAAAATAGTGAAAATAGAATAGCAACTCTTTGCATATAAGTATTTAGTAATTTACTAAGCTTTTTGCTAAGATGCGACACAAACCTGCATGAATGGGGCACCAATGAGACTCAAACTCATTCATGAAGGTTTGCTAATCTAGCTTGCTAACCATTACACCATCCAAGGCATGTACATATTTATCCAACTTCTCCACTACAGGGAGGATGTGACACAAAGTCAATTTTTAAGGAAACAGTTTAAATTCAGGATTTTCCTTTTAGGTTGGTTGCCATAGCAAGATTAAAGAGTCCAGTCTGCTCTAATATTTACCTAACGCTAGAGGTGGACGAGATGTATTCATGCTTTTCTCCTAAGGGCATTAGAACAAAGTGATACATAAACAGCTTGGTTCAGGATTGAACTTGGCATGCTGAATCAATTTTCTATGAGAATAACCATTACGCCATCTGTACCTCTTTGCATATAGAATAAATCAAATCAAATATTAAAACTTAATACCAACATAATAAATCCAGATTAAGATAAAATGAATATGGCTGAACAAGTGAATGTTTACAAGAAACTTGCATAAAAATCAATTGAATAAAAAAAATCCCACAAATCTATTCTGCAAAGAAAAAGGAAGAGTAACTGAATGATTATAAAATGTTAATATGTCCTAGTGTTTATAGCAACAAAATGATAGCCAAAGTGTTGTCTGCTATTGGCAAAATAGTCAGTTGCTAAGGCTTCAGAACAAGAAAAAAATCCAGTCCTTCCTCCAATCTAGCTACACGAGTTGAATAAAGATCAATTAAACTACTGCAATGCCCAATCAGATAAAATCTTTTCAATAAACAGCAAAGTTACTATGCATCCTGTATAAAAATATAGGATGAATATTAGCTAACACAAAAAAAAAAAAAAAAAAAAAAAAAAAAAAAGAGAGAGAGACTGCTTTTATTTCATCAATTTACAATTATTTTATCAGAAAAGAGCATCTATCACTAATTAGTGACGAGTGAACTCACCATAAAATTTTGTTGCTTATTAGGTAATCCATGTGTTAAATGTTAGATTTGCTGAATCTTCAATTTGTCACAAAGTGCAGTTTATTTAAAAAGAATTAAACTATTGCACTCAGAGAGGTTTGGCATGTCTAGGTGAGATTAACTCAGTGTAATGGGCCAGTTGAAAGCGAGAAATTTCCGGGGAGAGGGTTTAAAGTCACATAAACTATGAATCTAGCAGTAAGAAATTAATTTTTACCTCTGAATTAGTTAACCCAAAGCTGTTGAGAGTTGTGCTGGGTTAAAATGGATCTGGAAGTAACAGTAATAATAAAGAAGTACTCCCATTCCCCAGAACTGGAGCCTCACCATCAAATGCAGTTTAGTGTCATACCGAGGACACTCCTTTTTTTTTTTTTGAAGGTGGTGTCCTACCCTTCTGCAAGGAACACAGAAAATTCTAAGCCCTACCAACAGGGCAGGCAAAGTTGATCTAAGGTTCTGCTGAATACGAGAATGACCACACAAGTAAAACCTATTCTGGTTTTTACAGAAGGCTTTTAATAAAAAGAATCCCCTGGAGGAGTATAAAAAATATTTGTAATATTTCTTTGCTGAGAAAAATAAAAACATTAAGAATTTTTTCTCAATAAACCAAACAATCTTTTTTTAAGCAACTCACTAAAATATCAATTTAAGGAAATGTACCCTAGAAACATTTCTGGAGACTGAAAAAAATAAGTGTCTACAATTCTTCATGTAAAATTTTAAGAAAAACAGTACATTATAGTCTTAAAGATTTTAATATGTGAAATGTAAATAAAGTGCCTATACATAATTATAGATATATATTTTAAATTATGAATTTAAATTTCATTAGAATCAATGAAATATTGCATAATAATTTTGTTTTAATGAAATGAAAATTTAAAAAAAAATCTTTTTTATTTCAATATATTTTCTTTTCCTGTTTAAACCTTTAAGACCTTGAGGTAGTTTTAAAGTAAAGATTTTATACAGCATGATAAAAACAACCTGTATTATTTTTATATTACTATAATTAGATTGTGTATAATATGCATTTAAGTATAATATACACCCCAAACTTTTGACTAAGAAATTCTGAAAATAAAAAAAAAAAACATTTTTCATGTATGCAGAGCTTTTAGGAAAAGATGTTTATATCCCTAAAATTTGAAATAAACTTGTTTGGGACTTCTCTTCAGTGACGCCCTCAGGTTATAGAAGATTTCGGGTCTTATTAGCATCATATCTTCTCACCAATGCAACCTGTCCTGCCCTTGAACAAGTGACATCCTTCCAACAATCTAGCTCGAGGGTCACACCAATACCTAATGAGATCCACCAGCTAAGTTCCTCCAGTTATTTTATGGGTATATCAGTTTAGATTCTCTTTCCTCTTATTTTCATAATTCCTTCCTATATCTTGAGGGGGGAGGAATTTTCTATATTTACAAGTAAGAATGTACAAATTAAAAATGAAAAAATAATTAAAAAACACTAAAACTAAGGACAATCTAAATACCCCCAACTTAATAATAAAATGGCTCTATTGAGTTTAAAAGCAACTGATTTATAATGATAGTAAAAGTAATGAAATTGACATAAATTTAAGAAAAAAAAAAAAAAAAAAAATTTTAATTATAAAAACCAAAATTCCTTATTTAAAAACGAAATAAAGAAAACAAAACGAAGCCCTTTACAAAATGTGTAAATACATTTATACTATCAATGGGCGTGCAAAAGCAGGACGAGCAGCACAAACATATATTCAGCAACTATGTGAGGATACGGGATGTTGTCCAGAAGACCTGC
>OY757910.1:27464398-27665926 GCA_963585895.1 Sepioteuthis lessoniana | reverse complement strand
TGCAATTGTTCTCATAACTTTTTCTTCAAGTGTTTGTGAAAGTCCAAATGGTGCAACTGTAGAGTAGTAATGATATGGGCTGACAACTTTGGAAGAATTCTGTTTTGATCATATCCAAGTGATCAGATTTCTATATGGTTGTTGATTTGTCGTTAGCTGTCCATAGCTTTACCTATGCATATGTTGACATCGCTTTCAGATAGATAGATATTACTATTACTTGGTTATTTATAATTAGATGGCACTCAGCTTCTTGATTTGAGTTGTTAGTTTTATTGTCAATGAAAACAAAGGAATAGATAAATTTGTATTGAAAAGCACAAAGAAGTTTTTATTTATATTGTGTAGTACAGGAAGCAGTAAGTTCTGCTGAGCCCAGACATGTGTTGCTAAGGGCTTACATAACAAGTGGTATCTAAGAGACCAGAAATGACCTCTCTGAAGACCCTCCATGATGGTAGGAAGACAATATTACTCTTGCAATCTGGGCCAATGTGGAGAAGGGTGAAACCAAGAACAGAATGAAGTGCTTTATGGCCAGCATCAAATACCTGACACCATTAAAAAACAATTGTTACATATGTAGATTAATTGGGAGATATGCTTAGTGTCATATGAAATGGAATTGGTGACCTGAATTCAAAATTTGGGTGAGACTGACTGCGTTTTTACTTCTTGCTAATCTCTTCTCCCTTCACTCCCTGTTATACCTAAATAGTAAGATAGATTGGGTTCTTTAGCCTTAGTTTAGGCAACCAAGTCTCGGAGAATAAAAAACTCTGAATGTCAAAACCAGCTTTACTATGGCTTAAAAAAAATGAACCTTGTGTCACATCCTGTCCATGTATAAGTTAGTTTTTAAGATTATTTATGGCTTACTGATATGTACATCTACATTGTGTTTTACTTTTTAAATCTAATTTTTTTTTCTCTTTATGAATGATGAAATAGTCTAATTCATAAAACAATTTTTTTTCATTTTGTAATTAATAAAAAAAAACTTAAAAAACAAATATAAATTCTTTTGGAAGTAGTTTCTCTACTTCTAAAAGAATTCATTTTTTTTTTTTTTTTTTTTTTTTTTTCTTTAAATCATAAATATTGCCCCATTTAAAATCAGATCAAAACTGATTATGTTATTGGCATCCATACAGTCTTCTCAAGACCACAGATCTGTGCCCTGGATCTTGGCACAGGTTTGGCCTGAAGTTGTGTGGGAAGATGAGCAGCTGCCAGTGCCAAAGTTTAACCCCCTTTCTATGACTAATGAGTTTTCCAAGGGGACGGCAAAGTGAGAGGGTATACAACTTGGCTTCAGTGTTACAAGAAGGAGGTTAAGGACAATATCTGATTACTTTAAGGACTACAGCTCTGGCTTTAGATCCAGTTTTCCTTCTAGACTTGTTGCCTTACCAGGGCTAGAGAGCCCAGTTTTGCCTTCCTACTTAATTATCTACAGCTGGAGAAGATGATAGGTTTGTGCCTGTTCCCAAGGATATGAGCACAAAATGAAATGAAAATACCTTCATCTAATATTTGACTTTGGTGGGCCTAGTCCATTTTCTGATATAACTGATCATTCATTTATACAAGAGATACTCTAAAAGTAAAGACTCATTTGTTTCCCATGGAAATTACAAAAGATACAGGCAAGGCACAATAACACCATTGAATAGAACAAGTTTTCAGCTAGAAAACACTATTTTTCCTCATAGTTATAATTGTTAGGTATGTTCTTTGCCAACAATAAACAATAGCTTTTGATATGTGACTTCTATATATCAAGGTCATTCAATAAAAAGAGAGGTGAATTTTGCCTAACAAGTTGGCGATAGGAAGCACTGTTTATAGTTGCACCTTTTTCAGGAAATAAATAGTGATGGTTCCTTTCATGACACTGAAAAATGTCAGCATCTTTACTGACTGCTGTGCCTGAAATTTTTCTTTAATGAGTGTGTTTCCACTCTATGGATTATCTCAATAACTCAGGCTTGTAGTAGCGAATTCGCATTTAGCCTATTTGTAAACCTTTTTTTTTTTCTTTTTTAATAAACTAAAACTAAAACATGCTTCTCCATACACATTAGCATTTTCTTTATAAATTTCATGTGATTTGCACTTCTCAGCTGCCGAAAAATTTGGTGACAAACCTTCGTTCAAGCCTGGAGCACTCTGTTTGATTTGCTGCCATTTTTGAATAACTTGAAAAGAAATATTTTTGCAAGATTTAGAATAATTTTTGCTATAAACCAATTTCAAACAATGCAGAGTTTTAGATTTATGGAAAAAAAATTCTGAGGAAGAAATTATTATTATTTTTTTTTTTTTTTTTTTTTTTTTTTTTTCTAAAAAATTCTGCTTATTTATTGAATGACCTTCAAATGTTAAATGAAAAAAAACATACTTAACTGTACTTATATGTGTGATTGTTTTAAACAAATTGTGTTGAGTAACAAAAAATGAATGCTTTACAACGATGTTAACAAAAGTTGGGTTTTATGGCATGTCAACCCTTGTTGGGTTATTTAATCTTCATGTGTGTCTGGGCAGTTATGTGGATTGAAGCAACTAATAATCATAGCTTTGAGTAACTATTCTTAATACAAATAATTTGTACAGTTATTAGTTTCAAGTATTATTATCTAATACAAATAATTCAAACATCTTTTGACTCTAGCAGGTCAGAGTAAATCTGGGAGTCATGGCAATGAAAAAGTGACTCCACTCTCCTCAGAGCTCCATAACTGGATTCATCAATAGATGCAGTAGTTTAGTGTCATACTCAGAAACTTTTTTTGTATTTGGAGGGGATCTTACCATAAGTTGATCTTCATCTGAAGAATGTGATACCCTATATATGGTGGAATTGGAATGGAGTCCTCTACTAGGAGCTTCTTTTGGAGAACCAAGTGATTAACTTGAACCAGTATTACTCCCAATTAGTAAATTGAAGACAACAGTTGAAAAAAAAAAGTATCCAGAATTTGTTAAAAGAAAAATAGTAATTTTTCATCAGGGTAACACAGAACTGTTTCTTGTTATTTACTCACATTCGTTTAGTTTGGCATACTGACCTCAGTTTGCTTACAGTACTTGCTGTTAGGTAAAGTGGTCACCCATCTAAGTAAAGTAAAGTCATTATAACTTAACTTTAGTGAAATCTGCTGTATAAGTCAGTCTGCATATTTTTTGTGAACTGGCAAAAATTGTTACAAGTTAGCTGAAAAGTTTTTGGTCCTCTATTCTACAGATGTTGCACTGTCATCCATTCATTCATTTATTTTTAATAAAAAAAAAATTCCTTGAAAGAGTGTAAAGGACGTTGGTAGCATTTCTTTGTTGAGAAAGATAAAAGTATCAGAAATTGTTTTTGAGGCCCATCTGTGCAACCTTAAAACCAACTTCCAAATCTTCTCTTCACTTTTTGAAGTTGACTGAAGAAGTACCATTAGAATTGCAATGAAACTCGTTTATCCTCAGTGTTCAGAAGACTTGAAGTCCAAGTTTCTTGCTTGCAACATCCTCAATTTCTATAACAATCACTTACTTCTATCTTGGATGATTTTCAACCTTATCTAAATCCAGCAAGTAGTGAGCATGTTTGGCACTACATACCACTGTAAAAAATTGTTCAAAAAAAAAAAAAAATGAAGGATGCCAAGATTACACTGCACTTGCAAGTGTCAAATCATTGCTTATCTGATGTGTTCTTTCTGTCAACCTCTTTGTTTAACCCCGATATTACACTTTTTGTGATGATAAACAACTTTAGATGTCTCATTAATGAATTATGAATGTTACTGAGTGAATTGAGCTGAGTTTTTTTTTTTTTTTTTTTTTTTTTTTTTTTTCTGTCCTTTTAAGATTATTTCCCTGGATCCTCTTGAAAAGGTTGGGGACTCCTAAAATACATTATGGTTTAAAAAGTGTTAACATAAAGAATGTGAATAAACGATCTATAATTATGAATGTTCAATTATAGATTTTATTTTTTAAAAAGTTGGTAATTGATTAGGTAGAACATTTAGCAAATATATAAAATACCTGTCCAATTATCAAGCCTAATAAAAAGTTGAACAAAGGTCAAATTTAGTTGCTACAAATTCAAAAAAGTCTGTACATGCTATACATTGTATGTATGAATGTATGTATATGTATGTATGTATGTATGTATGTATGTATGTATATGTATATGTATGTATGTATATGTATATGTATGTATTTAGGTATATGTATGTATATATGTATAATGTATGTATATATGTATATGTATGTATATCATAGTACATATATACCATACATATACATATATACATACATATACATATATACATACATATACCTATATACATACATATACATATACATACATACATATACATATACATACATACATACATACATACATACATACATATACATACATTCATACATACAATGTATAGCATGTACAGACTTTTTTGAATTTGTAGCAACTAAATTTGACCTTTGTTCAACTTTTTATTAGGCTTGATAATTGGACAGGTATTTTATATATTTGCTAAATGTTCTACCTAATCAATTACCAACTTTTTAAAAAATAAAATCTATAATTGAACATTCATAATTATAGATCGTTTATTCACATTCTTTATGTTAACACTTTTTAAACCATAATGTATTTTAGGAGTCCCCAACCTTTTCAAGAGGATCCAGGGAAATAATCTTAAAAGGACAGAAAAAAAAAAAAAAAAAAAAAAAAAAAAAACTCAGCTCAATTCACTCAGTAACATTCATAATTCATTAATGAGACATCTAAAGTTGTTTATCATCACAAAAAGTGTAATATCGGGGTTAAACAAAGAGGTTGACAGAAAGAACACATCAGATAAGCAATGATTTGACACTTGCAAGTGCAGTGTAATCTTGGCATCCTTCATTTTTTTTTTTTGAACAATTTTTTACAGTGGTATGTAGTGCCAAACATGCTCACTACTTGCTGGATTTAGATAAGGTTGGAAAATCATCCAAGATAGAAGTAAGTGATTGTTATAGAAATTGAGGATGTTGCAAGCAAGAAACTTGGACTTCAAGTCTTCTGAACACTGAGGATAAACGAGTTTCATTTGCAATTCTAATGGTACTTCTTCAGTCAACTTCAAAAAGTGAAGAGAAGATTTGGAAGTTGGTTTTAAGGTTGCACAGATGGGCCTCAAAAAACAATTTCTGATACTTTTATCTTTCTCAACAAAGAAATGCTACCAACGTCCTTTACACTCTTTCAAGGAATTTTTTTTTATTAAAAATAAATGAATGAATGGATGACAGTGCAACATCTGTAGAATAGAGGACCAAAAACTTTTCAGCTAACTTGTAACAATTTTTGCCAGTTCACAAAAAATATGCAGACTGACTTATACAGCAGATTTCACTAAAGTTAAGTTATAATGACTTTACTTTACTTAGATGGGTGACCACTTACTAACAGCAAGTACTGTAAGCAAACTGAGGTCAGTATGCCAAACTAAACGAATGTGAGTAAATAACAAGAAACAGTTCTGTGTTACCCTGATGAAAAATTACTATTTTTCTTTTAACAAATTCTGGATACTTTTTTTTTTCAACTGTTGTCTTCAATTTACTAATTGGGAGTAATACTGGTTCAAGTTAATCACTTGGTTCTCCAAAAGAAGCTCCTAGTAGAGGACTCCATTCCAATTCCACCATATATAGGGTATCACATTCTTCAGATGAAGATCAACTTATGGTAAGATCCCCTCCAAAATACAAAAAAAGTTTCTGAGTATGACACTAAACTACTGCATCTATTGATGAATCCAGTTATGGAGCTCTGAGGAGAGTGGAGTCACTTTTTCATTGCCATGACTCCCAGATTTACTCTGACCTGCTAGAGTCAAAAGATGTTTGAATTATTTGTATTAGATAATAATACTTGAAACTATATAACTGTACAAATTATTTGTATTAAGAATAGTTACTCAAAGCTATGATTATTAGTTGCTTCAATCCACATAACTGCCCAGACACACATGAAGATTAAATAACCCAACAAGGGTTGACATGCCATAAAACCCAACTTTTGTTAACATCGTTGTAAAGCATTCATTTTTTGTTACTCAACACAATTTGTTTAAAACAATCACACATATAAGTACAGTTAAGTATGTTTTTTTCATTTAACATTTGAAGGTCATTCAATAAATAAGCAGAATTTTTTAGAAAAAAAAAAAAAAAAAAAAAAAAAAAAATAATAATAATTTCTTCCTCAGAATTTTTTTTCCATAAATCTAAACTCTGCATTGTTTGAAATTGGTTTATAGCAAAAATTATTCTAAATCTTGCAAAAATATTTCTTTTCAAGTTATTCAAAAATGGCAGCAAATCAAACAGAGTGCTCCAGGCTTGAACGAAGGTTTGTCACCAAATTTTTCGGCAGCTGAGAAGTGCAAATCACATGAAATTTATAAAAGAAAATGTAATGTGTATGGAGAAGCATGTTTTAGTTTTAGTTTATTAAAAAAGAAAAAAAAAAGGTTTACAAATAGGCTAAATGCGAATTCGCTACTACAAGCCTGAGTTATTGAGATAATCCATAGAGTGGAAACACACACCATTAAAGAAAAATTTCAGGCACAGCAGTCAGTAAAGATGCTGACATTTTTCAGTGTCATGAAAGGAACCATCACTATTTATTTCCTTGAAAAAGGTGCAACTATAAACAGTGCTTCCTATCGCCAACTTGTTAGGCAAAATTCACCTCTTTTTATTGAATGACCTTGATATATAGAAGTCACATATCAAAACTATTGTTTATTGTTGGCAAAGAAACATACCTAACAATTATAACTATGAGGAAAAATAGTGTTTTCTAGCTGAAAACTTGTTCTATTCAATGGTGTTATTGTGCTTGCCTGTATCTTTTGTAATTTCCATGGAAACAAATGAGTCTTTACTTTTAGAGTATCTCTTGTATAAATGAATGATCAGTTATATCAGAAAATGGACTAGGCCCACCAAAGTCAAATATTAGATGAAGGTATTTTCATTTCATTTTGTGCTCATATCCTTGGGAAAGGCACAAACCTATCTCATCTTCTCCAGCTGTAGATAATTAAGTAGGAAGGCAAACTGGGCTCTCTAGCCCTGGTAAGGCAACAAGTCTAGAAGGAAAACTGGATCTAAAGCCAGAGCTGTAGTCCTTAAAGTAATCAGATATTGTCCTTAACCTCCTTCTGGTAACACTGAAGCCAAGTTGTATACCCTCTCACTTTGCCGTCCCCTTGGAAAACATTAGTCATAGAAAGGGGGTTAAACTTTGGCACTGGCAGCTGCTCATCTTCCACACAACTTCAGCCAAACCTGTGCCAAGATCCAGGCACAGATCTGTGGTCTTGAGAGACTGATGGATGCCAATAACATAATCAGTTTTGATCTGATTTTAATGGGGCAATATTTATGATTTAAAAAAAAAAAAAAAAAAAAAAAAAAAAAATGAATTCTTTTAGAAGTAGAAAATACTTCCAAAAGAATTTTTATTTGTTTTTTAAGTTTTTTTTATTAATTACAAATAGAAAAAAAATTGTTTTATGAATTAGACTATTTCATCATTCATAAAGAGAAAAAAAAATTAGATTTAAAAAGTAAACACAATGTAGATGTACATATCAGTAAGCCATAAATAATCTTAAAAACTAACTTATACATGGACAGGATGTGACACAAGGTCAATTTTTTTTAAGCATAGTAAAGCTGGTTTGAATTCAGAGTTTTTATTCTCCGAGACTGGTTGCCTAAACAAGGCTAAAGAACCCAATCTATCTTACTATTTAGGTATAACTAGGAGTGAAGGGAGAAGAGATTAGCAAGAAGTAAAACGCAGTCAGTCTCACCCAAATTTTGAATTCAGGTCACCAATTCCATTTCATATGACACTAAGCATATCTCCCAATTAATCTACATATGTAACAATTGTTTTTTAATGGGTCAGGTATTTGATGCTGGCCATAAAGCACTTCATTCTGTTCTTGGTTTCACCCTTCTCCACATTGGCCCAGATTGCAAGATAATATTGTCTTCCTACCATCATGGAGGTCTTCAGAGAGGTCATTTCTGGTCTCTTAGATACCACTTGTTATGTAAGCCTTGCAACATGTCTGGCTCAGCAGAACTTCTGCTTCCTGTACTACACAATAAATAAAAACTTCTTTGGTTTTCAATACAAATTTATCTATTCCTTTGTTTTCATTGACAATAAAACTAACAACTCAAATCAAGAAGCTGAGTGCCATCTAATATAAATAACCAGTAATAGTAATATCTCATCTACTGAAAGCGATGTCAACATATGCATAGGTAAAGCATGGACAGCTAACGACAAATCAACAACCATATAGAAATCTGATCACTTGGATATGATAAAACAGAAATTCTTCCAAGTTGTAGCCATATCATTACTACTCTACAGTTGCACCATTTGGACTTTAACAAAACACTTGAAGAAAAAGTTAGAGAACAATGCAAGGGTGCTGCATGCTGTTTTGAACAAATCTTGGAAGAATCACCTCACAAAACAGTTGTACGGCCACTTACCTCCCATCTCACAAACCATCCAAGTAAAACAAACAATACACGCTAGGCACTACTCATGAAGTAAGGACAAACTCATAAGCAATGTTCTTCTATAAACTCCTACAAATCAGCACACTAGAGTTGGTTGCAGCAGAAGTTTACAATTGTCAGCTCTGTGTGAACACTGGATACAGTCTAGAGGACTTACCAAAAGCAATGGCTTGTACAGACAGAGAGTGAAAGAGAAAGGAATCAATACTGTCGGCATGCCCTGATGATTTTTTTAAAAAATGCTGCTGCTAATCTTGCATATATAAGTATTAAGTGATTAATCAATGAACTTTACTTTCTTCATTTTTTTTCTAATGCTAGCACATCAAAATGAGAAGGTTGCAATTTTTCTTGCTAAAATATTTTCAATAGGATACACAGTCAATTAATTACAAATATAGACTAGGTAAACAATTTGTCAATCTAAAAAAGAAAACCACAAAATGAATAAAAAAGCTTTTAAAAATATCAAGCAAAGGCTACATAAACATTAGAGTCTCTAAAGAAGTCTGTCTGAATAACACATTGGTTACTCAGGTACATAAAAGAATTGTAAGCATCATTATCTCGTACTGACTGACTGTTTTGTAATTGTAGTAAATACTGTCTCTCAACCCCAAAGAGTAAATAAATGAATTTGCAAACAAGGAATTTATAATTAGAAGAGAAAAAAAAAAGAAAACTATAATATTTTTGCATTATTATCAGCATTATAAACAATATAATATATTTTTTAATAGAAGTTTTATTTGGTTCAATTTGTTTTTTTGTTTAACAATGTACCCACTCCTTACAGGTTATTTAATGACAAAATTTGATTAATTTATAAATGCTTGATTGTAATCATAACTATATTTTCACTGTTCCATTGTATCTTTTAAAAAATTTATTAGTCTATTAGTATTTGTTTGCACAGTTATATGATACCAAGTAATCCTATCTAATACAAATAATTAGTAAGTAGTCGAGGGCAACACGAAGGCTCCCTTTTCAATAGCTACTACACCGAGACGTAAGGGATGGTGCTACTCCTTCATCTGAATTGCTCTACTTTACATTTAACATGTACCTTATAATGCTGAGTGTTAAGCAAGTAGACATCAAGTACAATTTTTTGTCTTTGCTATAACTAAAAAAAAAAAAAAAAAAAAACAAAAACAAAAAAAACAAAAAACAATACTTTGATGCCTCCTTGCTTAACACTCAGCATTATAAAAGTACATATAAAGGGTAAAATGGAGCAATTCAAGGATAAGAGTAGCACCCTCTCCAACACCTTGGAGGGAACCTTCAGGTTGTCCTCAACTACAGTCACCAACTTTACTTAAATTTGTACACAGTTGCAAATATTAGGTTGTTTGGAAAATACTGTCTGATTTTAGTATAAACAGTTTAAATTCTGTTCTAACATATTTTAATAGTAGTTGTACAACAAATTCACATTACTAATGATTAAAGTGTCCTATTTGTTAATTTTCAATCACTTATTTCAAAATTTGATTTTGAAGCTTATATGAAGGTTTTAGGCTATCGGTCATATGGAAGTCAGACCTGACCGATAAAATGAAACGCAGTTTCTTCCAAGCAGCGATTGTGTCAATACTGCTATATGGATGCACTATATGGACGCTAACTAAACAGCTGGAGGAAAAGCTTGATGGCAACTACACCTGAATGTTGTGAGCAATATTGAACAAGTCCTGGCAGCAACACTCCACAAAGCAGCAGCTGTACGGCCACCTACCACCCATCATGAAAATTATCCAAGTTAGACGAACCAGACATGCAGGACACTGCTGGAGAAGTAGAGACGAGCTCATAAGTGATGTACTCCTATGAACCCCTTCACATAGCTGAGCAAAAGCAAGGTGACCAGCTTGAACCTACATACAGCAGCTCTGTGAGAATACAGGGTGTAGCCCTGAGGACCTGCCGGAAGCGATGAACAATAGGGACGGGTGGCAAGAGAGGGTCAAGGATATCCATGCTGATAGCACGACAAGATGATGATGATATGAAAAAAAGTGATGCATTTACTTTTTTGCATGAATTCAAGTTTGGTCATAATTGTGCTTCATGACAATGCTCAGCCATATGTTGCCAGGATGACACTGCAGAAGTTGGGATATAAGACTTTTCTACATTCACAATAATCTCTTGATGGACACTTTATGCCAAAAGACATTCTGTTTCAAAAGAAAAATACAAACTGCATTTAAAGATTTCTTAATATCAAAACTTTTAGAGTTTTATCGTACAGGCATAAATAACTTTGTTGATTGATAGCAAAAATGCATAGATGTTCAGCAATCATATTTTAACTGATTAAAACAGTTGGAATTACTGATTCAGGAATAAAAGTTTATTATTAAAAGAAGATATTATTTTCCAAAGAATATAAGAAAAAGTAGCCTATAATTAGCATTTAATAGTAATTTCCATTGAGAAATTGTAATAAACCAGATGGGTGTGATACAGACCCCACACTATTAAGTAGCCAATCAAACTGGAAATTACTTGATTCGCTTAAGTTAAAGCATGTTATTGTATTTGCAAAGATATCGCTACTCTATCTTTTTGCTGTGTTAACATAACATACATGCAAAAAATTAAATCATTATTCAAGAGAATGGTGAAACTTTCTTGATCCAACAAGAAAGAACATCTTTTATTCTAAATTTTTAAAGTCTCAATTTATTTGCCAGTAATAATAACAATCATTTGTTCGCACAGTTATATGGTATCAAAGCATTCCTATCTGATACAAATAATTCACATAGAGTTTCAAGAATTTCTACATAGTCTGGAACGAGCAGCTGCAGGCATAGGCCTCCATGTCAATGCACACAAGACAGAATATATAGGCTTTAATCAAACAGGCGACATCTCCACACTAAACGGTAGCTCTCTGAAACTAGTAGACAAGTTCACCTACCGAGGAAGCAGTGTCTCATTAACCAAGACAGACATCAATGTGTGACTAGCAAAGGCATGGACAGCTATTGATAAGCTACCGGCCATATGGAAGTCAGACCTGACTGATAAAATGAAAGTTTCTTACAAGCAGCAGTCGTGTCGATATTGCTGTATGGATGCACTACATGGACACTAACTAAATGTATGGAGAAAAAGCTTGACGGCAACTACACAAGAATGCTGCAAGCAATATTGAACAAGTTCTGGAGGCAGCATCCCACAAAGCAGTAGCTGTATGGCCACTTACCACCCATCACGAAAACTATCAAAGTTAGACGAACCAGACATGCGGGACACTGCTGGAGAAGTAAGGACGAGCTCATAAGTGATGTACTCCTGTGGACCCCTTCATATGGATGAGCAAAGGCAGGATGACCAGCACATACCTACATACAGCAGCTCTGTGCCGATACGGGATGTAGCCCGGAAGACCTGCTGGAAGCAATGGACGATAGAGAGGTATGGTGAGAAAGGGTCAGGGATATCCTTGCTGATGGCGCAACATGATGATTCAAGAATTTCAATCTAATACTAATAATTCATACCCAATTATATGGCTCAAGGCAAATACTTTTATTTACTAACAATCATTTGTTTACTCACAATTATATGATTTCAAGCATTCCCATCCAATATTAATTTTCTAACAGATCTATTTGACCCATAGATATGACTCTCATAGTTACTATCATACAGGATTAGAGTGAATCTGGGAGTAATGGCAATAAAAGTGTACTCCATACTCCAAGACCTCACCACAAAATGCAATTTAGTTTAATACACAGAACCAGTTTTATTTAAGAGAAAATCTTATTTTTTAAGTATGACTAGACAGCCTGTGATTCTGTAGCCTTGTTCACAATGTAACAACAATCTGTGATGATATTGAGGCTTTTATTTAAACACTAAAAAGATTTCTGGTATATTGCAAAAAGCATTCTCATTGTCAGGCACCACTCAAAGACTAACAGGATTCAATGATTCCCAACAGATATTTTCTTTTATTCCAATGAACACTTTAAAGATTATACACTCATATGTATATGAGTGTGTGTGTATATAAGTACACACATATATATATATATATATATATATATATATATATATATATATATATATATATATATATGTACTTGTGTTGATATGCAAGTATTGGAGGAATTCCTAGAGTTCCTATTATAACAGTAGTTCATGATTATACTAATGCTTCTATCTAGGAAGGAGTGATTAATTCTAATTAGCATTTCATAGTGAGCTCAGTTATATCAAGAATTTAGATGATTAGAAAATTATGCTCAGCACAAATGCAGACCGCACAAAAATTATCATTCAGTTGCATATTAGACTGGAAATTGCTTTATTCTCTAAGAGCATCTAAAGTGTATTGCTGAAATGAAAATCTTCCTATGATGCACCATGCAAATTAAATTAACTTACAATTTACACACACAATATATATGTATTTATCAACCTCCTCTGCATAAGCAGGATGTGTCACAAGGCCAGTTTTTCTTCTATTAGACTGGTTGCCATACCAAGATTAAAGAGTTCAGTTTACCCTGCTATTTACCTATAGCTGGAAAAAGAAAAGTTGGATACATACCTTTCCAATTATCAAATGTTAAATACTTTTTATACATATATATGATTCCTCAACATATTTTGTAGATAACATTTTTAAATGAGCTTGAACTCATATTTTGCACACACTTAAATGATTTCACTTATTTCAAATACGAATAATTCTATTTACTATTAATCGTTTGTTCATACACAGTAAAAAGTTTTCAAGTATTGCTATTTAACACTAACAGTTCAATGAATCAGTCATTTATCTACACACAGTTAAATGAATAAACAGTTCTATTTCAAGCAATTCAATTTAGCATAAGTTATTTGTTTGCATTCAGTTTAAATGTCAAACAGTTCTATTTGACTCAGATAAGACCCGATCAGGTGATAACACTCGAGGCCAGAGTGGACCTGGAAACAATGTAATGAAGGGCAAACTCCTCATTCCCCAAAGCTCCAGCATTACTGGAGCCTAACCATCAGATTGTTTAGTGTCAGAATCAGGACACTTGCTGAGAGAGTCTTACCCCTCTGTAGAGATGCAGTTAGTATATTCTACAACCCCAGCGACTGGGACACATACACACAGTTAAAGAGCTTCAAATATTGCTATTTAACACTAGTAATTCTATTCCACATTACTCATTCATTTGCACAGTTAAATGGTTCCAAAACCCGCCCATTGGCCTAGTGGGTTGGGTGTTCACCAATGGTCCAGGAGACCTGGGTTCAATCCCAGGTCGCATCATACCAAAGACTTTAAAAATGGTACTTGATGCCTCCTTGCTTAACACTCAGCAATATAAGGTACATATCAAGGGTAAAGTGGAGTAATCCAGGGAAAAGAGTAGCACCCTTCCCTACACCGCGGTGTAGTAGCTATTGAAAAGGGAGCCTTATGGTCACCCTCGACTATAGTTGCCAACAATCACTAACAATTCAATTAGACATCAATCATTTGTTTACACACAGTTAAATGGTCAAAGAGTTCTATTTCTAACAATTCAATTTAGCATAAATCATTTGTTTGCATACAGTTTAAATGTCAAATGGTTCTATTTGACCCATAGATAGGACCCTATCAGGTACTACCACTCCAGGCCAGAATGGACCTGGAAGCAATGACAATGAAAGGGTATTTTGCATTTCCCACTACTGGAGTCTCACCACCAGATTTAATGTCATATACAGGACACTCGTTGGGGTGAGGGTGGGGTAGTCTTGACCCTCTATGGAGATGCAATTAGTGTATTCTACAGCACCAGCTGACTGGGGACACCATGTCAGTACTATTGTATGGTTGCATCGCTTTGACTTTATCCAGATTCCTGGAGAAAAAGCTAGATAGGAACTATAACACATCAGCTGTATTGCTACTTACCTCCCATCTCATAAACCATCCTAGACAAACAAAACATGCTGGGCACTACAGAGGAAGTAATAATAACCTTGTAAGCAATGTTCTCTTAAACATGAACAGCAAAAACTTGTTTATCAGCGCTCTGCAGACACTAGATGCCATCTAGAGGACTTGCCAAACGCGATGACCAATCGGGATGGATGGCAAGAAGGTGTCAAGAGAATCCATGCTATCAGCATGTGATGAGAAATATCTAAGAAATTGGTCTCTGCAGTAAAATGAATCAGGAAATAATTTTTTTAAAGTTTTTACTGTACTGCTATGGGTGCATAAAAGTTGTGTGAAGACTATTTCAGTACTGGAATTTTATTAGAAAATTGAACCTCTTTGTATTTTTAATGTCAATTCAATATTTCAACCATTTCAGTCTGAGGTCATTCTCAGGTTTAATATCCACATGGAGCAATTTATAATAATCCTTAGTAAACAATTATAACTTCAAATAAGTATTCTTAATACAAATAATTTTCAGTTATATTGTATCAAGTATTCCAAAATAATTTTCAGACATTTGTATAATTTTAGATACTAATAATTATGATTTCAAATAACTATTTCTATTCAATAGTAATTTGTTTGCACAGTTATATAGTTTCAAGTAATCCTTAGTAAACTATTATAACTTCAAGTAACTATTTGTAATACAAATTATTTGCACACAGCTCAGACTTTAACAGGTGCTAACACTCCAGGTCTGAAAGGACCTGGGTGTAATAGCAATGAATGAATACTCCCCAGGTTTCCAGAGTGGGAGCATCAGCATCAGATACAGATGAGTGTCATAGCCAAGGCATCTCTTTTTCGAGAAGTTTTACTCTTCTGCGGAGGATGCAGTCAGCATATTCTAAGCCCTTCTGATAGGGCTCTGCATGATGTCGCATGCAAAAAGCATCAAAACTTATCACTGACTTGTCTAGACATCACTTTCTAATATAAATTACTCAGCTGTGCACACATCTTTATCTAAATCTCCCAGGAAATCCACTCCTTTTATAACCCCTTTACAGGGGGATAGGGTCAGGATATTCTAAGCCCTGCTGACTGGGTGGTGTTTAGGTTTGGAAATTTATCCTGAAATATGTGTATGATGCACTTTCAATTTTATGCAGGTGTGTGTGTGTGTGTATATATATATGCATATATTAGTGCAATTAGAAGGAAACTTAAACCTGGTTAAATTGTCATTATAAATTCATTTCACCAGAGAATATCCTTATACTCTCCATCTCATCAGATGACTATACATGTTTAACCTGAGGTTGAAAAACAGCAAGTGTGGATTACAGTGTATAAGTGTATCAAAAAAAAATAAAAATAAAAAATAAATAAAAATAAATTCTTTTTTTTTTAATTATTCCCGTTCAAAGCAGAAAAAAAAAATAATGGAAAATAAAATAATACCCTCGAAATAATGATACCTTTATTTTAGTAGTATCATTATTTTATTGAGCAATTAGTAATCTCTTCATTTCTTTTCCTCTTTCAATGTTGGTAAGATTTTCTAATATAGATTTTACTGACGAAATTATCTAATTACATCAAATCATTATAATACATTTAGTACTTAATAAATGGCCATTTAGAAATATGAAATCAGATAATTAAACAAGTAACATAAAATTACTTGTAGTTTAGGGATTTGCTTGAATCTAATCCCAGTTTAAAAAAAAAAAAAATCTTCAAAAATATTAAGTTGGCATGGTCTTCAGTTATCAGGTGATTTGGTGTAGGATGTAGTTTATTGAAAGTTGAATAGTAATGGTTGTAAGGATTACATAAATGATAAAAAAATTACAGCTAATGGTTTACATCTGTATTGAAAAGAACTGAAAATAAACACTAGATACATTTACAGTCCAAGTTTCACATTTTTTTTTTCTTTTTTCTTATTAGTACATTAGTAAACTTACATTCAGTTCTACTTTAGGGAAGATCAGATTCCAGTTAAAATATCATAAAACGCAAATCAAAACAAAGTGAAATGAAACTTCTGAAATCTAAATAGAATGTTTCCTCAAGAGAGTGAGAGTGCCTGTTATTAAAAGCATTGGTTATTCATCACAGGATGCTTTATAAATCTGATCTAGGGCCAGAGTTAATTTCATTAATATGCGTCTCTTGAAGAGATTGAAAAAAAAAAAAAAAAAAAAAAAAAAAAGAAAACTTACTTGGACAATCTATATCCTACTAAAATAGTCATTATATATATATATATATATATATATATATATATATATATATATATATATATATATTATACACATGAAGACCTACAGAGCCAGTAGGTAGTCACATTTCAGTCTACTCATTTTATTGAACACTCTTACAGTTTAGCTTAAGGTATTGTGTTGGTATTTTGACTCAGCATTACAATATTGGTTGATTATTTTCAAGCAGTACGTATATTTTTATTTTTTTTTAAATAATTTTTTCCCCCCAGATATCAGTTCATGTAATATTTTTTCTTTATGAAATTTATTATTTACTTATCATATTATCTGGGATTTTTCATACCATCAGAATTATAGAGTAGGAATTAAAAAAAAAAAAAAAAAAAAATTTATATATATATATATATATATATATATATATATATATATATATATATATATATATATATATATATATATATGCTTTATTTATAAATAAAGAGTACTTAATGTCAGTAATAGAGCATGTATATTGAAGTTCAGATAGTGTAGACAGTCAACAGCACTTGGTAATTGCCAGTTTCACACCTAAGTGAGTTTGATGATTACATATGTGAGAAATTGATAATCACCAAGTTCTGTTGGTTTTACGTATATGCTATCTTAATTTGTCTTTATGTATCATTGTATAAATGTAGCCTGTGTGGTGTAATGTTATCACCTTAAGGAAACAGACTTGAAGATCTGAGTTCAAATCCTGGATGAGGCTGTTTGAGTTCCAATTTATGCTAATGCCCTAAGGAAAGGCATATATCCATCTCTTCTCCTTCCATCAATTATGGGTAAAATAGTAGAGTAGACTGGGCCCTCTAGCCATGAAAGGGAAGAGAAGGGAAACTAGTCCAAGAAAAGAAAAAAAAAAGTCTGAATTTTTGTTCAGTGAATCTGTGGCACATTGGTATATGGGGTTCTTTTGCTATCTGCTCATGCAAAAAGTGTTTTTTATCCTACACAAGCCTTCACCTGTGTAAGCAGTCTAGTGGGCCACCTCTAACTAAACTGTTAGGCAGCCCAGTCAGCTGGGGCTATAGAATACACTGACTGCATCTCTGTAGAAGGGTAAGACTTTCCCAATGAATGCCCTGCATATGACACTAAATCTGATGATGAGGCTTCAGTAATGCTCGAGCTTTGGGAAATGTGGAGCACTCTTTTATTGCTATTGCTCCCAGGTCCACTTTAACCAGGAGTGGTAGCACCTGACAGGGTCCTATCTATGTGTCAAATAGAACTGTTTAACATTCAGACTGTATGCAAACAAGACTTATGCTAAATAGAACCGTTTGATCATTTAATTGCGTGTAAACAAATGACTGATGTCTAACTGAATTGTTAGTGATACTATTTACCAACCCCTCCGCTCGGGCAGGATATGACGCAAGGTCAATTTTTAAGCGGAGTTTAACAGGTTTGAATTCAGAGTTTTCCTTCTCCTAGACTAGTTGCCTCACCAAGGCTGAAGAATCCAGTCTATCCTACTATTTACCCATAGCTGGAGGGAGAATAATTGGATTCATACCTTCCCCAAGGGTATTAGTGCTATGTGAAATGCAATCAGTCTCGTCCAGGATTTGAACTCGTGTCGCCGTGTCCATTTCCTACGACGATAACGACTACACCACGGGCACCTCCTGAATTGTTAGTGATACATAACAATACTTGGAACCACTTACTTGTGTGCAAATAAATGAGTAATGTTGACGAGGATTATTAATGTTAAATAGCAATATTTGAAACTCTTTAACTGTGTGCCTAAATTGAATTATTGGTATTAGATAATAATACTTGGAATCATTTAACTGTGTGCAAATCAATGAATACTGTTGAATAGAATAATTAGTGTTAAATACCAATACTTGCAACAACTTCACTGTGTGCAAACAATGATTACTGTTGAATAGAATTATTAATTTTAGATAGCAATAATTGAAACCATTTAACTGTATAAAAACAAAAGCAATACTAGTATACAAATTACTTCTAACTCATTTAAAAAAGAAATTATCAACAAACTATGTATGCAAAGAAATGACTGATGTTCAATTGTGACTTTTATATAGCAATACTTGAAACCATTTAACTGTGTGCAAAAAAATGAGCTCAGCCTCATTTAAAAATGTTATCATGTAAATGAGTTTACAAATCATATTCAATATATGTATAAACAGGATTTGGCATTTAATAACCTACAATGGTGACCATGTCATAAAGCCAAACCAAACCAACTGATGTGGCTACAAGGTAAAGAATTCCTGTATTTCTACACTACCTTTAAGGTCTCCAGCTGATAGTCTTTCCTATTATTCGTTTTATTCACTACTCTTATCTTAAAAGAAGAAAAAAAACAAGGCTAAATTTCTTGCAGTCAAGCTGAATGCTCCAACAATAAATCCTGTGGGTAAAATTGATGATCAGTAACCTTTGGTAACAGAATAAAATTTTTTTTAACAATGTTTAAAAAATATACATATCATCATGGCATGCTGCTAGCATGGATTTCTCTAACCCTCTCCCACTACTTGTCCCTATCGTCCATCACTAAGTCTGCCATGCTACATCCAGTAACAGTGCAGAGCTGTTGTAGATAGGTTCGAGCTGGTTGCCCTACCCTTGCTTGTTCATGTGAGGGGGTCCACAAGAGCACATTGCAAATGAGTTCACCCTTACTTCTCCAGCAGTGTCCTGCAAGTCTTGCTTGTCTAATTTGGATAGTTTATGAGATAGGTGGTAGGTGTCCATACAGCTGCTGTTTTGTAGGATGCTGCTACCAGTACTTGTTCAATACAGCTATATACAAGGATCATTAAATAAGTTTCCAGACTTTTTCGTATAGGTACTTTTATTGATAGTACACACATGAAACTCTTGTCCCCTGCAAAGTAATCTCCTCTGCCTGCAATGCAATTGTACCGTTCCAACAACTTTTGGAAGGCCCCATGGAAGTCTTCTTGTGTGAAGCGTGTCAATGACCTTTGTCACAACCTCTTTCATCTCAATTGTCTCATAACGACAGCCTTTGAGCTTAGGGAATGAGCAAAAGTTACAAGGAGCAAGGTCTGGACTATAGGGACGGTGAGGAACTGTCTTGATGCCCATCTTGGTCAAATAGTCTGTGACATGGATGGAGTTGTGGACTGGTGCATCGTCCAGGTAGAAATGCCACTGACCCGATTTGAAGAGTACTGGCCTCTTCCTACGGAATCTCTTCCTGAACTCCCTTAAAACCTCAACATCGTAACCCTAACTCTTTGGCCAATCAACTCTGCTGTATTGACTTCTTTACTCCTCCTACACCTCTCATCATCCCTCACAGACTCCCTGCCTTCCTTGAATCTTTTATGCCACTCAAAAACTGGTGCTTGATTCATGCAAGATGGTCCAAAAGCCGTCTGAAACATTCCATACGTTTCTGTAGCATTTTTTCCAAGTTTAAAACAGAATTTTATTGCATATCGTTCTTCTAAAGTGTCCTCAGGTCCAGATTGTATTTTTGAAATTTACCAACAGTGACAATCAGGATTTACTAGGGTGTATTCCAATTGCTGCTGTAGCTGTTCATTTGAACCTGAAATCATAAAAATTGGTCAGTCATCTCATAAGATGCATAGCAATAACATACTGAATTTTCAAGAGTCTACGATAATTTTAAATGTCTGTACAAAAAAGTCTGGAAACTTATTGAATGCACCACATATATATCTAAGAAATAGATAATTTTAAAATTCTCCCATATTCTCAAAAATTTAAAGGCTTTTTAACATCACTAAACAAACTGAACCCTTGTGGTCCTGTTGTAACAACTGTCTATGATGATGTTAATCCTTCTATTTAGGAAGGAGTGAAAGATTATGATTATAATTATATTCACAATATCCAGAATGAGGATGAAAAAAAAAAAAAAGGAGAGAGAGAGAGAGAGAGAGCCATTCTGTGTGTACACAGAACCATATAAAATTAGCATTCACTTGCAAATTAGACTGAAAATTTCCTTATTCTGTAAGAGTATTTCAAATGTATTGCTCAATTATAATCTCACTATTATGTTTTGGTAGGACACACACAATGAGAACTTGAGTAATACTAAGGCAAGTCAAAAGTTTTGCAATGTTTTGGTAGTGAGAGACAATTTGGCAGTGCCAGATGCTTTTGCTGAGGTTCACACTGATAAACCACACTGGACTGAAATGCCAAGCTCACCTGATACTCTCTGAGTGCAACTTGCCAGTTTTGCCTCAATGGCTTGGAATCAATGGTTTATGCTCATCTGGTAATTGAGGTTTTTGTAACTGAGCAAAATTTCTTGAACCATCTGGTGGTACTGTGATCAACTGCAACTTTTTGCAGTGTTATGGCCAAATTCAAACTTGCAAAGCATAAGTTCCAGATTTAACTAGATTTCACATTCATCTGTGAGGCTTTTAAATCTCAGAGTGAAGCAATGCACAATATATCAGTGCACTAATGTGTACCTTCCATAGCTTGAACTGCTTCAAACATGTAATATACACGCCACAAATTAGTACATACCAAAACTTGACGTGCCTTTGAACATAGATTAAATTTTTCAAGAACAGATTAACTTAAAATACAAAACTGCTGAGAGACGAGTAATTCAAAACTGATTAAATTGATTGATTTTAATGGCATATCAACCTGTCTAGGGTCATTTTATGCCGAGAGTTTGGGAATCACATTTATTATAGGTTCATATTTACATTTTTTTTTAGTATTTGTTTTGCTTAAGATATTTTTGCACACAGTTCTATTGAATACGAATAATTTTGAAACGGATCTATTTGACCCATAGTTGAGATCCTAGGTACTATCACTCTGAGTCAGAGTGGACCTGGGAATAATGGCAATGGAGAGGTAACTTCACATTCTCCATCAGATGTAGTTTAATATCATATTCAGGACACTTTTTTTTTTAAGGGGCGGTGTCATATCCCTCTGCTGAAGATACAGTCCGCGTATTCTAGGCCCCACTGACAGGGTAATTGTGAACAGAGATATTGAGAAATTAAACATGATAATCTACAACAGCTTTTGAATGATGATATTTGGAAATCTAAAAGGAATAATAGTCTATTTTTCATCAGTCTATATCATCTTTATTTGGATTATAATTTTATTTCTTTTCTACATAATTCGTCATAAAATTTTAAACATGAATATCATTTGTGATACATCTTTCAAAGGAATATCAGAAACATATTCACTGCTATATATTAGTTTTAAAATTTCTACGAAAAATCATTTAAAAAATAAAGTATATACAATGTAAATTAAATCAACGAAAAATCTTAACTACTTAACATGATAATTGCAAAATGAGAAATGCTATGAATGTTTTTTTAAACAAAAAGTGTTGTTTGGGGGTTTGTTTGTTAGTTAATGACCTTTACAATTTAAACCGATTTCCAATTGATAATTCATATATTTTCTGAATATAAAATTAACAGACATTTTTGGTGGCTCTAATTTCAATTTCCATTCTTAGTTTTAATTGAAACCAGATTTATACTAAATCAAAATCATTATCATTACTTGCATATTTGCGTAGATATAATAAGTTCTGATTGGTTACTATCAACATACTTTCCAAAAATATGAACCAATCAAATTTTGCCTTCCTAAGTTCATAAAACCATTCTGCGAGGCTTTATGTACCCAGAATAAACTACAAAATACTGAATTCTACTTAGCAACTTATCTGAAAAGTTTAATAAACCGATGTGGCATAAATGCATAAACCTTTCCTGAAGTTATATTTTTTAGGGGGGGAAAAAGGTCTATTTCACGGCCAGTTATATGTGATGCTTGAATAATCTACCTACACTGCAATGTACAAATTTATTTTTACATTAATGAAATAATCACTCCTGAATTTTCTACTCTAACCGAAAACTTTTCTTAATCTTTCATTTTTCTAACTAGACAAAGAAATAAAACTTCTCCCTTAAAAAAAAAAAAAAAAAAAAAAAAAAAAACCTGCGTTTATACAGAAGAAAAAAAAAACAGGAAAATGAAAGTGATGTAAACTTACTTTAAAATAAGACTAACTGATTTTAATTTCAAATATATCAGATTTTGGTCAAGGGTGATAAAAACATTATCATTATGTACCTTTAAATGAAAGTAAAACTTGCAAAGCTTCCAAGAAGTAAAAGACGGACATGTTCCGGAACTATGCGTGGGAAAAAAAAAACTTAGTTCCTCACCACACAATATTGTGGAGAAGGAATTTTAAAGAAAAATAAAGGGGGCTTTTAATTTAAAGTTTTCGAGGAAAAGATTGATTCAGAAATACTTTTAACAAAAAGGTTAGATTTTTTAAGACAAATAACTCAAAATAAATACAGAAACATTCTGTTGATGATTGTAAACAAGGCCGTTAGCCGACTTACATTTTTTTAGTGAGTTGGGGTACTATAATAATGGAATGGAAAGTATCCCGAATAATTAGGCTTGGCTATAATACTATTATTATAAATAACGCAATTTACCAAATTAACACACGCGAGAGTATACGATTTTTTTGTTTAATCAAATAAAAATTATAATATCAGCTTTCGACTTGTGCACCTAAACATCTGGAAATGGTACACACACACATTCACATTTCATCTCACTCTCAGACCTATACCCTACGAGTGTGAAGCTATTACGATAAGGCATGTCTGAATGAATACTGAAGCGAATAGTAAAGCATAGATGTCTGGAAGCTGCTAAACATGAGGTTGAATGGTTACATATCACTCAGATTTGTTTCCATAGAAGCCATATCACAAATCAAGGAGGATTAAAACAGCTTAAAATGTAAAGAAAAGACCCTCATTTTCAAACTGCGATTAAAAAAAATAATGAGTTGTTTGTTTTTTGTGAGATTTATTTCTCCTCCATACTTCGAGGGAAAGGGAAATAAAATAATTAAAGTTAAAAACAAAATTCATAAGGTCTTAAAATAAAATAAAAAAATCCCATTTTTATTAACTTTTATATTTACATGAAGTTTTACAAAAACATGACAACTCCCGTTAATTTCTCCCTTACATGCAAATTAAAATTTGTTTTTGTTTTGTTTTTACCTCTGTGTGTGCGTGTTAATTTTTATTTTTATCAGCGACCTTGAGAAAGAAGTCTCCAGTAAAAAAAAAAAAAAAAAACTTTTACAAAGCATACCCCACTAATCGCTATATGAAACATGGCACAAAAATGTTAAAGGGGGTAATTCTTTCAACTAAGCATGTTTGTCAATGTCAGATTAAAAAGTGGTTGAACAAGGATGTTTTGTACATATTTAGAATTTTAAGGGTGCGATATCTGGCACTTCTCACAGCAAACATGATTATTTTGTAAATTAGAATTAATTAGTGTTAAACAAAAAACGGCAATATCTCAGGGTTACAGAGTTTATATCCTGGTAGTAGCAAGGATGATATCTTTATGTCTTCTTTTTTTTTTTTTTTTTGGTGGGGAGGGACGAGGTGAAAAGGAAATAATTTATTTAGACAAGAATATGAAAGAAATCAGTACACTTAATATTGTAAAAATTTTAAATATATTTTTTAACTAGTTACAGCTGAGTAAACAAATTCTTGAATGGAATATTTTACATGCTTTATGAGTGAAGTAAATAAGTCTACTTCTAGTACTTACTAAACTACAAGTTTTACGGAAGAGTCGTTAAAACTTTTTAATGCGTTTTTCCTCCGACCTAACGAAAAAAAAGTCAAATTATAAGCTTAAACAATGACATAAATGTTAAAATCTTAGACAAGTCATTTCATAATGATTTTCTTTCCAGGGGAAGTATTCATTCATTATTCTTTACTTCGTCTTTTTATTTGTAAAACACGATAATTTTAATAACACACACAGATTTCCCAACAGTAATGCATCATAGTCGGACCCCTTGTAGTTGACATTTTCGAAGCATGATCAATACAATATGAAATGAAGAATATCCTCATTTACTATTCATGGGGTGGGTGGAATGCGTGTTACAGTTATCACACTATCGTAAATAGTTCTGTTCGAAAATCGGATTTTTAGATCATTCGTTTGGCTTTATATAACCCTTACTTTTCATTTTGATTTTTTTTAAAAACAGTAACTACTTTCATCCTTAAATTCTGTCTTAGTGTTTGTTTCATGATTATTATTTTTATACAACTACTAGGCCTCAAATCGTGTCGTAAGAAAACAAAAGTTGTTTTCTACTTTAAAAAGATTGTTTTATGGACTGAAAAAAAATATAGGAGAGAGTGACAGTAGATATCGTTTCTAGCATGGAAATAGGAATTCTCTATTATCGTCATTGATTTAAAGAGGAAAAAAAACGATGTAGCTAACGGTATGGTCAGAAATCATTACAATCACATTATTCAATATTTACAGTACACATATGCTTCAAGTGTGACACTAACTTTTACATGTAATTACTAACATTCAATTTATCCAAAGAAATCAAGTAAATTAAGTCATACGAAAAAAAAAAAAAAAAGGGAAGGGGTTAACACAAGATAAAATATAGAAATCCTGGAATTACATATGTTTAAATATATGTTGGTAGGAAAAAAATACTAGTCTTAAAAAAAAAAAAAAAAAGTTTTAAGATAAATAAAACAGGAGTACAAAACGCTTAAATTTTGATGATGTTACACAGAATCGTTAAAATTTTAAATACACGAAATAAATAAATGACAGCTCCGAACACCTAATATTTTTCAGCGATTTTCTTTTCGCCCGTTTAGAGTTTTCTTTCATTTTAGTGTCACGAATACCGAAACAACTATATTCCTGACATAAACAGATTTTTTTTAGTGTCAATTACTTTCTTTAATCACAAAGTTCGAAAAAGCTCCAAGGAACAGCACCGTTTTGTATAAAACAATGTTTTATACAAGACAAAAAAGATAAATGGAAAAGAAATGAAACCTAACCCTTTTGTTTTAAGGCTTATAAATCTCTAGAAGCCTGTAGGAAACAGTCAACCGACTAAAATGATTGAATAATTAAGAATATGGATATGCAACCAATTTTTTTTTTTAATTGGTTATGCACATTATATAACTTATTTGCTTAACCTTATATTAAAAAAAAAACAAACAAACAAACAAAAAAAAAAAAAAAGGGTGTTTTCTTAGAATTTCATGCAGAGAAAAAAAAATTACCCTATTGTTGACAAAAATGTGAATGCAATAATAAAATATGTAATGCAGGTTTTTATTTCGTTATTGGAACTTTAAAATAATTAAAAATAAACAATATTTTCCAAATAAAAGACGGAAGTTTAAACGGTGGTGAAAGCCATACAATGGATTTTAATCAAAATGTTTTTAGAGTGATATTTTAATGAACGCTGATTTAAAAACAAAAACTAAAGATATCAATTTAGAAAGGATATAAAATTTAAAACTAGAGAAAAAAAAAGTGATAAAGAGTAGAAGAGAGAATTAAGGTGTAAAAAGTGATGAAACGGTTAAAAAGCAATAGGGTCGGATGTTTCAGGTAAATGAAATCTAAAAAATGAATAAATAATTAAGTAAAATGAAATTAAAGGTGAAACACTAACCATAGATCTCGTCCGAAGGTGTTACAAATCACCCAGATGTATCTCCATCCTCCCGTAACGACGTAGGCCCCGAGCACCCCAAGTCCAGCCAGAGATACAGAAAAGTCGCCATAGCTAACGAGGAATACGCCAAGCCCTGAGAATGCAGCAAGCTTCATGTACATCTTGTGCTGGAGACGATAAGCACAATCCTTTAAAAACTTAGGTACATACAATAAAAAAGTCTCCGATCGCATCCTATGACATTGACCATCGGATTTTGGAGCAAAGAGCAATGTGCCATTTACTTGGTACACATAAGGTATAAGCGCTTCTCTGCTATTATTTAAAAAGAAACCGGTGAAACTACTGATAAGAGTTTTTAAAGAACTCGGACTTTGTACCCTGGTAGATAAATATATTATATCAGTAGATTATAAAGCCGGTTTTACAAGGGATTTGGAGAGTATTTACTGTTTCATAGTTACATGGCTACTGATTTGACGTGTAGAACGAGTTTAAACGATTCTGGGTAACCAATAAATGAGAAGGCGATTATGTCATTGCTCACCGCCTGTAACAAGTTTTATAACTTCCTTTAAAGAGAGTGGCTCTGTTTAGTAACGATGAGCTATCTCTGTATTGCTTAAATATGTTTCTATGTAATTAATTTATTTAAATTTAACTTAACTATCGCTTTAAGATCTTATTAATATCTTAATCATCAGTTTGACCTTATTTTATTTATATAGTTGTTAATTGTTACTAAAAAGGATATTTTCAAAAATTCAAATTATATATATAATATATATATATATATATATATAACTTAAATCTTAGTATTTTCAAATGAAATAACTAATACAGTGAATTGTTATGAACTAGTTAAATAATCCTACCAATCTTAACTTAATTTTAAAAAAATGTGTATTTAATTTTATATCAATATTCAACAACAAAAAGCTGTGAATTTTGTCAGTATTTTCAGTTTAATTTTCATAAATTGTTACCTTTCCCGTTTTTAAATGGCCACTACATCAACTGCAGTAAAACAAACCTAAACAGTAATACTAACCCTAAAAAATGTTGTTCTGGAAAATAATATCGTCTGCTGCTTTAAAATGATGGCCATTATAAAACGAGAGATAACAGCTACCTTATTCTCATCAGAAAATCTAAAATGAAAACATTGATTTTGTAAGTTATCCATATGTCCCCAATGAAAATAGTAAATAAATCTTATTTATATATTCATATATATTGGGTAAACATGAGCAAAATATTACTTTATATTTTATGCTTTTATAGGTTATAAAATTTTATACTTTTAGATGTTATTTGTATGTTATTCATTATTTTTTATTTTGGATTTTTTTTTTTTTTTTTTCGAAGAATGGGTTCATTCTTAATTGAAACCATTGAGTCAACAAAATTTGAATACAAAAAAATATAAAATAATATAAAATGAATTAGCTATAATTAAATAAGTAACTATTGTAAATACTAAGATTTTTTTTATCTATATGAGCAGGAAAATATTAAGATTTTGAAATTAGTATATAAAATTTTTCAAAATATTCATTTTTTAATGTGTAAAACTGTTGGCACAATATGGTTATTGCATAATTAAATTTATACAATTATATAAAATTTAGTAAAATATTCTAAATTTATTAGTGTTGCATGACTTGAGTATTTTTTAACTTAATTTGAATGTAATTGGATTCTAACAATTGTAAAGTGCATTCTTCAGAATATCAACTAATAAATATCACTCCAAACCCAGTGAAAAGATATTTGTGAACTAAAGATAATGACAAAAATATTCATATCAGGCTTTTTAAACAAAAGTTTTATTACCCGAATAAAAGCTCTATAAAAATCTAACTGAAAATAATCTTTAATATAGAATAAATGACAAAAGAAATATTATTATATTCTAAACAAGTTATTTTATAAAAATTCTGAATTTCAAAAAATCCCTTTTTAGAATTAGTTATGAAATGTCTTTAGAAAAAAAAGAAAAGGAAGATTTTTTTTTTTTAATTCATTTTTTAATTTTTTAATCTATTTTTTAAATTTTTTAAAATTATTATGATTATCATTATTATTATTAATCATCATCATCATCATCATCATCATCATGTTGTGCCATCAGCACGGATGTCCCTGACCCTCTCTCGCCACCCTTCCCTATCGTCCATTGTTTCTGGCAGGTCTTCAGGGCTACATCCCGTATCGGCACAGAGCTGCTGTATGTAGGTTTGTGCTAGTCGTCCTGCCTTTGCTCGTCCATCTGAAGGAGTCCACAGGAGTACATCACTTATGAGCTCATCCCTACTTCTCCAGCATTGTCCAGCATGTCTGGTTTGTCAAATTTTGATAGTTTTCATGATGGGTGGTAGGTGGCCGGACAGATGCTGCTTTGTGGGGTGCTGCCTCCAGGATTTGTTCAATATTGCTTGCAGCATTCTTGTGTAGTTACCGTCAAGCTTTTTCTCCATCTGCTTAGTTAGTGTCCATGTAGTACATCCATATAGCAGTATCGACACGACTGCTGCTTGGAAGAAACTGCATTTCATTTTTTCAGTCAGGTCTGACTTCCATATGACTGATAGTCTATTGATAGCTACTCATACCTCTGCTAGTCGTGTGTTGATGTCTCTCTCGGTTGATGAGACACTGCTTCCTAGGTAGGTGAACTTGTCTACTAGTTTCAGAGATCTACTGTTTAGTGTGGAGATGTCGCCTGTTTGATTAAAGCACATATATTCTGTCTTTGTGCATTGACATGGAGGCCGATGCCTGCAGCAGCTCTTTCCAAACTATGTAGCAGGATTTTAGCTTGGGTTGGTGCATTTGCCAGAAGTGTTATGTCATCAGTGTAGTCAGTGTCGGTAATTGTTTTTGCGGGGTACTTTCTGCTTCTTTCCTTTGTTAGCTTGAAACTGTTTTCTTTGATTTTATCAATAGATGTTCTAAACACATAGTCTAGACAGATATAAAGAGGTATGGGGCAAATGTGTCTCCTTGCAGTACACCTGCTACAATGTTGAAGCAGTGTGTGTCTCCATCTGGAGAAATAATAATAATAATGAGAAGAAGAAGATTAAAATATAATGCCTGAAATTTTTATTCTTATTCATTGTAACATCTTTAATGAATAAAATTAAATCATTATTGACAAAAAAAACCTTTATCATACCAACAAGATCTAATTCTTCACTTGTTAATTCAGTTTCAGTATTGCCATGATTTTGTTGGTGTGGGTTTTATTATATGATTCAATATTCCATTCATAATAGATTTTCTTTATTTTGTAAAAATTTTAATCTTGAAGCTAAAAACATTAAAAAGTCAATCCCTCTTATCATGACATCCAGTGAGATTAAAAAAACCAGTTTATTTAGAAAATTAAATTTCATTACAAAGGGTGCATGAAATAAAAAGTTTGAGAAGCCCTGTGCTAAGAGTTAAAGTGTGGGATGAATATATGTGTAATCGCAGATCCATGAAAGTTACATATTTGAGAAGAGTTCTTTTAGGAGTTGATTAAGCAGAAGAATTATGTACAAGAGTCACTGAAAAGTTCATAGACTGACCAAGATGCTCAGATGGAATGTGATCAAATGAGGTTTATTTTTCAACATAGTCCTCCTTGCAGTCTACACACTTCTTCCATCAATGTTGCAATGCTTGGATCCCATTCGTCAAAAAGTCATTAACAGCAGTTATATCGTCATATGAACTTTTCAACTGACCCTTGTACAATATAAATATGAAAGCTTGTGGAATTACCTCCCTTGTCTGCAAAAAGAATTTCTTCCAATGACCACTGGATGGTATTGCTAGGACAGTATATAAACAGGAGGCACAAAAATCTCATTTTCTTTATTGGATGTCTTTAAAATAAGATATCTCAATCTTCTCCAAGGGACATTTTCATCTCCATCAAACTTCATACAGTGCCCTAATCTTACCTACCCACAAACAAGCACATCTGATAGTTCCACACAACTAACATCAAAAGCTTTTCCCAAATATGTCAGTCTCTCACAAGCTCTCATTTCTTTTAGAAACTTAATACGCATAGATATTATCAGGACATTTCTACATACACACTTCCATTTATTTCTTTTCTATTCTTTCAATTTATTTTGTTCAGATAATGAAATAGGTTGTTGTTAATTGTATATAATAGTTCTTAAATTCATTTTTCTGAGGAAACAATATTTCTTCCCAATTATTCTTCAACAAACCTATGGCATTGCATACTGTGTGTACTACTATGTAATGTTGTATTCAATGTGGCACAAGGTCTGGTAGGATGGGCATTCCTCCAGAGACACATAACATGAGTCTTGTTAACAGGCTATATTGTGAGAAAATAGGAAAAATTTATACACTTTCATTTAAATAACCAGGTAGCTCAACATGGCAACAGATGGTGTTGCCATCAATCAAACTTCCAAGGGTAGATAATCCAACAATGAAGTGTGGCAGTAAAAACAAGGGCAGATAACTGAACATATGGAATAATATGTACATTTTATGGCTCAATTTTGTTCCCTTCTTGATCAGGTTCAAGAAGTTTTCAACATCCCTTCTTAAATACATTCATACTTGTTTTCTATTTGGAACCCCTTATCACCTATGGCAGGAATATAAGAATTATGTCACTTATCATCTGGGTACTGTATTTTCAAGCTGCACTTTCTCATTGTAACTCAAAGGATGAGGATCTATCTCTGATGGCTAAGAAAAGGGTAGTGGAATTAGGATTATAGTAGTAAGATTCATTCAGCTTTTATCATAGAGAGAGTATGCAAAATTCAGTTGCTTGCCCATCAAAGTGAGGTAGGTAAGAAAATGCACATAGTGAGAAATAGAAAAAGGCATGCAAACACAGCCCGATTAACGAAAATAAAGTTGACAACAAATTTACTGCAATAATAACAAAATGGAAATTTATCATCTGAGTAGAAATGGATAAAATATTTCAACTGTACAGAAAAGTTCTTTGTGATTAGATATATGTGAGCAAGAATATCCTTGCAACAGAAATAGTTCTTGCAGAATGAAAACTTTCTATATGAGCATATGGTACCTTTTACTGGCATTAATAATGTACTTATTTACTCAGCAAGAATTTTGCTTGGTTTATTCTGCTGTATGGTCTGTCCACTAGTAAATGTGTGTCTGTCAGTATTCTTGTGAGTGTGACAGGGAACTATAATTGACCTTTCAACTACTTTGATATGTCAGTATGCTTAGGTAATACCTGTCATTAGGCTGGTTGCCATTGCAATATTTCATTGTCTTCTGTGTCTTTTTGGTGTATGACAGTTTGTCATAACTTTTTTATGCTAGTTGAAGGTTTCATTAGCTGTTTATAGTAAACAAGTAGACTGACTTTGTCAAATTTGTCCTGATGGGAGGTTGGATAAATATCAAGCCTATAGGCTCAGCCCAACCAAAATTCAGACATAGTGATTTATTATTGCTATTGATTGAAACATTTAGTTTTTGGAATCACATGGTTTGTTGACAACTGCGTCCACATAAATTTGATTTTCCCTCCAAAAATTGGTGCCTGCATGTCTGAAATTTCTGTTCTATTTTCAGTTTTGATGGAAAATTAATTTCATTTTATCTTATTCTATTTCTTTTTTTAAGGGTATAACAAAGAAATGCCAATATAGTTCAGCAATTTTTCTGTTTAATACATGCTGGCCCGCATTTTAAACTTGACATTATCACACATTCTGGTCTTGTGAGGTTGAGGATAAAAATCTATTTGGTAATCGTGGGTTATTGCCCCTTGTCTTCAGGATTTATTTTCTAAAGAACTAATTTAAGGCAATATAAGTAGTATACATAACAACAAGGACAAAGGCACAAATACAATATTGGACAAATAAAACTGACAGTGAAAAACTGACCCATTTTTTATCATTATCACAAATTTTAAGGAAACTTTAATGGTTTTGACACACATAGGAAGTGATTATTTCCCTTGATTATTGTTATCAAAGTTTCCTTAATTGTAGTAAAAAGTCATAATTTTCTAAAAAGAAAATTTTCGGAAACAGCAAAAAAATAAGAAATTTCTTAGAATTTTCTTTTCCTTAATTTGATATCCTAATTTGTGATTAGTCCTTTGCTAATGACTAGTAAGCAATTACTTGAGTTTGGTTGGTTGGCTGTTTAAGTTTTATGGCATATTAACCTTTGTAGGTTATTTAACGCCAAATCTATTTTTATGCAAATAGCCAGCTCTATTTCAAACAATTCAGTTTAGGATATGTATGCAGTTTAAATGTAAATACAGTTTAATTGTGAAAAACATTTCTATTTCAAGCTATTCAGTTTAGTCAAGCAGTTCTAATTCAGCTAATTCTGTTTAGTATAAGAACAGATTTTGTTCACACGCAGTTAAATGTTAAAACAGTTCTATATTAAACAAATCAGTTTAGTGTAAGTACAGTTCTACATCAAATAATTCAGTTTAGCATAAGCACACAGTTTAAATGTAAGTACAGTTTAATTGTAAAAAACATTTCTATTTCAAGCTATTCAGTTTAGTCAAACAATTCAGTTTAGCATAAGTATGCCATTAGTTCTATTTAACCCATAGATAGGGCCCTATCAGGTGCTACCACACCGGGCCCGAGTGGGCCTGGGAGCAATGGCAATGAAGGGGTGCTCTGCATTCCCCAAAGCCCCAGTATCACTGGAACCTCACCATCAGATTGTTTAGTGTCATATCCAGGACACTCATTGGAGGCCTTGAGTTTGGAAAAGGTCAAATTGTAGTATACAATGATGATGAACTCTCACTTTGTGATATTGGAAAGAAATTGAATCCTATCATCATTAAATTTTTAATTCAGATTTTTTTGTTTTGTCCTTATTTTTTGTTCAATACTGTATAGTTCTCTTTCTATCATGTAGTAAGAACAAGGTATGTTTTGTCCTTGGACCACCTGCTTTCAGAGGGCTCTTCTATGATTGACTCTTACACAATGGTATTTGGCACTTTTGGTACATTACAAAGAACAGATACATCATATAAGCAAATATATTGATACATATACATACACACATGTGTATGTGAGTAAGTATGTTCACATGTGTGCACTTCTTTTGGCCATCTTGATTCATTTCACCCATACTTTGATTAAAGTACATAAATTTTCTTAGGTGTTTCAGAAATGCTGGATTACTTTCAGAGAGATGAAAAAAAAATGGTGAGGAAATGGATTATAATTTGAGTAGTCCAAGCTCATTAGCTTTGGAAAGCATCCAGTCTGATAGATGGTAAGGTCTTAATTCAAACTTATATAAATAGAGCTTATTTACTTGGGAAACTATAAAGAAGAAACATTTTACAATTGCATTTAAGACAAGAAGTATACCCTACAGCAATCTTAACTTTTACTATCAAAATACATTTAAAAAATTAAAATTTGTTAAAAAAGAATTAAATTTATAGAGAGTATTGATTAAATTGACTGGGTAACAACCATTTGGAAATCTGATCTCTTTGACAAAATAAAACAAGAATTCTTCCAGGCTGTGTCAATACTACTGACTTGAACTTTAATGAAATACTTGGCAGAAGAGTTTCATGAAAACAGCACTTTACAAAACAGCAGCTGTATGGTCACTTACCTCCCATCACACAAACCATCAAAGTAAGATGAGCCAGACCTGCTGGGTACTGCTGCTGAAGTAAGATGGTTGGTTGGTTGGGTTTCTTCAGCCTTGGTGAGGCAACTAGTCTAGGAGAAGGAAAACTCTGAATTCAAACCTGTTAAACTCTGCATAAAAACTGACCTTGTGTCACATCCTGCTCGAGCGCAGGGGTTGGTAAATATGGTTGGTTGGGTTTTATGGCATATCAACCTTTGTAGGTTATTTAACGCCAAATCTATTTTCATACAAATAATCAGTTCTATTTCAAACAATTCAGTTTAGTATGAGCACACAGTTTAATTGTAAAAAACATTTCTATTTCAAGCTATTCAGTTTATCCAAACAGTTCTGATTCAAACAATTCAGTTTAGCCTAAGTACAGTTCCAGTGTCAAAAACTGTTCCATTTCAAACAATTCAGTCTTGCATAAGTACACAATTTAGTTCTAGTTGACCCATAGATAGGACCCTATCAGGTGCTACCACTCCGGGTCAGAGCGGACCTTGGAGCGATGGCAATGAAGGGGTACTCCGCATTCCCAAATCTCTAGCATTACTGGTACCTCACCATCAGATTGTTTAGTGTCATATCTATGACACTTGGGGAGTTTTACTCCTCTGCAGAGAAGCAGTTGATGTATTCTACAGTCCAAGTCAACTGGGCACGCTGAAGTAAGAGCAAATTCATAAGCAATATTCTTCTATGAACTCCCACACACGGACACACCAATGTTGGCCAACTAGCAAAAACTTACATTCATCAGCTCTGTGATGACACTGGATACCATCAAGAAGACCTACCATGGGTGATGACCAATAGGGACAGATGGCAAGAGATAGTCAAAGGAATCTATGCTGTCAGTATACTTTAATAGTGATGATGATGTTGACAAGGGTTGATTGATAAATAAGGTCTCCTATCAGATAAAACAAGTTTTAGACCAGATAGAATAATGAAACTGGTGTGAAAATAAATCAAATCTATTGATTTTCAAAACCACAAGTGTTGACTGATAAATAAGCTCTTTGACTTGATGAAACAAGTTTTAGATAAAATAGAGCAAAGTAAATGGTGTCAAAATAAGATAAAGTTATTTCACTTCAAAATTATAAATATTGATGGATAAATAAAAAAAATTACAAGTATTGATTGATAGAAAAAAATTACAAGTATTGATAGATAAAAATTCACCAGTGCTGGTTGATTAAAACAATACAAATTTTTGTCAGCACAAAATTTTCAAGTACAGATTGATTAAAAATTTTACAATTTTTAATTAGTAAAAAATATAACTATTGATTAAAAAAAAATTGCGAGTTCTGATTAATACAAAACTTGACAAGAATTGATTTGACTGATCAAATTTTTTACAAGTATTGATTAATACAAAAAAAAAGTCATCGTATCAATGCATATTTTTCTAAACATTGTATCCTCCTTTTATTTCATCCATAAAGCAAGTTTCCAGTTTACCTTTGATCCAGCTGTACACAGACCTATCTCAGATTTTCTGTAATCCAATGTCACTATATTATGCTGCACTATCTCAATTAATGTCTAGCTTCAGAACTATGGCTCTGATTTGCAGAATAATTGACAGGGGCACATTTGAGAAAGGATTCATTGACTAGTTTGAAGCCCTTGTTTTTCTCTTCCCTTTTCTTCATGTTGAATTTGTTTTATTTCAAGATGTGGTTATGTGTCTTATGGTCTGTCTCGGCTAAGTCATCATCAAATTCAGGGTCTATCCCTTAGATCAACCCATTCACATACAACCTGTTCACAATAAATGGATTATTTAAATGAACAAACAATTTTGAAGTAGTAAGTGCAAATTTAGTGCCCCTTTCTTAAAGAAGAATTTATTAAAAGTACTTTTGATCTAGAAGCAAAGTCTCCGTACACATTCAAAGGAATTAGATATCACTGGATGAACAAAAAACTGTCACAAAATATCCCAAGCTTTGTACAACCATTGAACCCATTTTAGTGTTTTTTTCAAGTTTGGGTATGGTAGAATCTTGGTTTAACCATGTACATTATTCACTAAGTAAACAGAGAGCTTTGAACATAGAATGTGGTGATTTACTGTTTAAACTTGTTATCTAGCTGGATTCAGAACTCTCCTGATTTATGATTTCATTCAAAAAACATACACGTGGCTGGAGAAGGGTAGCATTCGACCGAGGCGAGAATGCAAGAAATTAATTCACATTAATAAAATACCCTTTTTCAGCCAATCATAAATCTTCCCCCTAAAAACATTCCCAGAACCGACTTGATCCAAAGGGTAGCTATTTAAGCAGCGAAAATCTTCAAAGGCAGGAGATTCGACCACTGAGGGATGAAGGAAGAACACGCTACGGCCATAAGAACCCATCTGAACTCTGACGGATTTTTGACACACCACCTGCTGTGAGCAACTGCTGACTTGGCTACAACGCCACCCCATCCACGACTGCTACTACCACCGAGATCGTCTGATACACTTACCACACTTATACAACCATACCCACCAAGTGAGTTTCTTGACTTATAACATACGTGACCGTCCATCAACTCTGGCTACACACACACACACCACATTCACTCTTTCACTTGATATTGTATGCAACAAATTTGTACAGTTGATTCTTCGCTTTATCGCCTTGTTTTTCCTTTTTGTTAATATAATTGTTTAAAAACTTTCAACCTGTATTTGTCTTTTCCTTGCTACCATACGCTAAATACAACAAATTCACAGATCTACAACCTAATATCTATAATCTCCTCATGGCCCACCAAACTCATTCTTTCCATTAAAAATAATTCAAGAATTAAAAGTACATTTGTATTTATATTCAACTGATTCTTTTCTCATGTAAATTGTATTAAACTCAGATAAATTAGTTATGAAATATAATTTAATATTCAATTAATTTATGTAGGAATGAATGGAAATTAAATTTAGTTATGTGTGGTGCATTAAGTAAAAACTTTGAGAAGCCCTGCTTTAACTAATATTTCTATCAGCAGTGTCAAATGAGATGGTATGTTATCTTGGTGACAATACTAAATTAGCTTTCATTGGTAGATTTTTTAAAATTTCCCTCACTTGCAAAAAAATAAATAAATTTCAACCCATTTTCTTGAATCATATTAACTGCACTTTGATTTTCTTCTTATGTCCTTTAAATTGCAAAGACAGGGTATAAGTGAATATATATATATATATAGAGAGAGAGAGAGAGAGTGAGAGAATCATACATCTCTCATATAGATTACCAAGAGAGTGAGTAAGTGCTTTAGGACAGACACTCTTTTACTGCTGAGGCGTGGTCGTCGCAATAATACATAATAATGCGACGGCCACAGCTGAGGGGACAGTAAGGCATAGAGAATGAGAAACAGATTACACTTAAAAACCAATCTGAGCTGGATATCTGAGTTTAGTTAAAAACTTTTACAAACATGATTCTAACAATCCCTGAAAGTTTGGTTGAAAATTCAAAATTCAACCAAAAATCACAAAGCCCTAGTTATACAGATGACCACATATTTGATGGATTATAATAAGATCAGAAGTATCATGTTTTTTTTTAATGTTCTGGCATGCAAAGAAAAGTATGGTTTTTTTCATATTTATACCTCATTTTGAGACTTGTTTATACCTGCTCACCCATTAACTAAGGACTTATGAATAATGAATACTATTATTCAGTGACACTAAACACATTTGAACAGGACTTCATTCACACATTAAAAGATGTTTCTATCTTTACTATTAGTAACACAACACAGTAGGAGACCTTATCAATGATTACTCGTCTATAGCAGTTTTGAATTCAGATCAATGAGCTTCATCATCATCATGTTGCGCAATCAGCACGGATATTTTTGATCCTCTCTCGCCACACCTCCCTATTGTCCATTGCTTCTGGCTGGTCCTCAAGGCTACATCCCATATCAGCACAGAGTTACAACTGTATGTAGGTTCAAGCTAGACATCCTGTCTTTGCTCAGCCATGTGAAGGGGAGCACAGGAGTACATCACTTATGAGCTCATACCTACTTCTCCAGTGTCCCACATGTCTGGTTCATCTAATTTTGATAGTTTTCGTGATGGGTAGTAGGTGGCCGTACAGGTGCTGCTTTGTAGGGTGCTGTCTCCAGCTTTTGAGCTTAGTTATTTATAACTAGCAGAACTTTCTCTATAGGTTGATTATTCATATCTAAAGAAGTCAAACTAGCAGTACTTGACCATATTACATATTGTTTATAAGATGATCATTATTAATGATAAAGGATGTAGAGTCACTTTCAGGAAGTTTTACCTTTAGGACAGGCTGCAAAGATTCATCCTTGTCAATCTGCTGCCTTTTGTATTGAATATTGTTATAAAAGACCAATTTTTCATCACCTGTAACAATATTCTTGAGAAATGGGTTATTTCTCTGCCTTGAAAGAAGATTTGTCACTATAGATATGCAATCTTCTCAAGCTCAAAGAATATGAGGAACCCAAACACCCAGCTGGCTCACTTTTCCTGTCTTTTTACAAGTGGTAGCAGATTGTGGATTAAAAAGTGTTGAGGTCAAGTGCTAATTCTTGAGTATTTTTGCACAGATTGCATTTCACCAATTCTCTTAAAGCATCTTGATCAAGGTCTGATGAGCATTTTGATCTTGGTTCATCTCTCAATGATGTATCACCAGAACAAAACTTTGAAAACCAGTCCCAGATTTGGTGATCAGTAATAACACCTCGGCCCTAATCACTACAAATTTTCTTGGCCATTTCTGTTGCATTTTTTAAATTCTTAAACTCCTACAGCATTACCTCTTGAATATGTTCTTCACTTTCTCTATTTAGGGGTGTGAGATCACAGATTTAAGTTAATATATGCATTCTTTCATAATCAAAATGAGACTGCCCAGTGAAGGCACACTTTAATCCGGGAATTTCCGGTTGTGTTTAAAACATTGGAAGTTTGAAATGTGTTGTTACTACTTGATTTTAAAAAAGGAAATTATTTATGACTCAACCTAATATTTTTTTATATCAACTAACAGTTACCCATATTACGTACAAATTTTAAGATGTTCTTACTGTTTCACTTTAAGCCAAATCTTTTAATGATTCATAAACTCTTCATCACAGTTAAAAAATAAAATATCCTGTATGCCATTCAAGATCACTATCTGACTGGCAGACAGCAGTGAACAGTCACATAACAAGGAATAAAGCCTTTTTTGGCCAATCAGAATGCGCTACACACTGAAGTCATGGATGCTTCCTTGATCTCACAAAAAGTATATAAATAACATCCTACTTTCCACAATGAGCAATTCTCATACTCATAATTCCTGTGCATCTACATGCAATAGTTCTTTTGCTTACCTCAACTGCCTGGCATGGATAACAGAACATATCCCTTTGGAATCAAGTCACCTTACCCCACACTAACGCAAAGAATAGCACTCAAGTAAAATTGTCCTTGAACACTTATTGAAAAACAAGCTATAATAGAATGGACATTCAACAACTTAACTTTTTTGTGAGCCCTCTGAACCAACATAAAGAAAAAGAAATCTTTTGTACATTTCTGTATAAAAATTTCACCCCATTTGTTGCTTCTTATCATTTCTTCCACACCTGCTATAAAACTAGCAGTATGATATTTCCTGGATTAGTCAGTTGCTCCTCTTCCATTCTCTCTCTCTCTCTCTCTATCTATCTATCTTTACTTCTTTCTTGTATTACTAGACGTAAATATAACAGTAAAGTGGATAGTATGTAGCAGAAGGAATTTCGTATTGTTTGGCGCGTAATTTAATTCGACCATTAGGGTCAACGCATAATTTCACCCCGAACCACCTTTCTGGGCAGCACAAACTGGGGAAACCGTCAAACACCCTCTTTGGCTGAACAACTTCGTTCAGTGCAGACATCTCACTGTCTGCTCTTCAATAGCAGCATGGACATAATGAGGGAAGCAGTCTAATTTATGGACCCCTTGCGACTATTTTCCTTAGACCAAGGGTTCCCAGTTGAATATGAATTAGATAAATTCAAATGCTCACACACAGGAACAACTTTACGTCACCCCTAAAATTGGCTATGTCGACTGCGATGCAATATTCCGCTCCGACACCTAGCAACTTCACCTCTGGGCAACATTTTCTGGAGACATTTACACTTCTCCCTGAAACAACCAGAGCCACAAACTCACGGTGACTTCAATGTTTCTCTCCTCAAACAGCAAACACAACTTTTGCTACACTATGACGAACATATCTCCCTCACATGTCTAACGACACGCGCTGCTTTCTCCACTCTCTCATAACTTCATTTCATTTCCTTTCTTCTTTCTTTCCTACGAGACTTGCAGCATACCAGCGTAAACCCCTTATTCCATGCTGCCAAAAAAAACTATCATGAAAACTTTCCGACATCTGGGTTCTCCTCTTCCTTTATTTCTCACAACCTAGCGAGGAAACATGTAACTAAAACCCTCGCTAATAATAACAACAATTTATCGCTAAAAGTATGACTGAGGTGAAGCAATCTAGACCAAAATAAAAATATAAATATGACTCTCTTAAAGTGATCTTGCATAAAAACTCCCGGAAATAGAGCCCAGTTAGTTGGGACTGTAGAATACACCAACTGCATCTCTGCCGAAGGGTAAGACCATACCAACAAGTGTCCTAGATATGACACTTAACAATCTAATGGTGAAGCTCCAGTAATGCTAGATCTTTGAGGAATACAGAGTCCCCTTTCATTACCATCGCTTCCAGGTCCATTCTGACCTGAAGTGGAACCATTTGATAGGGGCCTATCTGTATGACAAGTAGAACTGTTTGACATTTAAACTGAGTACAAACAAATGACTTATGCTAAATTAAATTGTTTGGAAAAGAACTGTTTGCTCATTTAACTGTGTGTAAACAAATGACTGATGTTAAATTGAATTGTTCATGATACATAGCAATACTTGGAACCATTTAACTGTGTGCAAATGAATGAGTAATGTTGAATAGAATCATTAGTGTTAAATAACAATACTTATAACCACTTTACTGTGTGTAAACAAATTGTGACGGCAATATTATTAAAATCCCAAGACGGGAATTTATTTTTCGCACTTGTGAAGACGGGGCAGCCTGGCACTTGATCCCTCATAGAATAAGTCCTAGTTCAGGGTCCTTTCTCGGGCATATAGGAACCGGCAGATTATGTTGGGGTTGATTTGTGGCTAGACTGACCGCCGCTGGCAAGGGGTTTCCAAACTTCACATTAACACACACACCCACCAGGCCACAAGCTCTTCCTACCCCTAAGATAATGGAAGATATGAGCCTCTAGGTTTTGGTATAATAATATTAACTATGGTAGTCAACAATTCCTGTTTCCCGTATAATATTTTTAAAGGAAAGAATAGGGCAATTTAGGTGGGAATAACGTGAGGCGACTGAAGCTTAAAACAAACATGAAATAGACAACTCGTTAGGCAGACAACACAATGAATAAACTTCAACACGTGGGGACATTAAAATATAACAATCTTTTTAATACATATGCGGACTCACATATTCACCGTGTCGGCTATATTATCAGCTGATAATACATAAATATAAATGTCTTTCTTCCTTTTCTTTTTCTTTCTTCTTTCTTTGAATTGAGAGAGAGGGAGAGAGAGAATATGTAATTGCAGTACTTAGCTTTTTGACGGGTTCCTTCGGAGAGTATTTTCTCTTTTACGGGCTGGCGGAATTTTATATATATAGCTCTGGCTTGAAGGCATAGGTTGTTCTTGTCCAAGATTCTTTCTGTTTTCCCCCCGGTGATTTCGGCGGTAGTTTCAATATATCTTATCACTTTAACTACTGTCCTGCAAATTCCGCTTCTGGTTCTTCACCCGGAGTTTGGCACAAGATTCACCCCATCTGTTCACGATGACATCTCTCTTGAAAACTGATATTCTTTTACCCTATTTCTGCTGACGGAAAGGGGGCTACTTCCGCTTTAGGGTTCTGGCCAATCATTTAGCCTTTTTTTTCCCTTTCCCTGGCAGTTCATTAGGACTACTATCTCTTTCACCCGGGCAAGGTTACAGGGTACAGATAGCTTGACCCATATTCGTTTCTTCCTTCAACAGCCGGCCAAAATTGACCTACATTCCTTATTTCTCTTTTAACAGTCAGTCTTTGGCAGCCTGTTAATTCAAACACGGAGGGATAGTTGTAATGTTATATGCTCATCTACAGCATCATAACGACACAATAATAAAGAGACGCAAGAAGACTTCTCTACAAAATATATATACCTTTCACTTTATTGCAAGGGTTCGAAAAGGGTTACTCAAGGTTTGCGTGTGAGAGGGAGATGGAGACCAAACAGAACTGAAATATTTTGACCCCCACTCTTATGGCCGTCAACGTTGTGTCTTTCTCATTCTCCTGATGTTCAACCGGAGGACCTGGGGTTCACTCTGCTGGGTGCTGGCTTTCTTTACTGCATCTTATCAGCATCTTCTCTGGACCCCAACTCATCAGGGCTTCCTGAGGGCCCCTTCAGCCGGGTGTGGCTTTCCTTACTACAACTCATCTATTACTCCGTCCCCAACTGTCTGCAACTGTCACTTGAACTGTCTTGACTGAGTTATATAATAGTTCAACGCCCACTCGATCGCCCACTCGATCTTTGAAATCATATGTTTGATCGTCATCAAGCGGAACTAACTGTTATGCAGTTTAGAGGTCACTCTCTTCCGGTGCGTCAGTCTATGAGAGTATCATGGGATTTTTTAGCTTGTCCTATTTTGTTAGCCAATTTCCGCCTACGCGATTTCCTCTCCTAACTGCCATTGGAATGTGTCACTTCCTTCCGGTGCATCACCTTGAATGGCATTTTGGGCTGGGTCGAAGGTCAAAATATAACAGTAATTCCTTATTTCTCTCCTCTCAGTGGTAGACCACATGACAAAATGATTAATATTGAATAGAATTATAAGTATAATGTAATATTACGGACGAGCGCTGTCATTGAGAGCACGCGAGCGCATCGGCTGTAGTCAATCAGTGGAGGTGTCACAAAGTTAGACGTGATTTTAAAATAATCACAGATGAATTATCACGTGTTTCATGACAGTTTCACTGGTGACATCGAACATTTGTGGATCTTTGATTTGTTCCCCAAAATCTCTATATAAGAAAACAAGTCACGAGATTTTGGCAGAGTTAAAGGCAGCTTTCAAAACAGGCACATCAAAGGTTCTGAGGCCCCGACCTGTCCTACCCAGTCTTCTACGACCCATCTGTCAGGTGTGTGTCAACAGCCAGCTCTCACCGACACCCGCCATCGCCACCAAGAGGAAGAGAGAAGAAGAATGTAACAAAACAAACTTTTCGAGTTGCAACAATTGTAGTCCTAAGTGAATAATAAATGACTACTATATTTTCTTCCCTAACCTTCGAGTTTGAGTCTTCCTTTTTCTGCAGACTCCTTTCTTTAAAACACATGTTGGTCCTATGTTACAATAAGACAGCAATGAGTGAAACCATTAAACTGTGTAGAAACAATAGCAATACTAGCATGCAAACAAATTAGTCCTAACTCATTTAAAATCAATTTACTGACAAACTAATCTCTTACATATCATATATAATAATTTATTAAACTTTTTGCTTAGATGTGGCACAAGGCCATATGAATAGGGCACCCAATGAGTGTCAAACTCACTCATGAAGGTTTACTTGTCTAGCTTGCTAACCATTACACCCCCGAGGTGCCCAAAGTAATTTACTAAGCTTTTTGCTTAGAGGTGGCACAAGGCCATATGAATGGGGAACTCAATGAGTGTCGAACTCACTCATGAAGATTTGCTAGTCTAGCTTGCTAACTATAACACCACCAGAGGTGCCTATATCACATATATCAATTCAAATGTGTGCAAACAAATGAATGATGTTAGATTGTTACCGTTACATCGGAATACTTGAAACCATTTTACTGTGTGGAAAAAAATGAGCTCAGGTTTGTTTAAAAATATTATCAAGAAAATGTGTTTACCAATCATATATCCTCAATATATATGTATAAAGAGGATTGTGGCATTAAATAACCTACAATGGTTGATATGCAATAAAACCAAACCAAACCAAACCAAACCTTGAAACCATTTAACTATGTGCAAACAAATGAGCTCTAGCTTGTTTAAAATGTTACCAAGAAACTATTTGCTTACAAATCATATATACTCAATATATATGTATAAAGAGGACTGTGGCATTAAATAATCTACAAGGGTTGATATGCTAGAAAACCAAACCAAATCAAACCAAACCAATCCTCAGAATTATCAGTTTTATAAGATATTCATAAAAGATATAACAGGCAAATTATTTTTAAGGTATGATGAGAAATAAGCAGCTGTGCTTTGTGGAGTGCTGCTTCCAGGATTTGTTCAAAACAGCATGCAGCATATTAATGTAATTTCAACCTTGCTTTTTTTTTCAAATGCTTTATTAGTCCAAGTGTGGCTCAGTTGGGTGGGCTGTAGAATATACCAAGTGCATCTCTGCAGAGGCGTAAGACTCTCCCATCGGGTGTCCTGCATATGACATGATGAGGTTCCAGTAATGCAGCAGCTTTAGGAAATTCAAAATACTCCTTTATTGTCATTGCTTCCAGGTCCACTCTGACCCGGATTGGTAGCACCTGATAGGATCCTATCTTTGGGTCAAATAGAACTGTTTGACATTTAAATTCTGTATTGATGCTAAACTGTTTGAAATAGAACTGTTTGATCATTCAACTATGTGTAAACAAATGACTGTTGTTTAATTGAATTGTTAATGATACATAGCAATATTTAAAAACATTAAGCTGTGTGCAAACAAAGGATTAATAGTAAATAGAATTATTTGTATTAGATAGAAATAAGTGAAACTATTAAACTGTGTGCAAAAAAAAAATGATCTCAGGCTCATTTAAAAATGTTATCTACAACATGCATTTAGAAATCATTTTCAATATACATGTATAAAAAGGATTTGGCATTAAATAACCTACAATGGTTGATATGCCATAAAACCAAACCAAACCAAACCAAGGTCTAACAGGTTTAGCCATACAGTAGTACTGACATGGCTATAGCCTGGAAGAAAATATTATTCACATTTAATCAAACATTACTCATTAAGTTTATAGGTAGTGTTATATGTCCTACCTATGAACATTTATGAGTATGACTCATTTCTCATAAATACGTTGGACGCTATTGTGAGGAGGGTAATGTGCTTACTAAGTAGTCACCACAAGCAGTGGTTTACCTTCTTCACTCCGTGGCGAGTATTGTATTTTGTTAATGTTATAAAAATTTCCATTTGATTTCCAACTTCCATTTTTAGTATTTTACATTTAATAACCTTTGTTTGGTTACAACAGGTAGCTCTTCAAATATAGTGTTGCAAACATTTCAAAGAATGTTATTTGATACAAAGAGACAAAGATGAAATAAAGAGACAATTATGAGTTCATATCAAGAAAGGAAAATTCAGAAGATCCATTTGCACATGCACACACATACACTTATATCTATCTATCAATCTATCTATCTATCTATCATTAAAAAGTGATTGAATATATATATATATATGGATAAATAGAGAAAGAAAGATAAAAAGAGAAAGAAAGAGAAAGAGGTAAAAAGAGAAAGAGAGACAGAGCTAGGGATCAGGCCTAATGAAAAAATATCAAAGTTATTCTCCCTGAAGGTTAAAAAAGGAGTCGCCACTCATGGACAGTGCATTGTGGGATTTGTAAGGATCAAAAGAATGTATACACATGAGATTGAAAAAAGATAGACTTGGAATCCCCTATGACACATAGTGGATATACATTTAACTGGTGTCTACAAAGTTAAAACAGTTTTTTTCTTAGTCATTAGACTTATGTCTCTGCCTGTGGTTAATACACCGAATTATTTTGTTGCACACTGTCTCTTTTTACTTTGGTTTACATATTCTCTTTTTATGTAAAAACATAACAGTATGTGAATATGTATATATGAAGGTCAGCTGAAAAGTTCATAGGCTGGCCAAGACACTCTCATGAAATGTGACCAAATGAAATTTATTTTCAGCATTGTCCTCTTTGCAGTTTACATACTTCTTCCCTCAATGTTACTGTGCTTGGATTCCATTGGTCAAAAAGTCATCAACTGCAGATATGACATCATATGAACTTTTCAGCCAATGAACTTTTCTGCACACTCTTGAATATATAAACCCAACCCTCCATCACAGACAGTAGTACTCGACTCGTTTTCTAAACAAGGCTAAAGAACCCAGTCAGCCCTTTCTACTTTCCCATAGTAAACAGCCTCTTCCAGAATTTGAACTTGGGTTGCTAATTTCATTTCCTATGATGAAAAACCATTATGTTAACTATAACTCCACACACACATACATACATAAATGCATCTATCTATCTATGAGTATATATATAATTACTGTATCTAAGGTTTGTGTTATTTATCGAAGAAGGGTGCTCAATATCAGGAATAGAGTGTATATAAATAATTTGTTGAAGATCACAAGGCAAAAACAGTCAGTCACCATGCATTGTTGATTTTTGTGTCATATATATATTCATATGAGATAGACGGACAGAAAGAGAAAGATCTAACGCAATATACGGCAATACATTGTGTTTCTGCTAAGTAGCTTTTGCTAACTTTACTATATCAGAGTCAACCGGCTACTCATAGCACAAAAAAAAACAAACCCCATTTCCAAGAAGCGATGAGTTACTGATGCTGTCAGCCAATAGCTATCTAGGGATTGGCTGTTAAGGAACCAAATGGCTCCACATAGACCGTCTTTTAAAAATAATAAATTCAGCTGGTCTTTCAAGAGACACTTTGCAGCTGTAGCACAAAATATGCAGTAATAAAAAAAAATATTGTTGAAGTAAAATGAAGTCTCTTGCTACTATTTTGTGATAACAAGCAAATTCATTTTACTTAAGACAACTAAGGGTAGTAACGTGCTGTAGACATAAAAAGCAGCAGTATTAAAACAGTCGGCAGCTTTGGCTGGACATCAGCCAAGAGTGTGGGAGGAATCTGATTCTTCCCGAGTCAACTCTACGACTGAAGCCCTATCAGCAGCAGCTGCCCATGACGCACTGCTCCAGGTTTCCCCTTAAGCCGACGTCCTGATTCCAGCCAGCAGACGAGGCAGGAATACTACCAGCCTCTCAGCTTAACAGCCATTTTCAGGGATAACTCAGAAAGTCTATTCCAACACCTTCTGAGACGGCAAAATGCAGCAGTCATGACTACCAGCCTCTCAATTGAACAGCCTTCTGAAAGTCTAGCCTTGTACCTTCTGAGATGGCACCAGTGACCACCTTCCTGTAGTAGCGATTACCTTCCTGCACCAGTGACCCCCTTCCTGCACCAGCAGCTACCAGTCCTGCAGCAGCAGCTACCATTCCTGCACTAGCAACCACCTTTCTGCACCAGCGACCACCTTCCTGTAACAGCAGCTACCAGTCCTACAACACCAGTGACCCCCAGCCCTGACTACCAACGACTACCAGACTTGCACCAACAATCCAGTCCTGCACCAGCGACTAGATCCTGCATCAACTACCAGTTTCTGGATTTTACAATTTCTGATTACAATTCGCCATAATAAAATTTGGCCTTTCAAAACAATCACCTGGTTTTGTCATTCTTGCCTAGTTCATTGTCAATCACTTATATTTCAAAAGTTTGTGAGATTGATGTATTTATCAACCCTGCAACAACTAGATGAAGAAAAATAATCACAAAAATAGCAACTACTTCAGGCGAGTAATAGATATATATATACATGTTTCTGAATAGATTGGGTAGATTTTTGGCTTTGCTGCAATCAACACTGACACCAAGCATATCATTTTGAATCTTTAAGCTGGATCTTTTACTAATTGAGCTGATCAATTTGTTATGACAGAATAATACTTTTGATTTTTAAACAAACATTTTGTGGTAGCCGTTTCCAGTAAGTTTGCTCTTTGAATAATAATCAACAGAATGGTCAGAAGAGTTCTTAAAGTCTGCAGAAAAATAATTGTACCAAAATTAATTGATGCTTGAACCAGGTCAAAAACAATGGCAAAGGGGAAAGTTTGTTCTCTGTTTGTTTGTGTGTCTCTCTCTCCCTCTCTCATTCACTTCTTCTCTCTCATGCATTCTCTTCTTCTCTCTCTCACTCATTCTCTTCTTCTCTCTCTCCTTCTCATGCATTTTTTCTTTACTTCTCTTTCTCTCTCTCTCCTTCTCTCTCTCTCATTTTATCTCCCCCTCTTTCTCATTCTCTTTCTCATCTCATTCTCTTCCTTTATCCTCATTCACCCTCTCCGCTACCCTATTCACTCCCCCTCTCTTCTCTTTCCCTCCTCTCTCTCTCATTCATTCTCTTCTTCTCTCTCTCACTCATTCTCTTCTTCTCTCTCTCCTTCTCTCTCATTTTCTCTTTACTTCATTCTCTCTCTCTCACCTTCTCCCCACTTTCATTTATCTCCCTCTCTTTCTTATCTTCTTTCTTTCTCTCCTTCTCCTCCTCTATCCCCATTCACCCATCTCCTCTACCCAACTCACCCCCAAATCTTATTCTCCCCCCTTCTCCTCTTCTCTCTCTCCTTCTCTCTCTCTCCTTCTCCATCTCTCCTTCTCTCCACTCTCTCATTTTATCTCCCCCTCTTTCTCATTCTCTTTCTTTCTCTCATTCTCCTCCTTTATCCTCATTCACCCCTCTCCTCTACCCTACTCACCCCCTCTCTTATTCTCTCCTCTCTCTCTCTCCTCTCTCTCTCTCATTCCTACTCTTCCTCTATCTTCTCTTTCTTACTCAATCCCACTCTCCCCTTTTCTTTCATAAATAGAGCTTCACAAGTTTATCATAATTGTTAACTTCATCTTTGTTACTTTTAGAAATAGTGATTTTTTTTTCATAATATTCTAAACTGGACACAGACTTTTATAAATTTTGCTCAAAGAAAAAAATAAAAGGGTAATCCTTGGATCCAAGCACATTGCCAGGTGATTCTAACGAAAGAAGTCTAGGAAGGAACATGAATACAAACAGGAGAGGACAAATAAGAACTGTGCTGTTTGAATTTGTACACAAAATCAGTTCACATTATATTCGTGGGAGTTAAGTGATTTTTAGAGGCAGTTTCCTTTCAGCCTCCACTCTTTGATTACAGACAGACTTGAACAAATCTCTAACAAATATTTTTTTTAAATCCCTTTATTTTATTTTTCTAAACAATGTCTATTTTACAATTCTTGCAGTCAATGGAAAATTTACACTAAACATAAAAAATTTTCTTAAATCTCTTTATTCTATTTTTCTATTTGCAATTCTTGCTGCCAATTGAAAATTTACACAAAACATAAACAAATGGTAATCATTGCAACAAAAGGTTGTTTGTTTGTTTGGTTGGGTTTTATGGTATATCAACCTTTGTTGGTTGTTTAACACCAAATCCATTTTTATGCAAATAGTCAGTTCTATTTCAAACAATTCAGTTTAGGATATATATGCAGTTTAAATGTCATCATCATCATCATATCGCACTGGTAGCACGGATATCCCTGACCCTCTCTCGCCACTCCTCCCTATCGTTCATCGCCCTAGGTAGGTCTTCAGGACAACATCCTGTATCCTCACATAGCTGCTGAATGTATGTTCGTGCTGGTCGTCCTGCTTTTGCGCGGCCATGTGTGGGGATCCATAAGAGTACATCTCTTATGAGTTCGTCCCTACTTCTCCAGCAGTGTCCTGCATGTCTGGTTCGTCTAACTTGAATAGTTTTCGTGATAGGGGGCAGGTGGCCGTACAGTTGGTGTCTTGTGGGGTGTTGCTGCCAGGACTTGTTCAGGATTGCACACAGCATTCTTGTGTAATTGCCATCTAGCTTCTTCTCCAGCCATTTTGTTAGCGTCCATGTAGTGCAGCCATATAGCAGTATCGATGTGACTGCTGCCTGGAAGAAACTGCGTTTCATTTTATCGGTTAGGTCTGATTTCCATATAATCGATAGCCTATTGATAGCTATCCATGCTTTCGTTAACCTCGTTTCGATGTCCTTTTCGGTTGATTCGACGCTGCTTCCTAGGTAAGTGAATTTGTCTACTAGTTTAAGAGGGGTTCCTTCTAGAGTGGAGATGTCCCCCGTTTGGTTATAGCACATATATTCCGTTTTGTGTGCATTAACATAGAGGCCTATGCTTGCTGCTGCTCGTTCCAAACTATGCAGTAGTGTTTTGGCTTGGTCAGGTGTATTTGCCAGTATCACTATGTCATCGGCGTAGTCGGTGTCGGTAATTGTTGTTGCGGGGTACCTTTTGCTTCTTTTCAGTTCGAAGCCATTCTCTTTGATTTTGTCAATCGATGTTCTAAGTACGTAGTCTAGACAAATGATAAAGAGGTACGGAGCCAGTGTGTCCCCTTATTGTACTCCTGCTACAATGTCAAAGTATTCTGTGTCTCCATCCGGTGATCGTACTTTTACTTTAGTGTTTCTATAGAGAATCGTTATTGCCGCTACGGTTTCTTTAGGTATGCCGTACGCTAGTAGGATTTGTTCCATATTTCCTCTGTGAATGGAATCGAAAATACAGTTTAATTGTGAAAAACATTTCTATTTCAAGCTATTCAGTTTAGTCAAGCAGTTCTAATTTAGCTAATTTAGTTTAGTATAATTATAGTTAAATGTCAAAACAGTTCTATATTAAACAAATCAGTTTAGTGTGTGTACAGTTTCAATGTCAAAAAACAGTCCCATTTCAAATAATTCAGCTTAGAACAAGCACGCAGTTTAGATGTAAGTACGGTTTAATTGTCAAAAACATTTCTATTTCAAGCTATTCACTTTAGTCAAACAATTCAGTTTAGCATAAGTATGCTGTTAGTTCTATTTAACCCATAGATAAGGCTCTATCAGGTGCTACCACTCCGGGCCGGAGTAGATCTGGGAGTAATGGCATTGAAGGGATGCTCTGCATTCCCCACTGGGGTGGAGGATTGTGCAAAGGATGTTTTGCAAAATATCATAATTAAAAGTTAGTACTTTATTGATTTTAGGCTATTGTACTATGACACACAATTGTTGATATTTTTTTGTTTTTTTTCAGTTGCTCAATGTAAGGCATTTTCCTACTGGCTGCTCATTGACCAATTTAGTGTTAATGTATAGAAACATTACTAAGAGGCCCCACTGTAGTTTTTGATTGTGCAAAGGTTATTTTGTAAAATATCATAATTAAAAGTGAGTGCTTTATTGGTTTCAGGCTATTGTAATATGATACACAGTTGCTGATCTATTTTGAAATTTTTCTGAAAATAAGTTGTCCACTCTACAAAGATTGAAAAATTATCTGCCTGTGAAATGGTTAATTTTAGTTGTCTTTTTATTTAAATCACAAGATGAATGAAAATACCAGTCAAAATCATCTATTTCAATAATTACAATACCTCTTCTAAAGAAACCAAAAAAATAAACAAAAGGTCACTAAAGTCAATAAAACAAATCTACTGGCAATTATATAAAGAAGTGTAGAAGGAATGTTCAATTTAAGGTACTTATAGCTCATTATATTTTGACAATTAGATATTATGTTCCAAGAAATCCAAAAGACAATTCTTATAAAATAATAACTTTATTAATCTGGAGCCAAACAAGAACAAAGATATATACAGGGAAGATATGTGTGTGTGTGTGTGTGTGTGTGTGTGTGTGTGTGTGTGTGTGTGTTTCTCATAGATATGAAACATTATTCAGTTACTTACTAAATAAAATGAAAGACAACGGAAAGAAGCTGAAGATACCCTGCACAAACAATTATCAATGCAGACTACGCCGATGAAATAGCGCTTCTGGCAAATACACCTGCCCAAGCCAAAACCCTGCTACATAGTCTAGAATGAGCAGCTGCAGGCATAGGCCTCTATGTCAACGCACACAAAACGGAATACATGTGCTTTAATCAAAGAGGTGACATCTCCACACAAAACATTAGTTATCTGAAACTAGTAGACAAGTTCACCTATTGAAGAAGCTGTGTCTCATCAACCAAGACAGACATCAACATGCGACTAGCAAAGGCATGGACAGCTATCAGTCATATGGAAGTCAGATCTGACCGATAAAATAAAACGCAGTTTTTTTCAAGCAGCAGTTATGTCGATACTGCTATATGGATACACTCCATGGATGCTAACTAAACATAGAGAAAAAGCTTGACAGCAACTACACAAGAATGCTACAAGCAATATTGAACAAGTCCGGGAGGCATCACCCTACAAAGCAGCTGCTGTACGGCCATCAACCACCCATCACGAAAACTATCCAAGTTAGACAAACCAGACATGCGGGACACAGCTGGAGAAGTAGGGATGAGCTCATAAGTGATGTACTCCTGTGGACCCCTTCACGTGGCTGAGCAAAGGCAGGACAACTAGCACGAACCTACATACAGCAGCTCTGTGCTGATATGGGATGTAGCCCTGAAGACCTGCCGGAAGCAATGGACGATAGGGATGGGTGGCAAGAGAGGGTCAGGGATATTCGTGCTGATGGTGTGACATGACAATGATGATGATGATTGTACATAACTATTCATATTAGATAATAATAGACAAATATTTATGTTGTATATTGACCTCCGACCCAGCCAAACATGCCATTCCAAAGATGGCGGAAGTTGCATATTCCATTGGCATGGGCAAGCTTATCTGACAATTTGGGACAGGGTTAAAATCCCACGGTACAGTCACAAACTGATGCACTGGAAGAGGGTGACCTGTGAACTGCATGACAGTTATTTCCGCTCGATGATGATCAAAACATGCCATTCCAAAGACAGCAGAAGTGGCATATTCCATTGGCCATTTATGGGAAGAGATTGAGTGGGCATTGAGCTATTATATAACTCAGTGCACAGGAAATTCAAAGAGTTTTTGGAGACAAGATGTGGTAGAGAAAGCCAGCACCCAGCAGAAGGGGCCTCAGGACCCCCAATTAAGGAGTTTTGGAGATCAGAGAGATGGAGAAATGATGCTGTAGAGAAAACAGCACCCAGCAGAAGCTGGGCCCCCAGGCCTCCGGTTAAGCAACCCTGGAGAACGGGAAAGAAACTCTGATGGCCAATAGAGTGGGGAGGTTAATATGTTGCAGTTCTGTTCGGTCTCCAACTCCCTCTCACACACAAACCTTTCAAATAAAGTGAGAGGTATATTTTTCTAAGAACTGTGTCACTCGTCTTTATTGTGTTGAGTATACAACAATTTATAGCTTCAAGTAACTATTCTTGATATAAATAATTAACATGGTTATATAGTTTCAAGTAACTATTCCCATTTAATAATAATTTGTTAACAATTATATATATTCAAACTGGACATTGGCATAATGGTTAGAGTGTTCGCCAATGGCCTGGGAGACCAGGGTTCAATCCGAGGTCAAGTCATACCAAAGACTCAAAAAATGGTCTTTGATGCTACTTTGCTTAACACTCAGCATTATAAGGTAAGAATCAAGGGTAAAGTGGAGCACAATCCAGGGAAAGGAGTAGCGCCCTTCCCTGTAGCAATCGAAAAGGGAGCCTTCCGGTCACCCTCTACGGTCGTCAACTTTACTTACTTATTTATAGCTTCAAGGAACTATTCTTGATACAAATAATTAACATGGTTATAGAGTTTCAAGTAACTATTCCCTTTTAATAATAATTTGTTAACAATTATATACCTTCAATTAAGTATTCTTATATAATACTATACATAAGTTGGAGCAAATACTTCTAGCATATGGTCTCCCCAAAGAAACTGTTACAGCTGTAATGATGTTCTATAGAAACACAAAAGTCAAGGTTCATTCACCTGATGGAGACACAGACTTCTTCAACATTGTTGCTAGAGTTTTGTAAGGAGATACATTGGCACCATATTAGTTAATAATTTACCTAGACTACGTACTTCAAATGTCGATAGGTCTGATAAAAGAAAATGGCTTTAAACTTAAAAGCAAGAAGCAGATGATGTCCAGCTGAAACTATAACAGACGTGGAGTATGCAGATGATACAGCTCCAACTCAAGCCGAATCCCTGCTGTATAGCCTGGAGCAGGCAGCAGGAAGTATTGGCCTTCACGTGAATGCAAACAAAATAGAGTATGTGTTTTGAACAAGAAAGAGCCATTTCCACTCTAAGTGGTGATCCTCTAAAATTAGTAGACAAGTTCATGTACCTCAGCAGCAGTGTCTCATCTACTGAAAGTGATGGTAATATACACCTAGCAAAGATATAGACTGCTTTCAATAGGCTATCAATCATATGGCGGTTTGATCCATCCAATAAAATAAAATAGGATTTCTTCCAAGCTGTAACTGTGTCAATACTACTGTATGGAAGCACCACATAGACATTAATAAAATGCAAAGAGAAAAAGCTAGATATGAACTACACAAGAATGCTACAAGGTATATTGAACAAATCCAGGAAACAACACACCACGAAACATCAGCTGTACAGCCACTTATTTCCCATTTCAAAAACCGTCTAAGTAAGACAAACAAGATATACTGGACATTGCTAGAGAAGCTAAAACGAATTGATAAGTGATACTCTTTGATGGACCCCTACACATAGAACTGCCAGTGTTGACTGACAAGCCAGAACTTATCAAAATCAACTGTATGTAGACACAGGATGCCGTTTGGAAGACCTGTCAGGAGTGATGGATGATAGGGATGGCAAGAAAGAGGGAGTCAGAGAAATACATTCAATGATGATGATGATGATGATGATGATATAATGCAAATAATTTAGAAAGCTGTGCTTAAAGCTATAATGGAACTTGGAGAGTATCAGGCGAGCCAGGCCTCTCACAGTCCAATGCTATCTTCACAACCCTTACAAAAGCATCTGTACCAGTTGAATTGTACCTCACATCATCAGAATAGCACTTGGAGGGTATCAGGCGAGCCAGGCATCTCACAGTCCAGTGTTACCTTCATACCCTCAGCAAAAGCATCTGTAGCTGCTGAATTGTGCCTCACATTACCAAAATATTGCAAAAATTTTGACTCACCCTTGTAGAAACTACTATCTCTATTTAAGTGAAGGATGTCACTTCTGCTAACTCAAGATTTCTAAATGGGTGCCGTATGAGGTGTAATGGTTAACAAGCTAGGATATATGACCATTATTTGTTATTTTGATTCTCATTGGGTGTTCCATACTTCTACCTTTGCACTAAACAAAGTTTAGTAAACAACAATAAAGAGTCTCTAACTTAAGAACAGAAGTGACCATCTGTACCTTGCAAAATAACAAGTATACCAGACCTTATAAATATGTAGCATTCTTTCATACAACAAATACCACAATGCCTAAAGCCACTATCTGTACCTTGAACAAGGTATAGTGGTCATACCTTTTAGGGTCCATGTATAGGTCAAATAGATCTGTTTAGAAATTATTTGTATTTTGTTTTTGATTGGACCATTTGAAGAAATTTCTTAAGAAACAACTACACAAAACTGTAAATATGAACATACAATGAATATGATTCCCTGACTTTTAGGCATGAAATAACCTTGAAAAGGTTAAAATGCTGTTAAAATCAATCAATCAAAGACTATTATGCCAGAAGTGACCATCTGTATCTTGCAAGCAAAGCAAAAATTGGTCAAATATATCAAAAATGGCAACACTATTCCGAGCAAGGAAAGAAAAATACCAATTACAATGTCAGACAAAACAGGAAAGAAAGAGCCTGGCAAGTTGAGACACCCTAGCTAACAAACCAATCTAGAAAGGATGTCAGCAGCCAGGCAAGCTAAGATTTCTCAACAGTAACAGACAAAGCAAGAAGCTATGAATGGCCTTAGACAGGCTGGCTATAACTCTTCAAGAACAACATTTAAATCAACAAATAGATAATCAATTCAGTCCTTCAGTCCAGTTCAGTCTTTCAGTACATCTCAAAAACATTCAAACAGTAATCAAAAGCCTGGGATAACCTTTGGAAATAAGAAGGATCTTTATTGCATTTCTCTAAATGATATTGTAACCATGACTATCATTTTTGCAATTGTCAAACTATGAAATGGCCTGAACAAACAAATGAAATATGGCTAGGATTTTTTATCTTTATGTCCTACGGTATTTTTCAAAATATAAAAAAGAAAAATGTAAAATAATATATATATATATATATATATATATATATATATATATATATAAGTTGGGATAGTGTTGACCTAAGTCAATGGCGCTTGATCAAATGATTGCATAGGCGAGAAACTGATTGCCACCATTGATTCTGTTTATACACTTTCCTCCCTTAGATTATATGCATTTTCCCTGATAATGAGCACTTGATAAATATACCAAGCAAAATTATCAATATATATATATATATATATAAATATATATGATCATTATCATTATCAATTCATGCTGAGAGCATGTATTTCCCTGAGTCTCTCTTGCCATCCATCCCTATTATCCATCACTCCAGGCAGGTCCTTTAAGCTGCATTTTGTGTCCACACAGAGCTGGTGTATATAAATCTTTGCTGGTCAGCCAAAACTGGCACAGCCATGTGCAGGAATCAATAAAAGAATGTTGCTTATGAGTTTGATACACACACACACACACACAAATATATATATATATATATATATATATATATATATGTAAGCGGATATATGTAAACAAAAACAAATGTGATACTGAAGTGATTAAATTTCCTTCACTTGCACGGGTTTCCTGGTGGCTTAGTGGTAGAGTCTTGGATTGGCATTTGAGTCATCCGGGTTTTGATCCCAGCTTTGGGAATTTAGCCTGTCTAGCCACACTGAAGAGTTCTGATAGAACAAAACAGGTCTGTCTGTGGATGACAATATATATATATATATATATATATATATATATATATATATATACACAAAGGTGGGCTGAAAAGTTCATCGGTTGAAAAGTTTATATGATGACATCATATCTGTGTTGATTTTTTTATGAATTGAATCCGAGTACAGCAACACCAATGGAAGATGTGTGTTGATTGCAAGGTAGATTATGTTGAAAAATAAACCTCATTTTGACACATTGTATGAGAATATCTTGGTCAGTCTATGAACTTTTCAGCTAACTCTTATATATATATATATATATATGATAAAACTAATTTATATATATATATATATATATAATTAAAATAATATATATATATATAGTAAAAATAAAAAAACTAAGCAAAATAAAAGATAATTATGAACACAGGAAAAATGAAAATCAATATATTACTTTATATCTTTTCTTTTCTCTTTCTTTCTCTGACCTATGATGAAGAAGCTAAAACAAACAAATCCTCACTCCCATCCCATTTTCTTTGATATATAATAATCATGGTGGTCTTAGATTGACAAGCCTTTGCTGTTTGCTACTGCATGTAGCCACAAATAAAAAAAATGTCCTCTGCTGTTGACAACTCCAGCAGTTGCCATCTGGAGATTTGATAGATGTACTGAGCTCTAATGAACAGAGATAGTCAGGAACAGTACTCTCTCACCCACACTGTATGCATACCTCTGTATATTTGCAGTTACCAATAGCTATTTTGAGCCAGAATCTTTATGACCTTCTGCAAGGTCATTTTCTGAGAAGTTTCAATATGCTGTATATTTTACCTTTTCTCTTTACACCCTTTAAAAAAAAGGCAGCAAGAACAGAAACAAGCTGAAAACTACTTGACAGGACAAAACAATGAGCCCATTGCATTCTCCCCATATATATATATATATATATATCAAACTCATAAGCAACATTCTCTAATTGAGATATAGATGTGCCAGTTTTGGCAGACCAGCAAGGACTTATATATATCAGCTGTGTGTGGACACAAGATGCAGCTAAGAAGACCTGCCAGGACTGATGGATAATGGGGATGGATGGTAAAAGAGAGTCAAGGAACTCTGTGCTGTCAGCATGAATTGGTTGGTTTCTTTGTTTAATGGCATATCAGCCTTTGCTGGTTATTTAATGCCAAAGCCATTCTCCAAGAAGAACAGTAGTGGTACTATTTAACCCATAGCTGGGAGGATAAGGAAATTCATACTTTTCCCAAGGGTATTAGTCTAAAAGTGAACGTAATAGCATGACTGGAATTTGGACTCGCTTACTATGATTCCACTGTCCATCGCTTTAATTATTACACCATGAGGACACTCCCTCAGCATGAATTGATTATGATAATGATGATATATATATATATATATAATTTAGTTTGGTATATTTATAAATAAAGAGTGTTCACTATCAGTGAAAATGCATATATAAGTTAGGATAGTGTATTGACAGAACAACAGTGTTTGGTGACAGTCAATTTCTTACCTGTGCAATCATTAGATCAAACACTATTGACTCTGTATCTTCACTATCCCAACTCATATATATATATATATATATATATATATGCATTATTTTACAATGAGCCAAATTTTATTCTCCCCACAAGAGAATATATTGTACCTTTCACTTCATAATAAATATTGAACAGATTGTTGTATCTTTTGCTTGTGTTATCTTTGTAGATTCCACAATAATCAGAAATAATAGTTGGAAAAAGAATCCACCTAACACACCTGGAGTCATTGTAGACTGAAAGCTACTTGAAACCTGGAAAGATCTGTTTTCAGGAGAATAAAATGAAAGCAAGGGATCCCTAAACAACATCTTTGAATAAAGCATCTGTTTTCAGATGAGATCCTGCTGCTGACATCCAAGTAGACAATCTTGATGGCCTCAACTGGGCTACCTTTAAAGTTTCTCCAAGTTTACCTAATCTCAGATCATCAAGAAGAGACACAACATTACTGACATGTCATTGCAAGAACAAAGGAAGACATGAAGTCCCTCCAGGATCTACTTAATTGAATTAATAATTTAGTTTACAGATTTTGGTATGCATACAAAATTTCTTCAGCATGGTTTTCTGCTGTTTATTATATATTGTCAGAGACACATTCTTGATGAGAGCATCTATTTACATTAGAACCTTTCCCTGGGACCAATAAGTATGTATTTCATATTTGCTTGCTCTACATTGGATGGGGAAGTGTGCTTAGAAGAACAGTTGTCAGCATAGAAAATAGAATTGGCAACTTGAATTCAAATCCTGAACAGTATTTCACATGGCTCTAATGCTCTTGAAAAAGACAAAAATCCATCTCTTCTTCCTCCCTGGTATGAGTAAATAGTTGAGCATTTTGGGTTCTTTAGCGTTGGTAAGGCAACCAGTCTATGAGAAGGAAAACGCTGAATTCAAATGAACTATACTCCACACCTTGTGTCACATCCAGCACGTCACGCAGGAGTTGGTTTGACACATGCTCCATAAAGGATGGTCGTTTACCTGGCCTTTCAGTTTCAGATAAAAAGAACAGAGCAGATTGTGCACTTTAACCATAGTATGGCAACCGGTCTAGTGGAAGGAGATTTCAGAATTTAAACCAGTTGTATTTCGCTTCAAAAAAATTGACCTCGTATCTTGTCTTGCCCGTGGCAAAGAGACTGGGGTAAATGCATACTACAACCCGAAGAATTCTGTCATCTATATCAATTTCAAGAACTTTTTCATCATTTTTTGGTGGAGATGTACGCCAGGATTGAAAGTTTGGCATACACTTAAATTCATCAATTTAGGAGGTGTACTCCATGTCTCAGTTATTGTCATAAGAAAGGGGATCAGTAACCCGAGTTCAAATCCTTGACGAAGCTTATTGCATTTCACTTGGCACTAATGACCTTGAAAAAGGCATGAATCCATCAGTTTTCTCCAGGTAAGGATAAAGAGTAGGGCAGACTGGGTTCTTTAGCCTTGGTTAGGCAACCAGTTAAAGAGAAGAAAAACTCAGAATTCAAACCAACTGTATTCTGCTAAAAAATTGACCTTGTGTTGGAGAGTTGGGTAAATACATACATTTAAATTCATCCAATATCCTGGATTGTTGTTTTAATATAAATCATATTCAACTATTCTGAAATATAAAACCATTGAGTATACATTCTGGGAAAAATGGATTTTCTAATCACTATAAAAAAAACTCATATAAGCCATATAGTCATCTCTTGCAGGGAAAAGGACATCTTGCCAATGTCCAATTTACTATTTGGATTTGTTTATTTGGAATTTAATGGATTTAATGCTGAATTAGATTGTGAAATCCTTATTGACTCAGAACATGATACCAATCATTTTTGAGTTTATTGGAACTAAACCCTTTTCATAAGTTTATTCTCTGTATTAGAATTTAATATGTCACATCTTCCAACAAGATAAGACTTCAAATTGATGAATACATACACCTCTGCCATATTCAATACTATAATGACACTACTAATAATACTACCAATGATGCAAGCAAGTTGGTTATTTTGCCATCAATTTTCACAGAAGAGCCATGGTGCATCAATAAACAAATTCAAGATGCAATAATCTATGTTCTGCTCTCAGAATATCTTGACCTCTTGATCTTCTTGACCACTTCATCATCTTGACTACTTCATCAGCATTAATTGTAATCTGAAATGGGAACAAATCCAAGCTGAAGTTCTGTTCACTGCTCACTGGTTCCATAACCTCATTTGGTCGTAGGGATGCTACTCATGTAGCATGTCTTGGGGAGGAATAGCCTGGTAAAGCTCATTCCTCTCCAGGTTTACAACCAGTTTGTGGGATTGTCTTGATGTACACAAAATCGTCATTTTTATTTATGAATTTCCCTGACAACAGCAGGTACTTCTGGTAAAAATTAGCCAATCAGAGACATCAGCTGAAAGCATTTAAGATCATTTGAAACTATCCTCATATGCAATTGCTGGTTGAACTTTCAGCCAGGATGACCTATCTTTTGAATTTTAACAATAGAAGAAATCTACAGACTAGGAAGACCCACACTGTATTTTGGGAACAACAAAACAACTAAAATCCAACAATGGCAACGAGGATTTTAACATGGTTTCATTTTGAAATTTTCTTTCTCCTAGATCATTTACCAGAGGAAAGTTAAAGAATCCAGTCCATATACTATTTATTTATAGCTAGAGGGAGAATACTTGGATTTATACTTTTCCCAAGGGCATTAGCACAATGTGAAAAGCGAACAGCCTCGTTCAGTATTTAAACTCAGTAGCAGAATCAACTGTGACACAATAATGTGCATTCATGTATATATATTTATATATATGGATGTTTATGTGTGGGTCTCTGTGTATTGTGAATGGCTGTCAGAATCAGAAGGATTATCTTCTGCATCTTTGGACAGCATCAGATTGTCTGAGGGATCTCTTTGTGTGGGTTACACATGGGAGGTCTTGGCGTCAAAAATAGAATAAGTGCCGTGCCCATGTAAACCGATGTAAACCTGCATGAGGGTCCAAGACTGGAAGTAGGGGTGCCAAGGAACAAGGACATTGGTCAGTCTAACACTGGCAATCAGAGACCAGCAGTTAAAGACTTATCAGCCTAACAGTCGGAGATGGCAGTCAGGGAGATAGACACACACAGAGAAAGTTCTCGCACGGTTAGAGATCAGATGTTTGACCAAATGAGTCAGCATTTTTGGTAGCTGTTTAGGATTTTTGCAAAGTACTTGTGATAGCCACATATACACACATGCTGAGTACCAAAATCCCACAGACCTCACCTTCTTATATTTTGCTATCTTGAATCCATGGTTTTGTCTTTTCTTCCTTCCTCCATCTGTTTGCTGTTTTTATTATTTTTTTGGTTCGACTTGTGAAATACCTACACAGCCAGGTGTATAAAATAATGGGGTCCTCACAGATGATCAATCAAGGCCAACCAACCCACCATGTGTGGTTATTTCATACTACTTCCAATGATGATAGCTGTTATAGTACAAATGCTGAGGTAGGTCCCCCACTAATGGATAAGTCTTGCTTGCAAGAGTATTTTGACAAAGCTTTCAAAGTTTAAGAAACTCTTTTTTCCAATTGCCATTTTTGGATATAAGATTTATTATTTGTATATGACTGAGCAACAGAAGCAAAGATTTCTGTATGTCCATAACCTATTATGACTTGAGGAGAAAATCTGACTCTCACAGATAGATTTTTTCATCTCTGCAGAGTTTTCTGATTATTGGCAATCTGAATAATCCATGGTTTTCTCCTGGCTAGCTCTGTATTGGTTGTTTTAGGGATGAACCCCCACCAACCTTTTTCATACTGGTATCCAGTGGGAGAAGTACCAATGTTGAATAACCGGAAGCCTTATTATACTCAAAAATTATATCTTTGGCTTTGGATTATGCATCAGAATATTTTTTCAGTCATAGCTACTTTTTAATGAAGAAATAATCTTTTCCTTTGTTGTATTGTGTTAGAATGAATATATTAAAATACATATATGAACTATATTATCCAATATGAAGCTATTGAAAGAAAGAAAGAAAGAAAGAAAGAAAGAAAGAAAGAAAAAATTTTAATATTGTTCAAAATTGAAAAAGGTAGAACAAAAAAGAAAGAATCTCAATATCAATCAGTTAAAATTGAGGATAAGAGAGTGAAAAAAAGAAAGAAAGAAAGAAAGAATCTCAACATTAATCATCTAAAATTGATAGGGATAAGAAAGTGAAAGAAAGAAAGAAACAATCTCAATATTAATCATTTAAAATTGAGAAGGATAGGAGAGTGAAAGAAGAAAGAATCTCAATATTGTTCAAAATTGGGAAGTGTAGGAGAAAGAAAGAAAAAAAAAAAGAATCTCAACATTGCTCAAAATCCAGAAGGATAAGAGAAAAAAAGAAAGAATCTCATAATTAATTGTTTAAAATTGAGAATGGTGGGAGAAGGGGAAAAAAAAAGAAAGAGAGAAAGAAATTAAACTTAAAGCAGATTTAAAAGCAGACTTTTTTTTTTTTCTTAAACTAAAAAAAAAACAAACCACTCATGAAAGGCGGCTGTTCCATTTATTAATCTCTGTTGGTTGATATTTCAGCTAATCTAGAGGTGTTTAATGTCTCAAATGATATTTCTAAAAGACACTCACCTCCTTTCTATGACCGACTTCTTTTACTGTTTTTCTAGCTGTCTTGTCACCTTTGTAGTATCTTTCTTATCTCTATATAAAGAAAAGTATTTCCCTAATTTATCACCTTTTTGCTATTATCATAAGTATAATACTGTTAATAACCTTTTAATCTTTTTTTGTCTTTGCATCTCTTGATACTGTATTAAAATCTGTATTTTTACATTGGTATCATTGTCACAAGAATCAGTGCCATCATCATCAACAGCAGCAACAGCAGTAGGAGTAGCAGCAGTAGTGTAATGATGTAACTAGTTCCATCATTTGAATGTACTTATTCAACCCCTCTGTCACTGGCATGATGTTACACAACGTCAATTTTTAAGCAGAGTACAGCTGGTTGAAAAAGGGAGCCTTCTGGTTGCCGTCAACTACGGTCGCCAACTTACAGGTGGTTTGAAATTAGAACTTTCCTTCTCCTAAACTGGTTGCTGTACCAAGACTAAAGAGCCTAGTCTGCTTTACTGTTTACTCAAAGCTAGTGAGAAGAGGTGATGGATTCATGCCTTTTCCAAGGGCATTAGCAGAAAGTGAAATGCAAACAGCCTCATCCTATATTTGAACTTGGCATTAACACACAAACAAAAGAAAATTATTGTCTTCTTAACACAGTCTTTGGTAGCTTCTTTCTTCTTAATTTGAGTGGCCACATCAACTAGGAAGAGAAGAGACCAGCAGAATATGATACAAAGACAATTTTCAAGTAGTGCAACTGGTTTGAATTTAGACCTTTTTTTTCCTAGACTACCAAGACTAAATAGCCCAGTCTATTATACTATTTACCCGAAGCTTGAAGAAGAAATAGATTCATTGCAAACTGTCGCATCCAGCATTTGAACTTGGTTTGTCAAGTCCATTTCCTACGATGATATCTGTTATGCCTCCTATGTCTCCTTAGCACTAATATTTGTTGCTTCTTTCTTTTTCTTTAATCTAAAAGGCCACTTCAGCTCAGACAAGGTAGTCAGACAGTAGGTGAATTTCTACGACGGAGATCTGAGATGCCCAAGTGAGATATGTCTCCTAAACTAACTGATCACTATGTAACATATAGTTATGAGAAAATTATCAAGGATTTTAGTGGACACATGAGCCTTAATTGTTGAGATAATAACTGCAATCGCCTTTGGTACTTTAAATGACATGCAACCACACATCATGAATGACTTTGGAAATTTACTTGCTTTCTACTGGCAGTCATTTTTATATGTTCAATTTGAATGGCACTAGACAAAAGTTCTTGTCTTATCACTTTGGCCAATGCAAATTCTTGATTCATGAGTTAATATCACTTTCATCCAATTGTCCACACGCCATGATTGTTTCTCTTTAGCCCACTTTAACCTCATTTTCTTTTGTTTGTCTGTTCATGCTGGTTTTTGCTTGGCTTTTTTCAATGTAATTCTTATTTCATTCAACTGATTTCTCACAGTTCTCTCACAAACATTGACTTCTGTTTTGATCCATTTGTTTCTTCATTTGTTTTGTTGTACATTTTTTATTTTCAAGGCATATTACTATGAACTGATATGGTTTCCTTTTTTATTCGCCCCACCTCAATTTCTTTTATATTTGCATAAAATGTTTTGACTGCTGACTTAGAACGAACATCATCTTTCACTCCACTCCACTATGGATATCCTTCTTGAATGAGTTTTACAATCTTTTTCATTGTTTTAATTGACCGTTCTTTTGTTGGAGCCAAATTTCCTTTCAATTAGGGATGCCTAACTGTTTGTTAAGGTCTGCAAGAATTGTCTTTTAAATGTAAAATGATTTGCATATCTAGGTCTTTAATGGAATTCAATTTAGGAATGCAAATTACATCATTCCATTATTTTTTTTTCTTGACATTGGGTTATTCAATATTTTCCTCTGTATGACTCTGGAAAAAATTATGCCATTAATTTAAATAATTTAATCTTGCTCACATAAGTTATTTCTTATGAAGCTAGAATGTTTTGTGTCTTATCTGTTATTAGTATATTTACTACTTCATAAAAAACTAAGTGAATATCCTCTAAGCATGCTAATTCCATAACTTTTGCTACTGGTCATAATTTTTAACACATAACTATTTATTAAGCTTAGCTTAGATGTAGCGCAAGGCACATTGACATGATTTAAATAGATAAATAAATAAGAAGTACTTCAAAATTACCATTTAATTGTTATCTCAATTAAAAACTTATAATGCTCTGGATGAGCAAAAACACAAACCTTCTCACTTTTATTATTATTAATAATAGTTTCACTTTTTTAAGTTTTACATAACAGTTTTTATGGTTTTTTCACTGAAGCCAGAGTGACAGCATGTCCCTTCAGGTCTCCAGAACTCTTCTTAAGATTCTAGCTGATCGTGATAGTGCTATAGTCTGGACGGTCTCAGTTCTTCCTTTGATATCCAATTCCCCCACTCTCTTTTCCAGGCCTTAAGGGACCATTCCAAGGGCAACAGCTACAATTGATATCACTGTTACTTCATGTTCCTCAAATTTTTTAGTTCCTTTGAAAAATCCAAGTATTTGACTATCTTTTTGCCGTTGTTCATTTTCATTCAATGGTTCTCCGGAATGTACAAGATGACAAGTTCTTTTCTTCTTGTTAATTAACACTAAGTCTGATCTTCTTGCCCGGATTGGGTGATCCGTTTGTATCCCAGTGAATTTATTTTGATCTCCAGATGACAAGTTCTTTTCTTCTTGTTAATTAACACTAAGTTTGATCTTCTTGTTAGGATTGGGGGATCCGTTTGTATCCCAGTGAATTTATTTTGATCTCCAGATGACAAGTCCTTTTCTTCTTGTTAATTAACACTAAGTCTGATCTTCTAGTTAGGATTGGGGGATCCGTTTGTATCCCAGTGAATTTATTTTGATCTCCAGAGGACAAGTCCTTTTCTTCTTGTTAATTAACACTAAGTCTGATCTTCTAGTTAGGATTGGGGGATCCGTTTGTATCCCAGTGAATTTATTTTGATCTCCAGAAAACAAGTTCTTTTCTTCTTGTTAATTAACACTAAGTTTGATCTTCTTGTTAGGATTGGGGGATCCGTTTGTATCCCAGTGAATTTATTTTGATCTCCAGAAAACAAGTTCTTTTCTTCTTGTTAATTAAAACTAAGTTTGATCTTCTAGCTAGTATTGGGTGATCCATTGGTATCCCAGTGAATTTATTTTGATTTATTAACACGAAGTCTGATCTAATTTCTTTTGATCTCTGGATGATAAGTTCTTTTCTATTTGTTAATTAACGCTGGGATTGGGTGATCTATTTGTATCCCAGTGAATTTATTTTGATCTCCAGATGACAAGTTCTTTTCTTTTTGTTAATTAACACTGATCTTCTAGCCTGGATTGGGTGATCCATTTGTATCTTAGGGAATTTATTTTGATCTCCAGATGACAAGTTCTTTTCTTCTTGTTAATAAACACTAAGTTTGATCTTCTAGCTAGGATTGGGTGATCCATTTGTATCTCAAAATCATAGAGAATTTTATGAGTCTTATTTTCTTGGACAGATTCTGGTTTGTGCATATACCATCTGTTAGCATAGTCAAAATCTAATCTCTTCCACAATTCACAGGACATCACCTTTCCCTCTCAGTCATGTCTACTCTAAAATTCCTTTTGAGCCAGTTTGCTGCATTCGTTTATCATGTGATTATCTGTTTTATTTTTGTCACCACATCACCTACACTAATGATTTTGTTGCATATTATCAATTTTTGTTTTGATATAATTAGTCTTTATGGCATTGTTATTATCATTATTAAATTTATTATTAAGTTATGAATTGGATTAGGTTCCTGGGTATGACACTAAAATGCATCTGATGTTGAGGATCCCATCCTGAAGTTCTAGGGAGTGTGAAGTACCTCTTCATTTGTATTTTTTCCTGGTCTACTCTGATCTGAACTGGTAGTATCTGTTAAGGTCCCATCTATAGGTCAAATAGATTCTTTTGGAAATTTTTGGTATAAGATAGGAATACTTGAAACCATATAACTGCATGCAAGCAAATGATTATTATCATTAAATAAGAATTGTCACTTGAAACTATATAATTTCTTGAAAAAAGACTGTGTTTTAAATAACACAAGAGTTGACATGTAGGAAAATCAACCAATCAACCAACCAACCAACCAACCAATAAATAAACCAATAAACCAATAAGCAAATATAGCAACCAACCAAACAACCAGCAAATCAAGCAACCAACAAATTAATCAACTAAACAACCAATTAACCAATCAACCAATTAAACAATCAAGCAAAAAATAAACCAACCAACCAATTAACTAACCAACCAATGAACCAACCAATCAACCAACCAATCAAAAAATTAATCAATTATCCAAACAGCCAATCAACAAATCAACCAACAATCAAACAATCAACCAAGAAACCAATCAACCAACCAATTTACTAATAAACCAACCAGCCAATCAATCACCCAACCAACCAGCTAATCAAACAACCAACAACCAGTTAAACAACCAATTAACCAACCAACCAACCAACCAACCAATTATTCAAACAGTCAATGAACCAATCAATCAAACAATCAGCAAACCAACCAACTAATTAACTAATCTATTAACCAAGCAACCAATCAACCAACCAAATTAACCAACCAATCAAACAACCAACTGAACAATCAAATGACAAACAAATTAATTAACCAACCAACCAATCAATCAACTAATTAAGTAAACAATCAACCAACCAATTAACCAACCAATCGATCAATCAATCAAAAAGTCAACCAACCAATCAAACAACCAACAAATTAACCAAGCAACCAAGCAACCAAATAACCACTAAATTAAGCAATTGACCAACCAGCCAAATAAAACAACCAATCAAATAACCAAAAAACAACCAACAAATTAATTAAGCAACCAATCAACCAAAAAACCAACCAACCAACCAGTCAACCAACCAACCAGACAATCAACCCATCAAAGAACCAACCAACCAACCAATCAAACAAGCAACAAATTAATTAAATAACCAACCAACTAACTAATCGACCAACCAACTAACCAATTAACCAACCAACTCATCAAATGATTAAATAACCAACAAATTAATCAACCAACCAATAAACCAATCAACCGACCAAATTTAATGTTAGGAAACTTTCAAATTATTGCACTAACAGAAATATTACTTCTATTTAATTTTCATTGACAATTGAGTTATATCCTTTTATAGAATTTACAGTTAATTAGAAAAAAGAAAGAAATTAGAAGTTCTCTATAATTAGCATTTTATTCCCCTTGAAGACTTATAATACTAAGCTGAGAATGAAAAGCTGCTTAGTCAAAACAATATATTATTCATATGAGTTGTGCTCTTGAAAAAAATTTGATGATGGAAAATTGATGAAAAGCTTCTGCTATTGTTACTGCAACTTTTCCAAATTCTATGATACAAAAAGCTTCAGAAAAAACTGTAAAATACTTCATTAAAATTTCATTTTGTTTTCATTTAATCTTTTTGTTTCTTCATTATATTGCTCATACTGATTTACAATATCATATTTAAAAAAAAGTACACCCCTAACATTTTTTATTAAAAGTTAATTTCTTTCTATATATCAATCAGTCTATCAAGCTGTCTATTTATCTATCAACATTAATGCCCATAAATAAGTGTACCATTACTATTCTTTATAAAAAGTTCATTTTCTTCTATCTTATCTACAGTATGGCGCTTAAATAAGTACACCCCTAACATTTTTAATAAAAAGCTAATTTTCTTCTAAACCATACATACCAAGATTTTATTATTGCTAGTGAAACCTTATATAATAAAAATGGATTCTATTTGGTATTATTTAATACTAAACTCAACAACATTGAAACACCCTTAACAAAAATATGAAATTTAGTAAGAGGTGTGTTTATTTATGGGTAACTAAGGAGAATTAGCTCATAAAAGATATACTCTAAACATAGACAGTTGAATGAAAACAATCTATCACCATGGATTAAATAAAAAGTTCAGCTTAAAATTATCACCAATATTACAATGACAAAAATACAAAGAAGGTCAGAAAGTATGGCTGAAATATTTTGTTTATAACAACATGAGGATACTGGTCCAAGTACATCAGTGAATAATAATTTATCACTTTATCTTCATAAAAGCAAATATGAAATACAAATTTTTTTTGTTTTTTTCAGTTATTCTATTGACCAGTATTTACAAAGATTTGTATATGTATTAAACAAATCCCACATCTATGAGTAGCATGTGACACAAGGTTAATTTTTTAAGTGTTAAGTGAAATGCAAACAACCTTGTCTGTGATTTGAACTCGGGTCACTGATTCCATTTCCTATCAAGATAACCAGTACACTAAACATGCCTCCATAAAATAAGATTCTCATAACTTCATGCTCAGGGTTTTATTTTGCTAATATACTTAAAATCAATACAGGCTTTTGAAGAAGACCAGAAAGTATGGCTGAAACATTGTGACTAGAATGAAATGAGCATACTCGTCCAAATACATCGACCTTAGTTGAGGGTGACCCGAAGGATCCCTTTTCAATAGCTACTACACCGGGGTGTAGGGGAGGGTGCTACTCCATTTCCTGGATTGCTCCATTTTACCTTTGATCCATACCTTATAATGCTGAATGTTAAGCAAGGCAACATCAAGTACCATTTTTTGAGTCTTTGGTATGACTCGACCTGGGATTGAACCCTGGTCTCCAGGATCATTGGCTAACACTCTACTCATTAGGCTAATGGCTCGGTTAAACCAAGTACATCAGTGAATAATAATTTATCAGAATGCTACGTCACTTGATTTCTTTTCCTTCTTAAAAGCAAATAGGGAATTCAGAATTTGATTTTCAATCATTCTATTGCCTACTTTTTGTAAAGATCTGTATTACTGTTTGGAATTTGTTCTTGTGGACATATCTAAAACTGTACAAATAAAGATGAATAATTGAATACCTACTTTTACTATGTTCTATTGATGCATGCAATTAAACTTTATCTCTGTCAAAAACATTTAGAACAATTGGGAGATAAGAAAACTTAATTGAAACAACCAATTTGATACCCACACAAAGGCCAATCTGGTTGAACAACCAAAGAGAATATACTTTCACCTCTGAAGATATTCTATTATCCACTTGATAAATATAAATGTATACATTTCTGTGAATCTACATAGATAGATTGTAGGATTTATATGAGGTGTGATCAAAAAACATCAAAAATCAGAATCATTTTGAGATGAGGCTTCTTAATCTGAGAATCAATTTTTATTTATTGCGGACTTTTTATCCTCATCTTAGTAGTTTTTGTGTTGTTTCTCCTTTCACTACGTTTCGGCCAAATTTCACCTCTGGCCTTCTTCAGGTGATTTTTTACCGCGAACTCAGATAGGAATGCTGAGTCTTGTAACTGTATCCCAGTAATTACTGTCTTCCATAGTTGTTGTCTATCGCACGACAATATGCAATAAAATTCTATTTTAAACTTGGAAAAAATGCCACAGAAACGTATGGAATGCTTCAGACTGCTTTTCAACAATCTTGCATGAATCGAGCATCAGTTTTTGAGTGGCATAAGAGATTCAAGGAAGGCAGGGAGTCTGTGAGTGATGATGAGAGGTGTGGGAGGAGTAAGGAAGTCAGAACACCTGAGTTGATAGGCCAAAAAAAGAATTTCATGGATAAGGAACGTCGTAAGTCTATAGAGACAATAAGTGCACAGTTTGATGTCAGTGTGGGAACTGTACACACAATTATTCATGAGGAACTGAAGATACAGAAGATTTGCACGAAGTTTGTCCCAAGGGTGCTCAGAGAAGATCAGAAAGAAAGACGTTGTCATGACAGCAGGGAGATGGTCAAGCTGATCAATTCAGATCCCGCAGTTTTTGATGCTCTGGTGACCTGCGATGAAAGCTGGATCTACTGCTATGAGCCAGAGACCAAGAGACAGAGTTCCCAGTGGAAGCATGCTGTCTCTCCCAGACCTAAGAAGGCCAGACAGTGCAAATCCACCCACAAACTTTTGATGATCCTTTTTTTGACAGCACTGGCATGATCTACATGCACTGGGTTCCCACTGGATAGACAGTCAGCAAGGAATACTATGTTGAGGTTTTAAGGGAGTTCAGGAAGAGATTCAGTCAGAAGAGGCCAGCACTCTTCAAATCAGGTCAGTGGCATTTCCACGAGGACAATGCTCCAGTCCATAACTCCATCCTTGTCACACACTATTTGATCAAGATGGGTATCAAGACAGTTCCTCACCGTCCCTATAGTCCAGACCTTGCTCCCTGTTACATTTGCTTATTCTCTAAGCTCAGAGCCTGTCGTTATGAGACAATTGAGGAGATGAAAGAGGCTGTGATGAAGGTCATTGACACACTCACACAAGAGGAATTCCATGGGGCCTTCCAGAAGTTTTGGGAATGGTACAACAAGTGCATTGCAGCTGGAGGAGATTACTTCAAAGAGGACTAGAGTTTCATGTGTGTACTATCAATAAAAGTGCCCATACGAAAAAAGTCTGGAAACTTATTTAATGATCCTCGTAATTTTATACTTTCTCTTTCTCTTTTGGCCTTTCTTTTTTTTTCTTCCTCCTTTTGATTGGAAATCTTTCTTGATACACAAATGGAACATAAATTCTATACAATATTCCTAATAAGTCAAATGACGTAATTTTAGAAGCAAACACTGATTCACTAATTAAACATCCAACTTGTTCTTGTTATACAAATTTTCCCTAGGTTTTTGTATTTTGTACTTTCAAACATCCATCATTGATTTAACATCACTAATATCATCCCTCACAGTTCTTATGATGGTTCATTAGAACTGAAACGCTATAGTGTCAACTTTGTTTCTCAAAAATCTCTCCTACTTGGATTACCTTATCATCAATTTCTCTCTCTCTCTCTCTCTATATATATATATGTATATATGTATATATGGAAGTAAATAATAGAAGTGAATATGACAATTTAGAGCAAAATTGATAATTTAATCCAATTCTTTTATATCAAATTCTTCTTCTTGGATTACCTTGTTTATTAATTTCTCTCTTTATATATAGACATTTTTACCTATGGTCAACTTGCAACCACACACACACACACACATATATATATATATATATATATACTCACACATACATTTACCCTTCTCTACCACCACACCAAAGATCCATAGTGTCACAGTATATTAATCATTGAATGACTTGTATTTCTGTATTTTTGTGCCCCCCAAAAAAACACTTAATAATGTCTTGGTCATTATAATAATGGAATTCCTTATGACTATTTTGAGACCAGATTGTATAAATATATACAGTCCAGTCAGCTGGGGCTGTAGAATACACTGACAGCAACTCTGTAGAGAGGTAAGACTTCCCCTACCTAACAAGTGTCCTGGATATGATATTAAACCATCTACAAGTGAGGCTCCAGTCTTGGAAATTTGGGATATGTGGAGTACCCTTTCATTGCCATTACTCCCAGTTCCACTCTGGCCCAAAGTGGTAGCATCTGATAGGATCCTATCATTAGGTTAAATAGAACTATTTGACATTTAAACTGACTGCAAACCAATGACTTATGCGAAATTGAACTGTGAGAAATGGAACTGTTTGACCATTTAAGTGTGTGTAAACAAATGACGTTTCAATTGTTAGTGATTCATAGCAATACTTGGAATGATTTAAGTGTGGGTAAAAGTATGAGTTTAGGCTTGTTTAAAAACGTTATTTAAAAAAAATGTGTTTACAAATCATATATATTTAATATATATGCATAAAGAGGATTTGGCATTAAGTAACCTTCACTGGTTGATATGCCATAAAACCAAACCATTATATATATATATATATAAGTCATATTTTATATGAGAAAATATATATTTATAGGTTCACATAATTTTCTATGAGGAGTTAGTTTGCTTTATTGATTGGTTTCTTCTCTAAAACTACCAGGCTGGGTTTTGTCGTAGTCACAGATTTTAAGGTTACATGTAAGGTTTTAGGGTAAAGAATGCGAATGACCCAAAATATTGGCACTTCATTCTATAAACCTGTTTACCAGTAAACTTTCCACCATAGTCATTAATGGAAATGTATGGTTCATGGTGGTAACTCTCAAATTTTTTGTAGCAAACAAAGGCAGAGTGATTTTTATCTTCCAGGAAGAGTGTATCTAGTTTTTTGATTAGTTTGTCCATGCCATCATCAGAATGAAGTAGAGCTATGTCCATTTCTAATATAGCTGTGTGAGCTTGACTTTTAAGTGACAAAAATACTGCTGGTGTTCTTCTGGTAGGGGGAATGTTTGTTGTTAGCTGCCATAAACACATTTCCTTTTTCCAGAAAGCATAAAATTCTGGGTTTAAAGGTAGTGGTTCTAATGGACTAGAACTCATTTTGTTGCCATATGTCTTAATCTCTGCTACCAAATGTTAATAGAAATAATTAAAATCCAGTCAGGATATAATATATGTGATGTTTATTTTACACCAATGACTTCTATCGACTTGTCTCCAAGAGTCCTCTGTCTCTATTGGTACTCCACCTACTTCTCTGCTGCCTCCCTAGGTCAAGGGGAGATCATTGGTCTTCTAGTCATCTAATATGAAATGTTTTGGGACATTAACAAGGGTTCAAAATTGCAAAAGACTTACTTAATAAGGATTAGAACAAGATAGCCATATGTGCTTTACTCTTTCCTGGTAGGGTTAGAGATAACATCAACAGTTCAAAGAAAAAAATTGAGGACGGATTTCTGGAGCTATCATGAGACTTTCCTAAGGGGCCCCAACTGGAAATACAAAGACGTATAGGGTTTGTCCAAATGAGTCCATGCCAGTTCTCAATATTTTGAGGATTAGCGTATTAATAAAGTTTAAATAAAACATGAAACAAATGGAAAAAATCTGAAAATAGATTAAACTAACAATAAAATATGAAAATAGAATAAAATAAAATAAAATATCCAACAATTTCACTTCGACTTTCAGTGCCAAAAAAAGAAGTAAGATTCTTCCGTTCCTAACCAGACCATTAGACAGACATGTTTGCAGACTTTAGAAATGAGCAATCCAAACAATATAACTTTTATAATATTAATTTATAGGCTAAATGAAAAAAATAAATTCTACCAGAGAAGCCTATAATACTTTTTGATCCACTGTTTCCATATATTTTGATTGATAGTTTTTGGTGAAACACAGGATTGTGCAAGTGCAGAACACTTCATACTCACTACAGCTCATTTCCCAATATTTTTTCTTATTTACTAAACTAAAAATTTAAGGGTAAGATTTGATGATGTGGAGGGCACTAAAAGAAATACAATAGCATATCTCCACATATCAAAAGAAGAAATTCAATGGTACTTGGACCAAAAGAAAAAAATTGAAAAAAAGTTTGTTGAATGCAGAGGGGACTATTTTTTGGAAAATTAACATTTTCTTCAGCGCATGTAGGTAAATAAAGATTCTGTCTTAATATTTTTTAACACGCCTTCAATACATATATTGGAATATTTGATGGGAGGGAAGATGTTCAAGTCAAGTCCTCAAGGACTAATATTAACACAAAAGAATGGAAGTCTAGATACACTCATTTATTCATACAAAATAGAAGTGGGTTTATAATGTATAGTAAAATAATGCCCAGTCTAAGATATCAGGTTCAAGTTCAAAGATCTTGTGACATTAAGAAAAAATTACTGTAATATTTTCAGACTGTTTTTTATGCCTTTTTCCCATGTTCTTAATGAAAAAGACTTTCTTTGATGCCACAAGAGTAAAAAATAGCAAATTTGTAGCTATTTGATTTTTCATAAAAATAACCATGTATTTTTTTTCTTAAAGACCAATAGGCATAGAAAGGTCCTATATATATGTGGTTTAACTTAATGTTCTCAGTTGAAATATGGAGCAGGTGCTTGTGCATGTTCATATATAAAAACAATTGTTAAATGAAAGAAGTAACAAAATCCTTGGGTTTTACTATCAACCATTTATTCTGTTTTGATGAGGTTTAAGGGAAACGAAGTTCTTAAAGTCTTTCCTGTAGGTCCAGAATCTTTTTCCATTAGTCATAGGGACAGAATTAGGATTACAATGATATAAGGATCTTTAGCGTGAAAAGTTCTGTTGTTTTTAGCGAGGATAGGTTATAACGTGCGTATGTGTGTTTACGTTGAGTTGTTTTCTCGCTAAGTTTGTAATTGTTAATAAAGGAAGGAGGAAGAAGTAAGATGCCGATAGTTTTTAGATAAAGGTTTTATTTGCAGCATGGAATATTTAGTTTGCTTTTGTGCTGCAAGCCTCGTGGAAAAGGAAAAATGTAAAGAGACAAATTGGAGATACAATAGAGTTGAGAAAGCAGCGCGTATCGTTGGACGTGCGAGGGATTGTGTTTGCTGTAGTTTAGCAAAAGTCTTGTTTGCCATTGGAGGAAATAAACTTTGGAGTCACCATGAGTCTTGTGTGTCTGGTGGTTTTGGGGAGAGGCGTGCGTGTCTCCATTAATGTTTCCCAGAGGTGAAATGAGAGCTAGGTGCCGGTAGCGGGATTAGGCATCACATCGACATAGCCAATTTTGGGGGCGACATAAAGTTGTTCCTGTGTGTGGCATATTGAATGTATCTAATTCATATTCAACTGGGATTCCTTGGTCTGAAAGAAATTAGATGCAAGAGATCCATGAATTAGATAGGTTCTCTCATGTGTCCATGCTGCTGCTGCTATTGAAGAACCACCAGTGAGACGTCTGCACTGGACGGCGTTGTTCAGCCAAAGAGACTGTGTTTGGCAGCTTACCCAATTTCTGCTGCCTGGAAAGGAGGTCTGGATAAATAGGATAAGTCATCCTGATTGGGTGAAATTATGCATCGAATTAAATTGCACGCCAAACGAAAATTACTTCTGCTACAGATCAATAAGGATGTTGTTAGTGATTTAGCTTTTGTCAGCATGGTGCTGAGTTAGGAAAAGAACCAAATATCAAAAGTATTTTACGTAATTTACAACCTCTTCTTTGGGAGCTCTAGAAATCATGTCTGCATACAGTACATTGACCAAGTGAATTATATCCTTTCCAGGAGTAAAATCATAAACATGGACAGATAATCAGAAACCCTTTCTGGTTCATTTGGGGTTTTTTTTTTTTTTTTTTTTTTGCATCTTTGGAAAAACATTTCTTTTATTTCAATTCTTTATTATTATTTTATTTATCTATTTTATCTTATTTTCTTACAATGTATTGTTTGTTTCTTTTAATTCTTTTTAGCATTTAATCTTATTCAAATTATCTACCCTGAATAAGTTTGGATCATTTTTCAAAACTGATAAAAAAATTTAATGAGATCGCAAGGTAGCAAGATAATTGATAATTTGCATTTGGTAACATGACCTCAAATAATATAATGACCTTACTTTAAATCAAACCTTGAACAAAATTAGATAGATAAAATCTAAAAATAAGATTAAAATTATATTTTAAATGATGAATTAAAACCGAGCATTATACATACAGGGTGAAACGATAAAATTGTCGTCCTAAAGAAAACAACACTACGGCTTTATTTTAAAACTTTTATTGAAAAAATCAATTCAGGTAACTTGATTATGTAGTAGAGCTGACATCTATTCAATGTAGCCGCCTTCAGCCTCAATCACCGCCTCGATACGGATCCGGAACTGGGAGCATGTTTTTTCCACAAGCGCCGGCGGGAGCTCGGCGAATACTCGGCGGATGGCGGCGATCAGGCTGGATTTGGTGTTGTGGGAGGTCATATTGGTGATGTTCTCGACGTATGACCAAACGAAGTAGTCCAGCGGGTTCAGGTTGGGGTAGGAGAGGGGCCAGTGAGAGAAGGGTACAAAGTCGTAGCATTCCTTCTGAAGCCAAGCTTGGGTCTCTTTGGACTTGTGGGCCGGCGTCGAGTCCTGCTGCCACACCCAGAGTCCGCCACCGGCCACCTGATTGCACCAGGGGATCACCACACTATTCAGCACATCCAGGTACACTTTGGTGTTGACTTTCAAGCCGACTTCGAAGATGTGGGGTGGCATGATGTGGCCCTCACTTGAAACCACACCAAAGACCATAACCGTAGCCGGAAACTTTGTTTTCATCACCCTGGACACGTTGAACCGCCCGGATTTGCATTTTGAGGGTGCTGGCAATGGTCCTGTTGTCATAACTTGGATCGGTAGAGAGCATGAATTGTACAGCGGTGCATCTCCGATCTCGCTCGTTGAACATTGTGTCCCTCTCAAACATGATAGAAGGCTCCTATCGCTCTCGGGATTTGTACACAACTGGCCAACTAATAGATGGTCTGCAACAAAAAAAGAAAACCGGTTTTCATTAAACGGAAATGGAATCATGTCGTCTTTTCTAGGGCGACAATTTTATCTTTCCACCCTGTATGATATATTTTTTGAATAGTTATTTCCTTAGTTTATCTTAGTTTGACACAAGACCAGAAGTATAGGGCACCATTATTTATATTTTGTAAATGGCTGCTTGTCTAGTTTACTAGCTATTACACCCTAGTTATTTACTAAACTAGGATAGCCTAAAAAGATGATGAGGTGTTCCTTTAGAATTGAATATTTTCTAGAAGAATTCAAATCTAAGTTGGATATGTGTTTGAAGTCCGGGACACCATTTTGCAGAGAAATATATATGGTTGGAGAAATGTACTTTTCTCTCAAGAATGATTCTAAAAGCAATTCATGTAACCAAACACATTCTATTGCTGGTGCAACTATCTCCTTTCTCTCTCTCTCTCTCTCTCTCTCTCTCTCTCACACACACACACATATATATATATATTGGATTAAGAATTAAGAATTGTACTCAGAGACATTGGGTCAACTGGGTATAAATGACTGGATAAGATCCCAAGATCAATTTAAGAGCTTGATTGAGATTAGGTAGTCTCAATGATGGGATAAAAAAGTACAAGAATTTATAGAAATAGTTTTAAAATTAATTAGTCTGTCCTGAGTAATCTGAGGTTTACACATGCATGAAAATGGTGTGGATATATTTTTCTTCTCATGGGCAATAGGGTCTCTCTCCGAATATAGTCATGTTATATGTAAAATGAAAAAATGTCTTAGATGTGAAAATGACAAAATAAGTGTGCACACAAAAGTGTTTTGGTAGTAATTCTTCCCAATGAGAAAGTATAAATGTATATATACATATATATATATATATATATATATATATATATATATATATATATAAAGTAAGTTGGCCGATCATAGTTGAGGGCGACCCGAAGGCTTCCTTTTCAATGGCTACTACACTGAAGTGTCAAAGAGAGCACTACTCATTTCCCTGGATAGCTGCATTTACCCTTGATCTGCATCTTATAATGCTGGGTGTTAAGCAAGGAGATATCCAGTACCATTTTTTGAATCTTTGTTATGACTCAACCTAGGATTGAACTCCAGTCTCCCGACCTATTGGCGAACACTCTAACCATTATGTCGAATCATTTTCTCCAAATTGCTCATTTCTGTGTAATAGACTCTTCTGATGACATTAGTATTATATACAGAAATCCCTTCTGATTTACTAATACATTCGCAACAAAAAATGGTCTTGACAATGGCCGAAACCAAAATGAATAAAACACGTCGCTGCTGCAGGTAGGCTCAGCGCATCCATCCGGTTGAAATCTAACCTTATATTTACAATTTAAAAGATCCTTTTCTTTTTTTCACTCAATCAACAACCTTCCCCGTCAAAGTTTTTGGAGTCGATTCGACCTAAAACGCGACTGTAAAATGGTCAACGAAAGTTCAAAAGTCAGTGGGCTCCGAGAACTCGAGAGCATAACATTGACCGCGACGCTTATATTCAATATCACATAAACCCGTCTGACCCGAGAATCACCACCACACCTACTTTCAACCCTTTTTAACTCCGACGTTCCTCCTTCCCTATCGACATAAACTTTGGGTGACCGCGTAAGTCTGTGATTCACCCCTACCAACACAATATTGGAACATTTTACTTCTCGCCTTTCACTACTATTCAACACCCATCAAATTTCCAAAATTTAACTCGTTCCTGTCAATCCAACTACGAACATTTTCTTCTCACTTTCCCAGACATTTTTATATTCACCAACACAATTATTTGAACCTTTTGTTTCTTGTTTATTAAAATAATTGTTAAATTTTCACTTTTATTCTTGTTTTTGCACTCTGTGTTTTGTCTTTTCCTCGAAACCATACGCTTATTTATAACATTAGGGAAAACCAGTTTGGTTTCTTTGTTTAATAGTCTGTCAACTTTCATGGGTTATTTACTGCCAAAAACATTTTTAGAAGAACAACAGTAATACTGTTGAACCTGTGGGAATTAATAAAAATAGATAAAACGAAAATGAAACAAAATTAAAAATGAATACAAAAAATGCAGAAACCACCTGACAGGAAACGGAGTGACACATGCGCAAAGAAGGAACCCTCTCGGTCAATGAAAGAAGCCTGGGCTCTTTCAGCAGTGACCAGCGGAGTGACACTTAAATCTTTCTTGCTATCGGTGGAAGGCGCCACGCATCTATCTCTTGACGACGAGGTATTAATCTAAAAGTGAATGTAATAAAACAATTAGAATTCATATTCCCTCGGGGGTGTCTTCGTGGTGTAATGGTTAAAGCGATGGACTGCGGAATCGTAATACGCGAGTTCGTACTCCAGACGAGCTATTACGTTCACTTTCGGGCAAATACCCTTGGGAACGATGTGAACCCCCTTATCCTCCCAGCTATGGGTTAAATAGTACAACTACTGTTCTTCTAGGAGAATGGCTTTGGCATTAAATAACCTACAAAGGTTGATATGCCATTAAACAAAGAAACCAAACCAATCATACTCCCTCACTTTAAGGCTGCTCTTCAGCACTTTTTGCCATTGAGGACTCCCCCACCACTGGAGAAAATCGAAATTTGTTATGTTAAACTTGATAACCAAAGTTCAATAGTAATTAAATTGTGGACATAGAACCTTCTTGTGATGTATTTGCCATGAAAATTACATTTTCATAATGATTGTATTCTTTCTTTCCTACGACCACTCTTCTCTATGGAAACACTTGATCAGTGTTTGGGCTTTTATTATTTTAATTAAAAATTAAACACATCTTTAATTTGCATCTTCCCTCTCACTCAGAGGATTATTTTCCTTTTTACTCCATTTTATCTTTAGTCTCATATCAAATTCGGTTTGGTTTGTGAGTTATTTAATACCAAACCATCATCATATATTAGTTGTGGTGCTATTTAACCCATAGCTGGGAGGATAAGGGAATTCATGCCTTTCCCAAGAGTATTAGTCTGAAAGTGAATGTAATAGCATGACTGGAGTTTAAATTCACTTACTTTGAGGTTGTAGTCCAGTATTTTAGCCTTTATGGCACTGGGACTTCCTCTCTCATATTAGGAAGTATTGGATGTAAACTAGAAAATGCATAACAATGTTTTTTGGTTTGGTTTGGTTTTATGGCATGTCAACCTTTGTAGGTTATTTAACGCCAAATCCATTTTTATGTAAATAATCTGTTCTCTTGAAAACAGTTCAGTTTAGCATAAGTACACAGTTTAATTGTCAAAAACATTTCCATTTCAAACTATTCAAGCAGTTATATGTAATAATTCAGTTAAGTGTAAATACAGTTTTAATGTCGAAAAACAGTTCTATTTGAAATAATTCAGTTAAGCATAAGCACGCAGTTTAAGTGTAAGTACGGTTTAATTGTCAAAAACGTTTCTATTTCAAGCTATTCAGTTTACTCAATTCATTTTAGCATAAGTATGCTGTTAGTTCTATTTAACCCATAGATAGGGCCCTATCAGGTGCTACCACTCCAGGCCAGAGTGGACCTGGGAGCGATGGCAATGATGGGGTACTCCGCATTCCCCAAAGCTCCAGCATTGCTGGAACCTCACCATCAGATTGTTTAGTGTCATATCCAGGACACTCGTTGGGGGGGGGTCTTACCCCTTGCAGAGAAGCAGTTGGTGTATTCTACAGCCCCAGCTGACTGGGCAAAATGTTTTTTTTTTTTATATGACTAAAATGAGATAGCAAAATTATTTAAATATTACCACCATTTTTAATAAACTAATAATATAATAATGATGATAAAAAAGGATTAAGAACAGATTGAAAACATAGCAAATATTTTTTTTAATATTACACTTGAATTAAATCAGTGTATTTGGTGTAAGAATGATGTGATTTTAAATGAGACAATTTGCAAACCTTTAGGTTTTCCCATCTTAACAGTGTGAAACAGAGTAGCTGCCTAACTACCAGCAGAGAACCTGGTGACAGGCTGTATGACTGACAACAAAGGGTCAACTATGAGAACTCTCGTCGTGGGAGGATCAGGGAATTTTGAAAAAGGTTAGTCAGTTTGTAACCGGCAGAGGACAAGGAATGACTTAAATTTCAGAGCTAGCACCCTCTTCATTGTGGGTGGCTTACAATTTAGCATTTCCTTCATTGACTCAAAAAATACTGCTTCATGTCTTCCTGATATGAGACCAATCTAAAGGGAGTGTGAAATACAGTAATAAAGTGAGTGGTATTTTTTCTGTAACCACATGTCTGATATTTTCTTTTTCCTGGTGTAAACTTGTCATCTCTTCATCTTGTCTCTGATTGTAGCATCTTCATCAAAACCTCACAATGCAATGTGTAGGCCATAATGTTATTAATGCTTCTGTTTAAAAAGAGGTGAAGGTTTCTAATTAGCATTTCATAGCCCCGATCAGTTATTGGGATGATTAAAAAATTATTGTTCCAAGTGACATAAACCCCACAAAAGTAACATTTAGTTGCAAATTGGATGGAATATTACTCATTATCCCACCCCCATGAGTGTCCTGAATATAACATAAAACAATTTGATAGTGAGGCTTCCAGGTCCATTCTGGCCCAGAGTAGTAGCCCCTGAAAGAGTCCTGTGTATGGGTCAAATATTTAACATTTAAACTATGAAAACAAATGACTTATGTTAAATTCAATTGTTAGAAATAGAACTGTTTACTTAACTCACTACTTAACTGTGTGTAAACAAATGACTGATGTTTAATTGAATTGTTAGCGATACATGGCAATTCTTGGAACCATTTAACCCAGTTGATTTATGCTAAATTGAATTGTTAGAAATAGAACTGTTGGACAAAGAAAAGAATCCAGGTCACTCTAGTAGCATGACCGGAGGAAATAGTGGGAGAAGAAAAAAGTCAAATGATTGGCTATAGACTCTTTTGCGCCAAAATGATACCTTTTCGTCCGAGGAAATTTGGAAAAGAATCTTTAGTTTGAGGACAGAGGTCGGCGTGGAAAGATATGCTGATTTATAGCCAAACTCCGGGAGGTCCCCTCGCCTGCAAGAAGAATCTTTAGTTCTGGACAGACATTGGCAAGAGATCGATGCCAATTTAGCCAAGCTCCGGGAAAGTCTCCCGTAAAAAGATTAGAACAGAATCTTTGGACAGAAGTCAGCAGAAAAGGCGCTGATTCAGCCGATTCTGGGGGATGTCACTCGCCCGTAAAAGAAAGGAACCTGAAAATTAAGCCTTGGCAAAGATAAGTACAACTTAAACTATTTTCCTTCAACCCTTTCTAAATATTGGAATTATATGTATTCAAAAAAGAAAGAGAGAAACTGAAAGGATTCTGTTTCATCAACAGTAAATTAGAGAATGGACTTTGTTATATGCTTCAGTCTGGCGACTTAAACATTTTTCAAGTAAAAGAAAAAAGAAAGAAAAAAGGAGAAAGAAGAAAAGGACTGTTAAGAGACATTTATGTTTGATACTGCCTGCTGGCTTAATATTGCCCATATTTTAAAAAAAGAAAGAGAAAAGAAAAAGGAACTGTTTCTTAAATCTTATCATTATTTGTTTGGTCGTCGCCTATGAAAACTTTGTTATATCTTAAATGCACCCTGCTGTTGAAATCTTTTGGTTGTGTTATTTATCTATCGAGTCGCCTTCTTTTGCACATATCTGTTTCAGCTTCGTATTACTTTCATTAATTCTCGCTAAATGTCTTATTCACCTTAAAACATTATAAAGGGATTTTTGGAAATTTGATTAGTTAATATTTCTTTGAACCTTGAAGTCCATGTTGTCCGTTATCTGGTGGGGTAGAAAACGAGAGACTTGGTGGGGTATGTGAAAGTGAATTGGAAACCCCTTCGCCAGCGTCGGAGATCAGTCTAGCCCCAAATTAAACCCCACATTATTTGCCAGTTTACCATATGCCCGAAAAAAGAGTCTTGACTAAGACTTATATTTGCGGAGGGTCAAGTGCCAGACTGCCCTCAACGTCATATGCACATAAAATGAACTCTTGTCCTGAGATAATTATTTATGCAATGTCACAATAGTAATACTTGGAACCATTTAACCTTGTTGATTTATGCTAAATTGAATTGTTAGAAATAGAACTGTTTGATCCTTTTACTATGTGTATCTACAAAATGTGTTTGCAAATCATATATTTAATATATACGTAAAAACAGGATTTGACATTAAATAACCAACATTGGTTGATATTGCCATAAACCAAATCAAACCGATCATCACTTATCTCAAAGTTGGAAATTTTTAAATATATTGTTATAATAAAATTTCACTAGAATGTACCATTTTTGTTCATCCAAGTAAGACAAGCAAGACATGCTGGACATTGCAGGAGAAGTAAGGACAAATTCATAAGAGATGTTCTCCTATGAACTCCTACACATGGACACACCAGTGTTAGCCAACTAGCAAATATGTATATTCATCAGTTCTGTGCAGATGCTGGATGCCGTCTAGAAGACTAACCAAGTATAATGACTGATAGGGAAGGATGTCAAGATAGAGTAAAAAGAATACATGTTATCAGCATACCTTGATGTTGATGATGATGATGATATATACTACCCACTGGCAAAAATTATGGAATTAGCATACTTAGAAAATGTTTATTAAGATTTTTTATTTACAGAGTAAAAAGATTATACAATTGATTTAAATAATTTAATGTAGTTGGTTGGTTGCTTGGGTTTTATGGCATATCAACCTTTGAAGGTTATTTAACACCAAATCCATTTTTATGCAAATAGTCAGTTCTATTTCAAACAATTCAGTTTAGCATGAGTACACAGTTTAATTGTTTAAAACATTTCTATTTCAAGCTATTCAGTTTGTTCAAACAGTTCTAATTCAGCTAAGTATAAGTACATATTTTGTTTACACACAGTTAAATGTCAAAACAGTTCTATATCAAACAATTCAGTTTAGTGTAAGTAGAGTTTCAATGTCAAAAACAGTTTCAATTTAAACCATTCAGTTTAGCATAAGCATGCAGTTTAAATGTAAGTACAGTTTAATTGTCAAAAACATTCCTATTTCAAGCTATTCAGTTTAGTCAAACAGTTCTATTTCAAACAATTCAGTTTAGCATAAGTATGCCCTTAGTTCTATTTAACCCATAGATAATACCCTATCAGGTGCTACCATTCCGGGCCAGAGTGGATCAGCAAGCAATTGTAATGAAGGGGTGCTCCGCATTCCCCAAAGCTCCAGAATCACCGGAACCTCACCGTCAGATTGCTTAGTGTCATATCCAGGACACTCATTGGGGGGGGGGTTACACCTCTGCAGAGGTACAGTTGCTGTATTCTACATCCCCCAGTCAACTAGGCATTAATGTAGTTTGTTTAAGGTATATTTTGTGAAGACAAAATGTTTTGTGTCACATCTGTTATTAATTCATTTACTGCTAAATAAAAAAAAACCTTACTGAACATCCTGAAAATGTGCTAATTCCATAATTTTGCTTGGGGTATTTATAATACATAGTTATTTACTAAGCTTATCTTAGTTGTTGCATCATCACTGTCATTGTGATAAGATTATTATCATCATTTTTCTTATTTTATCGTCCTAATTATTATCTTATTTATACGAACACTCAAGTGCAATGAGGATAATATATATATATATATACATATATATATATATCAAAGAAAAGTTGATGGACTTATTTCATCAGTCACTTCTTTTTCAGTTTTAGTCGGCATTTAGAGCATCTGTTGAAGAGCAATGTTTAGAAAAGTTGTGCCAGAGACTAATTTGTTAAATGAGTTCAATCTTTACAAGGTGCCCATCTACAATGGCCTTATGTCAGACTAAGCCAAGATTAATAAAACATTTTTTTTACATACTTTCTATTCTGTCTTTATTTATGCAAAAAATATTCAAATACCTGACAAACATCGACAAAAGCTATTTTCATTCATATAATTAAGGGTGATCATAATTTAATCTCAGTTACAGATACATCTCATTTGATACTTGTCTCTCACTTTATCTTTGTTCATATGCATATTTTAGTGTAGGTTTGGTTGAGTTTCTTTATTTAATGGCATATCAAATTTTGTGGGTTATTTAATGCTAAAGCCTTCTTTTTTGAAGAACAGCAGTGATACTATTTAACCCATAGCTTGGAGGAGAAGGGATTTATACCTTCCTCAAGGGTACGAGTTTGAAAGTGAATATAAATGCACAACTGGACTTCAAACTTGTTTACTTCAAGGTTGCAGTCCAACGTGTTTGCCCTTATGCATTATGCCACATGGACTACTCTTGGATGTGGAGTTGCATGTAGTTGCTTGTAAGTAAATCACACACACACACACACACACACACACACACACACACATTCATATACATATACATATGGATTTATATATTAATTAGTTGATACCTGAATAGATGAAATCTTTTAATATTCATTTATCTTCTTACCTACCTTTGCAGTGATTAACATCCAAATCTTTATGAATTCAAATATTTTTGTCATTCTACATTTCTACTACTCCATATATATATATATATATATATATATATATAAGTAAAGTTAACAACTATAGTCAAGGGCGACCCAAGGCTCTCTAACCATTATACCAATGGGCTGGTAAATGGTAAAACTATATATATGTAGAGAGAGAGAGAGAAAGAGAAAGAGAGAGATACATAATGATATCTTCTTATATATGTTTATACATACAAACATATAGATGTGTATGGATGCACACACACATATATACACATATATACATGCATAAAAAAATATATCAAGTTATTTTCCACAACATTTGTTTTTCAAATGATTCTTCTTTTTTGTTGATATACAAAATTCAGTAACGATTATTAAGCATATGCATTGAATATAATACAATGAAGACTTCAGATCATAATTTAACTTATAACAACATATCAGGCTATAGACTAACCAAGACGCCCTTACTCTCTCTCTCTCTCTCTCTCTCTCACTCAATATATATATATATATATGGTAGCTATCGAAAAGGAGCCTTCAGGTTACCCTCAACGAAGGTCGCTAACTTAACTTTATATATATATATATATATATATATATATAAGGGTTATTCGATAAATATAGTAAATTTTATTGAAAAAAGCAAATTAGGTTTTTTTTTAGAATTTTTTTCCATAAATGTAAATTAGAGATTGTTTGGAATTGGTTTATAGCAAAAATTACTTTAATAATGCAAATGTATTTTTTTTATGCTATTCAAGATGGTAACAAATGAAACAGAGACCTCTAAGTTGAACAGAGGTCTATCATCAAATTTTGATAGCTGAGAAGTGCAAACCATGTGAATTTTATAGAATAGTATATGATGTGTACAGAAAAGCATGTTTTAGTCAAAAAATATTTACAAATGTGCTTGATTGTTTAAAATAGGTTGAAATAGTGTTCAAGATAAAGACAGGCCAGACAGACTCCCAATGGCATGCACACCTGAAATGGTGTATTCCCTTAATGCAGTCATTTTGGTTGACGGAAGAGTTACAATAGAAGACATTTTGGAACAACTGGGAATTCCTGTGGGTACAGCACACAAAATTGTACATGATGACCTTGCCCTTTCTGGGGTGAGTTGTTGTTCGATTTCACCAGATCAATGCAGCAAGAATTGTCAGTTTAGTTGGGAATAACTGCCATATCCTTTTTTCAGTGCAGATGTGGTCCTCTCAGATTTCCACTTGTTTGGACCTGTCAAAGAATTTCAGCGTGGAACAATGTTTACCAGCAATGATAATGAGGGACACCATAAGCAAATAGGTAAAATCTCAGTCCAAAAATTTCTGTGCTGAAGGAATACAAAAGCTTGTATTTTAAAATGTATTTTAAAGAATGGAGATTATATTGAAAAATAAAGTAAAAAATTTTTCATTGGTGAAATGTGAATTGTTATATTGCAAAATTCCCTTTATTTATTGAATGACCCCCATATATCTATCTATATATATATATATAGAGAGAGAGAGAGAGAGTGAGAGAGAAACGAGAGAGCGAGTTGGATGAATCAATAAATCTGTATCCTGATATGTTGCTATTAGATGAATTATGATTTGAAGTATTCACTGTGTGTGTGTGTGTGTTCGTTTGTATCTCTGTATATGTATATGCCGATAGATAAGAAGCCCAAAAGGAAAGGTAGGTCTAATAATTGCCTCTCTATGAAAGCAATCAGAGCAAAGTGTCCCACACTTTGACATTTATTCAATCCTGCCCACCCCAACAGCCAACCTAGGAATGAACAGGAAGAATTATGCCCCTTCCTTCCTTTCTCTTAATTACTTCTTCATACATTTTTTTCTTTCTTTTACTTGTTTGTCTCCTTCTGTCACATTACAAATATCACCTGATCTTCTCTTCCAGACACTTTTAAATGATTCTTAAATTTATAAACATGATGTTAAATTTATAAGTCATTACACAGTAAAATGATTTATATAGCTTATTAACCTACCTTCATTCAAACAGTTAAAAGAAACTTATATATATATATATATATATATATATATATATATATGGGGTATATATATATATATATATATGTGCATATATATATATATATATATGCACATATATATATATACCTCCCCATATATATATATATATATATATATTAATCTCAAATTTTGGTTTATATATATGTATATATATATATAGAGAGAGAGAGAGATAGAGCGAGAGAGAGCCATCTTAGATTTTGTTTTAATTTCAATGATGACATTTAAAACTAAATGTATCCTTGTTAGCAAGTCTTTTTTTGGGGTTTTTTGAAATTTTGTTTTTTGTCTTTGTATTTGAAAAAAAATTTTCTCTATCCATTTGAAAAGATTTGCGGTTCAAGTAGTTTTTGAATTTCCTGTATTGTCTTGCCAACGACCGGATGATCTGGCAGGCAAACAGTTAAAATAAATATATATGTAAAAAAAAACCCAAAACTTTGTTCAACTCCAAGCAACATTTAAACTGCATTAACATTGAAATAAATGGAACATTATTATCTCAGATAAGAATTTTTTTCCCTTGTCTATTTAAATGTCTTAGATGCTGGCATCTTTATTATTCTAATTTTTTAACTGGTATTTTTTTCATCTTATTTTTGTTGCTTGTTTACATCTAATAATCGTATGTCTGCTTACCTCCCATCTTATAAACTATCAAAAAGTAAGATGCTGGACACTGCTGGAGAGCTAAAAACAAACTTATAAGCAACATTATCCAATGGACTCCTACATATAGACACACCAGTGTTAGCCAACCAGCAAAAATTTCATCAATTCTGTGTGGACACTGGATGCTATTAAGAGGATTAGAATTATTATTATTAATATTATGATGGCAATAACAATAGTCATTCACTCATGGCAAGTTTTTCACACTTGTGTTCACTGGTGGGTTTTCACTGGAATCTTTGAAACAGCAGGTCTCTTCATGTCTCCAGGACTCTTCTCAGTATTTTAGCTGACTCCACTATGCTGTTTTCCGGATAGTCTCAATTCTCCCACAGATTTGCAGTTTCTCCCACCCCATCCCTGGCTCATGAGGACCATTTCAAGTACACCAAAAACAAGTGGTATTACCTTGAGCTGCATGTTTCACAACCTTTTCAGTTTTCTGGTTAGGTCCAAGGACATGTCTCTCTTTTCACTTTTTTCCCCTCTATGGACAGCTGGAATGGCAAAATCCACAAGATGGAAAATTCTCTTTTTTTTTTGAGAACTCTAAGTCTGGTTTTCTGATTGGGATTTGGTGGGCTGTCAATTATTATTATTATTATTCATTATTTGAGAGTTTTTCACATCAATTTTTTTTTTGGTTCAGTTTCTTTGTTTAATGGCATATCAACCCTCTTAGGCTATCTAATGCCAAAGCCCACCTTCTGTAAGAACAGCAGTGGTACTATTTAACCTATAGGTAGAAGGATAAGGGGGTTCATACATTTCCCAAGGGTATTTGTCTGAAAGTGAACGTAATAGCGTGACTGGAGTTTGAACCAACTTACTATGATTCCATAGCCCAATGCTTTAAATATTACACTACGTTTCGGCCAAATTTCACCTCTGGCCTTCTTCAACAACTATGAAAGGCAGTAATTACTAGTGATACGGTTACAAGATTCAGCATTCCTATCCGAGGTCGCGGTTAATCACCTGAAGAAGGCCAGAGGTGAAATTTGGCTGAAACGTAGTGAAGAAGACACAACACAAAAAACTACCAAGATGAGGACAAAAAGTCCGCAATAAATATTCTCAATCCATGGCTTGTTTGTGAGTAGTAAATCTCTTCCCTTATTTGTGCAGTTAAAATTTTCCACATCATAGGTAGGCAGGTTATGTGGTCTTTCCTTTGGTCATCTGTTTGGGTACGTGCGCTCCTTGTTGACATATGTTCATTTTTAGTGCTAGTCTGTCATGAATAGAGGTGGATTTCTTGAATCAGAATCCATGAATTCCATCATGGCCTGGTGTTTTTCTATTTGATTTTTTTTCAGTATTGTTTTGAGTAAATCGATGTGTATTTCCGCTTTTGGGCCTTGTTCAAGCCCTTCTAATTATTATTATTATTATTATTTTACTCTTTTGAGAGTTTTTCACACCAGCGTTAGCTGATGGTTTCTCACTGGAGTTTGAGTAACAGCAAGTCTCCTCAAGTCTCCAGGACTCTTCTCAGTATTCTGGCCAATCTCAATAATGCTGTAGTTTGGATGGTCTCCTCTCATCCTCTTCTTTCCAAATCCTCCAATCTCTTTATCAATCCTTTGGTGACTGCACCAAGTGCACCAATTACAATTGGTATCACTGTCACTTTCTTGTTCCATAGTTTTTTCAATTCTCTTGCAAGGTCTAGGTACTTATCTCTTTTTTCGCTTTCCTTCAATTTTACTCTGTAGTCAGCTAGAATAGCAAAGTCCACGATTCAGCATGTTCTCTTTTTCTGTTGACTATCACTAGGTCAAGTCATCTGGCTAGGATTAGATGATATGTTTGTATCTCAAAATCCCAGAGAAGTTTGTTTCGAGGACAGATTCTAGGTTGTGCATATACCTTTTGTTCGTTTAATCAAATTCAAACTTCTAACACAATTGCCAGTGGATCACCTTCCGTTATATAACATATGCAATGGATTTTTGGTTCGTTCCTTGTGACCCTGTGTGCTTTGACAAGCTGTCACGCTGTGATTTGTAAACATGGCAGCACGATCAGGGCAGTTGGGTACAACAGGTGTATAACTGGAAGGAGACCATTTGATGAGAACCACGTGGTCAGATTTAGACAGTGTGCAGAGAATCGGAGTCGAGCAAGGGACACGCAGCCAATCAGGTTGTCTCTGCTGAGCTTGCAAGGGGGTGCAAGCGTTGGCACCCCCTGGCTCCCAGAAGAAGATATGGGAAGAAGTCCTCTCTCTGAGTATATGTCTCTCCATCTATCTCACAACTAACAACTGTGGGCCCTGTTCGAGAATAAAATGAGAGATATATTTTTATAAAGAAGTGTTTCATTCGTTCGTTCATTGAAGTCGTAAATCATCTTTGATTACGTTTCCGCTTGTATTTGTATTACAGCTATACAACACTTCCACTCAGAATCATTATTATTGGTATTATGATTTTATTATTATTATTATCATTTTTATTATTATTATCATTTTACTTCTTACAAGTTTTTCACATCAGCATTAACTAATGGTCTTTCACTGGATTGATTTGATTTATTTGGTTTTATGGTATATCAACCATTGTTGGTTATTTAATGCCAAATCCTGTTTTTATATATATTAATATGGTTTGCAAACACATTTTGTTGGTACATTTTTAAACAAGCCTGAATTCATTTTTTGCAAACAGTTAAATTTTTTGAAGTATTTCTATCTAATATGAATATTTCCATTTACTATTAATCGCAAAATTGTTTGATTTGGTTTTTCATAGAATATCAACCTTTGTTGATTATTAAATACAAAATTCTGTTTTTACATATATATTAAACATATATGATTTGTAAACACATTTTGTAGATACAGTCAGTTAAATGATCAAACAGTTCTACTTCTAACATTTCAATTTAGTATAAGTCAAAGTTAAATGGTTCCAAGTATAAATAACAATTAAATTATATATCAGTCACTTGTTTGCACACAGTTAAAAAACAATTCAATTTATCATAAGTCATTTGTTTTCACAGTTTAAATGTCAAACAGTCCTATTTGACGCATAGATTAGACCCTACAAGGTGCTACCACTTTGGGCCAGAGTGGACCTGGAAACGGCAGCAATGAAGGAGTACTCCACATTTTCCAAAGCTCCAGCATTACTGGAGCCTCACCATCACATTGTTTAGTGTCATATCTAGAACACTTGTTGGGAGGTTGGGGGGGATACCCTTCTGCAGAGATGCAGTTGGTGTATTCTACAACTTCTAGCAGACTGGGCTTTCTTTCACTGGAGTCTTATTATTTCTCTTTTGAGAGTTTTTTACCCCTGTTTGAGCTGACGGTTTCTCAATGGAGTTTGAGTAACAGCAAGTCTCCTCAAGTCTACAAAACTCTTCTTAGAATTCTGGCCGATATCAATAATGCTGTAGTTTGGATGGTCTCCACTTGTCCTCTTATTTCTAAGTCCTCCAGTCGCTTTACCAATCCTTTGGTGATGGTACTCAGTGCTCCAATTACAATTGATATCACTGTCACTTTCATGTTCCATGATTTTTTTCAGTACTCTAGCAAGGTCTAGTTAAGGTGTCTAGTCTTATACTCTTTTTATACTAATTTGCTGCATTCACTTATAATGTGATTAATCTACATCTGCTATTTTGATGCATCTTGTCTATTCTTGCTTTATCATAGTTAGTCCTTATGGTGTTGTTTTGTACTGCTATCAGAAGAGATTTAGTTTCTCTCTTAAGTTTGGTAGTTTGGTTTTGAGTAGTTTTCCAGTTCTTCCAATGTATTCTTTTTGAATTTTTTCTTTCATCTCTGCTTGTTTAATAAAGTCCACTTCCAATATTCCCAAGTATTTGTAAGTTTCCTTTTCTCCAAGTGTTCTGATTTTTCTTTGATTTGGTAGTTCTATACCTTCTGTCATTTGTTGTTTTCCACTTTTCATAATGAGCATGGCATATTTTTCCATGCCAAATTCCATTCCTATATCATCACTGTGTATCCTCACTACCTGTGTTAAAGTTTCCAATTATTTTTCATTTCAGTTTGATATCATCCATGTACATCAGGTTGTTGATTTTTTCTTGCGATCTATGAAGTTTGTATCTGCCAGTGCATTTGTATGTGACTCAGAGGCATCATTGCTATTACAAATAGTAATGGTGATAGTGCATTTCCCTGGAAGATCCCTCTCAGGATTTTCACTGCAGCTAAGCTTTTTCCTCTTACTATCAGTTCAACTCTCTAGTTTTCGATGGTATTCTTGATAGAATTTATGACTTCACTGGATATCTTGCATAGTTTAAAACAGTCAATTATCCAGCTTTGTGAGACCATATTATATGCCTTTTTGAAGTCAATCCATGCTATAGCTTGATTTTTCTGTCCCATTTTGCTCTCCTTGAGGATGAGTTGATCAATGTATAGTAGCTTTCCTGTTCCTCTGGTTCCCTTGCAGCATTCTTTCTGTTCCTTGGGGAACAGTCCACGGCTTATAAGCGAATAATGTATTTGTGTCGTTAGTATTTTCCATATCATCAGTAGGCACATTATGGGTCTGTAGTTGTTGGAGGGGGTGGTTCCTTTTTGGGGGTCTTTTTTGATCTGGGTGGTCTTTTCTTTGATCATCTATTCAGGTATGTCTGTGTTTTGTAAGCATCTCTTCATTTCAATGGCTTGACTGTCATAGATGGAAGTGAATTTTTTAAACCAGTATCCATGTATGCCATGATCGCCCGACATTTTCTAATTTGCTACATTTTTGAATGTTGCTCTGTGTGAACCGAGAAGTATTTTCACTTTAGGTCCTTCTTCAAGTCCTTCTAACTCATTTCTCATGTTACTTATCCATTTCGCTTTTCTGTTATGTTCTCTTCATTCCCATATTTTTCTCCATTATCATCATTATTATAATTAGTAGTAGTTGCAATGAAGTTACTGTTGATAATGAGTTATCCCTCTATCTTATTTGAATGTATTTACCTCCCCCTGTCATGAGCTGGATATAACACAAGGTCAGTTTTTAACTTGAGTACAGATGGTTTGATGTGATGTCAGAGTTTTTCTTATAGACTTGTGGCTGTACCAAGGCTAAAATAAAAGCCCAAATGAATTTATGCCTTTTTCAGGAATGAATGCAAACAGCATTATCCACAATTTTAATTCAGTTATCAAGTCCATTTCCAACATCAGTAATGATAATATATATTCACCCAACAATTCTGCATGAGCTGGATGTAACACAAGGTCAATTTTTAAGCAGAGTTTAACATGTGAATTCAGATTTTTCCTTTTCCAAGACCATCAGAAAGATCTCAATGATTTAAGATAGGATTCTAGTCACTTGATCCTAAACAGGAAACAAAAGTTGTTTAAATATCTGACCTATGGTAAAATAATAGTATTAATATAAATAGCCCCAATGTATGTGTTTACCCAACCTATCCACAGGATATGACAAGGTCAATCTTTAAGTGGAGTACAGCTAGTTTGAATTCTGAATTTTCCTTCTCAAAACAATTGCCGTACCAATGCTAAAGAGCCCAGTCTGCCCTACAATTTACCCATATGTAGAATGTGTGTAGGAAGAGAACAGATTTCATGCCTTTCCCCAAGGGTATTAGTACAAAGTAAAATACAGTCTCATCAAGGATTTGAACTTGGGTTTTCAATTCCCATAATGACTGTTAAGTCAGGCACACCTCATGATGTATGAAAATTTTAAAAAATGACCGTGTCAGAGAGTCAAAGAAAAATAAGAAATAATTCCATAGGTAGATTTAAATAACTGCATCAGAAAGATCTCTTTGTCTTAATACAGACTGGAAACAGTCAGTTTGCTCCTTTCTAAAGTATCGTATTATCTCAAATTCTCTTTGCTTCTCTATCTCCACGGGTCTGGCACAAGGCTACTTCAAAGCATCACACTATCTCAGGCTTCACTTCTCTTTTCTATTTTCTTGAGTCTGACACAAGGTCATCTCAAAGTAATGTATTATCTCAGTCTTTCTTCACTTAAGACTGTCTATTGGCAAGACTACATCATATCCAAACATCATGTAATATGACTTTTCTCTGTCTCTCCATTCTGAGCAGTCTGGTGCAAGGCCAGAGCCCAGAATGACATGAATTCTAGTCGCTCTTTTCAACTTATCTCCTGCTGGACTCCCTGGGTATCATATACATGCATTTTCTCTTACTGAAGGGTAGGGAAGAGTGAAGATATTACCACTATCACTTTTCTCTTAATTTGAATTTCAACAATCAATTCCACTCCTACAATCTGCTGCACCCCTCACCTAGTGTCTTATTCCTTCTCACTATCACACGAAAGAAGCAGTCCTCACCAATTTGGAATTACTATTGATTTTATGCTGACATGTTATAGCATCAGAAAATGTTTCAAAGAAAATTTTCCTCATTCAAATTTTTAAAATATGTTATTTCAAATCCAGGATTTTCTGTATCCAACTCCCTTTGATGATTGACAGCCTTGGCTTTCAGGGTCAAATCTACAGTCGATTTAGCTTTGTCAGCTATTTTGAAAATACAGCAATCTGTCAAAACAATTCTCTTATCTTTCTGACTGCTTCCAGCTTGAACAAAAACAATATATTTTTTTACTTTTCATCACAAAAAATAATACACTCTCACTCTACACTTCATTTCAAAAACTAGTTTGACTAAATTTTTTTTCTTTTTCTGGTTAATAAAATTTCTCTGACTTGGTCTCTGACTTCATAGGTTTATATAACTATGTGCAAAAAAATGAGCTGTGGCTCATTTAAAAATGTTACCTACAAACTATTTGTTTACAAATCATATATAATGTATATGTGTATGTATAAACAGGATCTGGCATTAAGTAACCCACAAGGGTTGATATGCCATAAAACACTACTAAACTGAAGTAAATATATGATTTGTAAACAAATAGTCTGTAGGTAACAATTTTTAAATGAGCCAAAGCTCACAGTTAAATGATTTCAAGTATAATAAATAATTAAACAGTTCTTTTGACCCATTGATGGGACTCTAGCTGGTACTAAGCATGTAGTCTAGACAGATGATAAAGAGGTATGGGGCTAATGTGTCTCACTGCAGTACACTTGTTACAATGTCGAAGTAGTCAGTATCTTCATCTGGGGAAAGGACTTTTACTTTTGTGTATCTATATAGCATCATTATGGCTGTGACAGTTTCTTTTGGTCAGCCGTAGGTGAGTAGAATTTGCTCTATCTTTCCTCTGTGAATGGAGTCAAAGGCCTTGGTAAAGTTGACAAATAACATTGTTGCCTCTAGGTTTTTTGCATGTACACCTTCAAGAATTCGACAGATAGTCAAAATTGGTGACGTCATGGATCTATTCCTCTGGAAGCCATTTTGGTTCTTCCTAAGTATGTTCTTCATTTTGGGTTCTATGCAGTTGTGGAGTAGAGCATAATATATCTTGGCCGCGATGGATGTAAGGGTTATACCTCGGTAGTTCTTAGCAAATGTGAGGTCGCCCTTTTTTTAGGGAAGGGAAGGATGCATCCCTTCGTCCATCTATCTATCAGGTTTTGATTATAGACAGCGTTACAGTGTCGGAGCAGTATGTCATTGAATTGTCTGGTCTTCCATACTTTTGTGGGTATTTCAATGAGCCCTACTGCTTTTCTGTTTTTAATTTTTCTCTGTACCAAGTTGAGTTCTTCTTGTGTAAACGATCCCAGTTGGATGTCTAATTGCTTACTTATAATTCTCATGACCGGTTCATGTTTAACTTTCGGAGGGTTTCCGAGTAATTTTTAAACAAGCCTGAGTTCGTTTTTTTTGCTCACAGTTAAATGGTTTCATTTAATTTCAAACAATTCAGTTTAGCATAAGTACAGTTTTTGTTTACACAGTAAGTCATTGGTTTAAATAGTTTTTTGTTTACATACAGTTAAATAATCAAACAGTTCTGTTTCAAACAATTCAGTTTAGCTTAAGTACAGTTTTCGTTTACACATAGCTAAATGTAAAAAACGTTAATTTCAAACAATTCATTTTAGCTTAGTTACACAGTTTAGTTCTATTAGACCCAAAGATAGGACCTTATCAGGTGCTACCACTCCAGGCCAGAGTGGACCTCTGAGCAATGGCAATAAAGGTGTACTCTGCATTTCCAAAGCTCCAGCAGTACTGAACCCTCAACATCAGATTGTTTGGTATCATATCCAGGACACTTGTTGGAGGAGTCTTACTCCTCTGCAGAGATGCAGTCAGTATTCTACAATGCCAGCTGAATGGGCCATATCACTGTTTGGAAAGGAAAAAGGTAGACTTGACTTTCTTTTACTTTTTTATTGTGATGAGTGTCATTTGGGTCAGTGAATCAAATTTAAAACATTTAATGGTATTTTTTAAAATCAAGTAACTCAAGAAAATTAAATAGTAAATTTTAAAATCCTGAGACTCACAGCTTGGTGACTGGAGGTACAAAATCAAAACTTGTGAGATTAAACTTAACTTCATATGACAATGCTAAATGGCAAGAAACGAGGCCAGGAAGATTACATTATCAATTTTGATTAATATTTTCTTTCATCACAAAAAGTGACTAAAAATTAAAGATAAATTACTTGTAAAAAAATCTTCTGTAATATTTTATTTTTCAGTTTTTTATGATTAATTTTTTTTCGCCACTGAATTAAATACTGGGTGTAGCAGAAAGACCTCCCACATTTTAAACTCTCACCAGTGTAGTACAAGTGAACTTAGGTAAGCGGCAATGGTAGTTCCATGTAGCAAAAATCTAAACATTTTTTATTTTAGATACAGTTTGTTACAAACATGTCTTGAACTGGTGCTGAGTGTTAATTTGCAGCGGAAACATGTTTTTTAAAACTGGGGAATCTACTTGCTCCACTGAAAGTTTTTCGTGCACATTTCATTAGATGTCAAAATGATGTTATGAGTCAAAAATTCTATCCAGAACAGCATCATTTTGACATAACATGAAATGAGCATAAAAAGTACTCTGTGAAACAATTATATATTTATCAGTCTTAAAAAATTTTTTAACTGCAAATAAATGGTGTGCACTAGTTCAAGCTATGATCATAACTGATTGTATCTGAAAAAAAAGGGTTAGATAGTTGCTAGATTGAGGTACCATTGCCACTTGCTTAAGTTCACATGCACTAAATTTGTGCCAGTTAAAAAAGTGGGAGGTATTTGTCGCAACCTGTATATAATTTACCATGTAAATTATTGATAACCAAGCGAAGAATTATGCACAAATACAAATTAAGCCAACAGAGACTAATAAGTGCTACTGAATTACACAGTCAATCAATGTTATTATATATTATATATTTACCAACCCCTCTGCATAAGCAGGATGCAACACAAAGTCAATTTTTTGGTGCTGGGTAGGTATGTGTTTATTCACATATCAAACAATTATGAAAGAAAGAAGCAACAAAACCTTGAGTTTTACAACAGACAACTTATTCCTTTTTTAAAAGGTTTAAAGGAAACACAGTTTTGAATGTCTTTTGTATTTATTTACCCAACCCCTCCACACAAGCCAAATGTGATACAAGATCAATTTTAAAGAAGAATTTAACAGGTTTGAATTTTGAGTTTTCCTTCTCCTAGGCTGGTTACCATAACAAGGTTAGAGAGCTCAGTCTGGCCTACTATTCACCCCTAAATAGAAGGAGAATAATTGGATTCATACCTTTCCCAAGAGTATTAGCATTATCTGAAATGCAAACAATCTTATCCAGGAACTCTGGTCTTCATGCCCATTTCCTCCAGCAATAACTATTACACATGGACATTGGCACTATGGTTAGAGTGTTCACCAATGGCTTGGGAGGCCTGGGTTCAATCCCAGGTCAAGTCATACCAAAGACTCAAAAAATGGTACTTGATGCCACCTTGCTTAACACTCAGCATTATAAAGTAAGGATCAAAGGTAAAGTGGAGCAATCCAGGGAAAGGAGTAGTGCCCCCCCTACACCTTAGTGTAGTAGCTATCAAAAAGGGAGCCTTCAGGTCACCCTTGACTATGGTAGCCAACTTTACTTACTTACTTCCATTCTAAAAAGAAAGGTGTTCCTAATTTTCTTTCTATATCTATGAAAGTATAATGCAATGAGATTAAAGTCTCAACCCAAAATGAAAGTCCAACAAATTTGATTTTGCTGTTACAGACATTTATAGAGATACAAACTAAGCTTTCTACAAAGACACATCTTATCATTATTCCATAATTAACCTTCTGTCTTTTATAATCAATTTATCTTTAATTAGATTCACATTGTTATTTGTTCATTTATGAATAGAGGCTGTTAGTTACAAGGATGTTCAATTGTAAATGGGGGAAGTTCCAGTGGTGTCATGGCTAATGTGCCGGACTACTGCCTCAAAGTAAGCAAATTCAAACTCCAGTTACACTATTACATTCACTTTCAGATGAATACCCTTTGGGAAAGGCATGAACTCTCTTATCCTCCCAGGCATAGGTTAAATAGTACCACTACTGTTCTTCTGTAATGATTGATTTGGCATTAAATTATACACAAAGGTTGATATGTTATTAAAACATTCACTTTTGGAAAAATATCCTTGGGAAAGATATGGACCCTTTTACTCCCACCTCCATTTATGTGTTAAATCGTATCATTGCTGTTGTTCTAAAAAGATGGCTTTGGCATTAAATAACCTACAAAAGTTGATATGTCATTAAATAAAGAAACAAAAACCAAATCAAACCAATAGTAAATGATGATAAGGACAGAGGTCAATTTTGAGAATTTCTTTCTTGGATATTTTATATCTGTACCAGTATGACCCAGTTGGCTAAACAATCTGATGTTGAGGCTCCAGTAATGACTGAGCTTTGGGAAATGTGGAGTACTTCTTTATTGTCATCACTCCCTGGTGCACTCTGGCCTGGAGTGGCTGCACCTGATAAGGTTCTATCAATGGTTCAAATAGAACTAAACTGTGTGCTTATGCTAAACTGAATTGTTTTACATTTGACTGTGTGTAAATAAATGACTCATGTTTAATTGAATTGTTAGTGATATATAGCAATACTTGGAACCATTTAACTTTGTTGACTAAACTGATTAGCTTGAAATTTGAACTGTGTACTTATGCTAAACTGAATTGTTTGAAATAGAACTTTTTATATGTATAAAAATGGATTTAGCTTTAAGTAACCTACAATGATTGATATACCATAAAAACAAACCAAAATAAACCAAACCTGTACAAGCATTCAGGGTTCAAACCGAGGTAAAACCCAAATGGGGATTTTCAAAGCAATTACACTTTCCACTTAAAGTATTAGCACAATATAATCTTCCTTGCTTCATTTCTCATCATTTAGTGTCATCATTCTCAAGGCATGTTGACAGTACAGATTCCCTTGACTGTTTCTCACCATCCATCCCAATCAGATATTGCTCTAGACGGCATCCAGTGTTCACACAGAAGATGTATGTAAGTTTTTGCTGGTTGGCCAACACCAGTGTGTCCATGTATAGGAGTTCCTAAGAAAACATTATTTATGAGCTGTTCCTACTCCTCTAGTAGTGCTCAGCAAGTTTTGCTCATTTTACTTGGATGGTTTGTGAGATGGGAGGTAAGTGGTCATAAAGCTGCTGTTTTGTAAGGTGCTGCTTCCAGGATTTATTCAAACTAGCATTCAGCATCCTTGCATAGCTCCCATCAAACTTTATCACTGTGTTTTTTGTTTAAGTCCAAGTGGTGCAACCCTATAGGAGTACTGAGCCAGCTACAACTTTAATTTTATCGGAGAGATTAGATTTTCATGTAGCCATTATTATTAGTCTCAGGGTTTTAAAATTCATTATTTAACTCTCTTGAGTAACTTGATTCAAAAAATATCACAAAATTTTTAATTTAAATCAGGGATTCTGATGTCGAAGATCACCATAAAAAACAACAAAAAGTTAAGTCTTTCTTTTTCCCCTCCTAACAACCTTGCCACTCAAACAATAACAATCGAGACATATGAAAAGTTCTAGTTCCCACCAGATCATTGAAATTAAGCCTGTTCATTATTTAAATGGTTGACTACCTAGAAATAGCAGCTACTCAAAACAAACTGAAACCCGTGTGCCACACAAAGCAAAACTTAGCAGATAATAACAACTATGACATAATACAATCTTAGATTTCTTTTAACTATAAAGTTTTTAAAAAAGCCTCCTGCTCGAATATTTGCTGATAAAAGTTTTGGTTGAAGAATTAGTATGTATGTACCCAACTCCTTTGCCATGGGCAGGATATGATGCAAGATCAATTTTGAATTGGATTAAAGCTAGTTTGAATGAAGAGTTTTTGTTCTCTTAGACTGGTTGTCTAACCAAGGCTACAGAACTCATTCTGCCTTACTATTTATTCATAGTTGGTGGGAAGAAGAGATAGATTCCTGTCTTTTTCAAGGGTATTAGCACAAAGTGAAATGTGAACAATCTTGTGTAGGATTTGAACTTGGGTCAACAATTTTATTTCTTATGATACTTATAGATATGCAAAACAGACGTTTATTCATTTGTTTCTGAATATGTAAGAGAAAGGTAAAAATGTTTTGTTCGATACAATACAAATAAAAGTATGACAACAAAAATAGCATGCATAAACAGGTGAAATATTTATATGACATTGTTTTTAGACAGTTATGTGGAAAAGAAAATGTTTGATAGAAGTACCAGGGTTATTCAATGAATAAGGTGAAATTTGTCTGTGGCATTGGCACTTTTTACAGTTGCACCTTTTTCAAGGAAATCAATAGTGATGGATCCTTTCATGTTCCAGAAGACAGTCAGTATGACCTTCTTTACTGACTACTGCACCTGGAACTTTTTCTTTACCGAAGAGTCAGTGTTTTTCCACTTAAATGAATGTCTTATCAACTTAGGCTTTTACTGGGAAACCCATGTTTAGCCTATTTGTAAACATTTTTTGACTAAAATATGCTTCTTTGTATGCAATGCACATTCTTCAATGAATTTCACATGGTTTGCACTTTTCAGCTACCATAAATTTGATGACAAACCTCTGTTCAAATCTGAAGTGCTCTGTTTGATCTACTGCCATTTTGAATAACCTCAAAAAATATTTTTGGTAGGTTAAAATCATTTTTCAACAAACCAACTCCAAACCATGCAAAGTTTACATTTATGGAAAAAGATTCGGAAAATTAAGACTTCTTTTACTTTTCTTTTTTTTTCTTTTCTAGAATTGCCCTTATTTATTGAATGCCCATTTTATATGCATGTGTATGTGTACTGGTTGGTTGGTTTTATGGCATATCAACCCATGTAGGTTATTTAATGCCAAATCCTATTTACATATACATATATATGATTTGTAAATAAATAGTTTGTAGATAACATTTTAAACAAGCCAGAACTCATTTGTTTGCATACAATTAAATGGTTTCAAGCATTCCTATCTAAAATGAATGATTCTATTAAGTATTAATCATTTTTTTGCTGTATGGATACACTACTTGGACGCTAACTAAACGGCTGGAGAAGAAGCTAGACAGCAATTACACAAGAATATTGCGAGCAATATTGAACAAGTTCTGGCGGCAACACCCCACAAGGCACCAACTATACAGCCACCTGCCTCCCATCATGAAAACTATCCAAGTTAGACGAACCAGACATGCAGGACACTGCTGGAGAAGCAGGGACGAGCTCATAAGTGATGTACTCCTATGGACCCCCACAGGTGGCCTGGCAAAAGCAGGACGACCAGCTCGAACATACATACAGCAGCTATGTGAGGATATGGGATGTAGCCCTGAAGACCTGCCAGAGGCAATGAATGATAGGAAGAAGTGGCGAGAGAGAGTCAGAGATATCCATGCTAGCGGCACGACATGATGATTATGATTAATCATTTGTTTGTACACAGTTTAATGGTTTCAAGTATGGCTATGTAAATCTACCAATTTCATTTAATTTCTGTCTTTTGTTTACTCACAGTTAAATGGTTAAAAGTAGTATTTAACCCATAGATGGGACCTTAACAGGTATTAGTACTCTGGGTTAGAGTAGACCTGGGAGTAATGACAATGAAGGGGTACTCCATATCCCCAAAGCTCTAGGATAGAAGCTTCACTATCAGATACAGTTTAGTGTCATATCCAGGACACTTGTTAATAGAATTGAAATCAAAGTTATGATTAGATTTCAACATATTTCTCAATTTAATCATAAAGGTGCTCATCTATATTCATAATAAAAGACTAAGACAAATTTTTGAGGCTGGTGCTATTTCACTCTGTAATTCTGTAAATACTCCTCTGGGCTTTTATAACATTTCTCCTTAATTGAGTAAATTCATTTAAAAGAGCTATAATATATTTGATCTTTAGTTAATATATTCCACATATATCATACATGGTGCTTTCAATAAGTTGCCAGACTTTTTTTGTACAGGCATTTAAAATTATTGTAGACTCTTGAAACTTCAGTATGTTATTGCTATACATCTTATGAGATGACTCACCAATTTTTATGATTTTAGGTTCAAATGAGCAGCTACAGCAGCAATTGGAATACACCCAACTAAAGCCTGATTGTCACAGCTGGTGAATTTCAAAAATGCAATCTGGACGTAAGTCACTTTAGAAGAACGATATGCAATAAAATTGTGTTTTAAACTTGGAAAAAATGCCACAGAAACGTATGGAAGGCTTCAGACTGCTTTTCAACCATCTTGCATGAATCGAGTATCAGTTTTTGAGTGGCATAAGAGATTCAAGGAAGGCAGGGAGTCTGTGAGGGATGATGAGAGCTGTGGGAGGAGTAAGGAAGTCAATACACCAGAGTTGATTGGCCAAAGGGTTAGAGTTACGATGTTGAGGTTTTAAGCGAGTTCAGGAAGAGATTCAGTCGGAAGAGGCCAGCACTCTTCAAATCAGGTCAGTGGCATTTCCACGAGGACAATGCACCAGTCCACAACTCCATCCTTGTCACAGACTATTTGACCAAGATGGGTATCAAGACAGTTCCTCACCGTCCCTATAGTCCAGACCTTGCTCCCTGAGACTTTTGGTTATTCTCTAAGCTCAGAACCTGCCATTATGAGACAATTGAGGAGATGAAAGAGGCTGTGATGAAAGTCATTGACACGCTCACACAAGAGGACTTCTATGGGGCCTTCCAGAAGTTGTTGGAATGAAATAACAAGTGCATTGCAGCTGGAGGAGATTACTTCAAAGAGGACTAGAGTTTCATGTGTGTACTATCAATAAAAGTGCCCATATGAAAAAAGTCTGGAAACTTATTTAATGATCCTCGTAATTTTATACTTTCTCTTTTGGCCTTTCTTTTTTTTTCTTCCTCCATTTGATTGGAAATCTTTCTTGATACACAAATGGAACATAAATTCTATACAATATTCTTCATCATCATCATCATATCGTGCTGGCAGCACGGATATCCCTGACCCTCTCTCGCCACTCCTCCCTATCGTTCATCGCCCTAGGTAGGTCTTCAGGACAACATCCTGTATCCTCACATAGCTGCTGAATGTACGTTCGAGCTGGTCGTCCTGCTTTTGCGCGGCCATGTGTGGGGATCCATAAGAGTACATCTCTTATGAGTTCATCTCTGCTTCTCCAGCAGTGTCCTGCATGCCTGGTTCGTCTAACTTGAATAGTTTTCGTGATAGGGGGCAGGTGGCCGTACAGTTGGTGTCTTGTGGGGTGTTGCTGCCAGGACTTGTTCAGGATTGCATGCAGCATTCTTGTGTAATTGCCATCTAGTTTCTTCTCCAGCCGTTTTGTTAGCGTCCATGTAGTGTATCCATATAGCAGTATCGATGTGACCGCTGCCTGGAAGAAACTGCGTTTCATTTTATCGGTTAGGTCTGATTTCCATATAATCGATAGCCTATTGATAGCTGTCCATGCTTTCGTTAACCTCGTTTCGATGTCCTTTTCGGTTGATTCGACGCTGCTTCCTAGGTACGTGAATTTGTCTACTAGTTTAAGTGGGGTTCCTTCTAGAGTGGAGATGTCCCCCGTTTGGTTATAGCACATATATTCCGTTTTGTGTGCATTAACATAGAGGCCTATGCTTGCTGCTGCTCGTTCCAAACTATGCAGAAGTGTTTCGGCTTGGTCAGGTGTATTTGCCAGTATCGCTATGTCATTGGCGTAGTCGGCGTCGGTAATTGTTGTTGCGGGGTATCTTCTGCTTCTTTTCTTCGTCAGTTCGAAGCCATTCTTTTTGATTTTGTCAATCGATGTTCTAAGTACGTAGTCTAGACAAATGATAAAGAGGTACGAGGCCAGCGTGTCCCCTTGTAGTACTCCTGCTACAATGTCAAAGTATTCTGTGTCTCCATCCGGTGATCGTACTTTTACTTTAGTGTTTCTATAGAGAATCGTTATTGCCGCTACGGTTTCTTTAGGTATGCCGTACGCTAGTAGTATTTGTTCCATCTTTCCTCTGTGAATGGAGTCGAAAGCCTTGGTAAAGTCGACAAATATTAATGTCGCTTGTAGGTTCTTTGCCCGTACACCTTCAAGGATTCTGCGGATGGTTAATATTTGTGAGGTCGTGGATCTATTTCTTCGGAAGCCATTTTGGTTTTTTCTAAGTATGTTGTCGATTTTGGGTTCTATTCGGTTTCGTAGTAGGGCATTGTAGATTTTGGCAGCTATGGATGTAAGTGTTATGCCTCGGTAGTTTTTGGCTAATCCGAGGTCCCCCTTTTTAGGGAAGGGGAGTATGCATCCCTTCATCCATCTATCTATCGGATTTTGATTGTATACTGCGTTGCAGTGTCGGAGCAGTATGTCGTTGAATTGTCTGGTCTTCCATACTTCCGGGGGAATTTCGTCCAGCCCTGCAGCTTTCCTATTTTTAATTTTTCTGAGAACCGAGTCGAGTTCTTCTTGTGTGAATGGTCCTAGTTTAATGTCTAATTGTTTGCTAATTATTCTGGTGATTGGTTCATGCGTTATTTTTGGTGGGTTTCCAAGTAAGTTTTCGAAGTGCTGTTTCCACAGTTTTATTCTTTCTTGTTTGTTTGCTGCTTTAAGTTTTGCTTTGGCTGTGTTCTTTCTTCTGCTCACTTCATTTATTGTTTGCCAGGCTATTCTAGATTGTCTATCTTCCACCGAGTCTCTAATCTTATCTATCTGATTTTGAATGTATTCTGTCTGTTCCTTTATATATATGCCTGCTGATTTTGTGCCGTTTTTAGTTTTAAGGCATTTGTGTTTGTTGGGTTTTTTCGATAGTTTTTGGAGGCTGTTTTCACTAGTGCACGTTTTTCTCTCACTGCTAAAGTTTCCCATGGGACTCTATATTTAGTTTTAATTTTTGTTGGAATGTATTTTGCTGCTGCCTCGAGGTGTGCATTGACGAAATTTTCATATTCGTCGTTTGGTGTACTTTTTTCCGTCTTTTCTTGTAGTGTTTCGAATCTGTTTTTTAATTCTAATACGTATTTATCTCTTATATCTTTGTTGTTTAATAGGGCCCAGTCATAGTGTTTGGTGGTCGCTGTTCGTTTGGCGTTTTTTTGTAGGCTTAACCTTATTTTCGCCGTGACTATTCGGTGATCGGTGGACACACCCTCAAAAGAGGAGTATGCCTCGCAATTCAATGCACTATTCTTCCATTTCTTGTTTATAAGGACGTAGTCTATCTATTCACTAATTAAACAGCCAACTTTTTCTTATTATACAAACTTTCCCTAGGTTTTTATATTTTGTACTTTCAAACATCCATCATTGATTTAACATCACTAATATCATCCCTCACAGTCCTTACGATGGCTCATTAGAACCAAAACGGTGTAGTGTCAACTTTGCTTCTTAAAAATCTCTCCTACTTAGATTATCTTGTCATCAATTTATATATATATATATATATATATATATATATATATATATATATATATGAAGTAAATAATAGAAGTGAATCTGACAATTTAGAGAAAAGTTGATAATTTAATCCAATTCTTTTATATCAAATTCTTCTTCTTGGATTACCTTGTTTATTAATTTCTCTCTTTATATATAGACATTTTTACCTATGGTCAACTTGCAACCACACACACGCACACATATATATATACATATATGCTCACATATACATTTACCCTTCTCTACCACCACACCAAAGATCCATAGTGTCACAGTATATTAATCATTGAATGACTTGTATTTCTGTATTTTTGAGCCCCCCTCCCCCCCAAAAAAAATTTAATAATGCCTTGGTCATAATGATAATGGAATTCCTTATGACTATTTTGAGACTAGATTGTGTGAATAATAAATATATACAGTCCAGTCAGCTGGGGCTGTAGAATACACTGACATCAACTCTGTAGAGAGGTAAGACTTCCCCCACCTAACAAGTGTCCTGGATATGATATTAAACCATCTGCTAGTGAGGCTCCAGTCTTGAAAATTTGTGATATGTGGAGTACCCTTTCATTGCCATTACTCCCAGTTCCACTCTGGCCCAAAGTGGTAGCATCTGATAGGATCCTATCATTAGGTTAAATAGAACTATTTGACGTTTAAACTGACAGCAAACCAATGACTTATGCGAAATTGAACTGTGAGAAATAGAACTGTTTGACCATTTAAGTGTGTGTAAACAAATGACGTTTCAATTGTTAGTGATTCATAGCAATACTTGGAATGATTTAAGTGTGGGTAAAAGTATGAGTTTAGGCTTTTTTAAAAACGTTATTTAAAAAAAATGTGTTTACAAATCATATATATTTAATATATATGCATAAAGAGGATATGGTATTAAGTAATCTTCACTGGTTGATATGCCATAAAAGCAAACCAATATATATATATATATATATATATATATATATACGTCATATTTTATATGAGAAAATATATATTTATAGGTTCATATAATTTTCTTTGAGGAGTTAGTTTGCTTTATTAATTGGTTTCTTCTCTAAAACTACCAGGCTGGGTTTTGTCGTAGTCACAGATTTTAAGGTTACATGTAAGGTTTTAGGGTAAAGAATGTGGAGAGATGTTTTATGTGCATATATTTACCAAACACGCCGCCTGGGCAGGATAAGACACATGGTCAGTTTTTAAACAGAGTTTAACAGGTTTAAATTCAGAATTTTCCTTCTCCTAGACTGGTTGCCTAAACAAAGGCTAAAGAGCCCAGTTTACCATACTTTTAACCCATAACTGGAGGAAGAATAATTGGATTCATGCCTTTCCCAAGGGTATAAGTGGTATGTGAAATGCAATCCACCTTGTCTGGATTTGAATTCTTGTCCATTTCCTGTGACAATAACCACTCCACCAAAGGGAAACTCCAATGTGTTTTGTGTGTACCATCCTTGTTGAGAGAATGATCAGTAGGTTTCCTAACTCATTTTTAGAGTTAAAATTCCTCTGATGCATTAGATTGGTTTGATTTATTTAACAGCATATCAACTCTTTATGGGTTATTTAATGCCAAAATTTAATTCATTTATAAATATTTAAGTGTAATCCTGATATATTTTCTATTTTCAACTGCAATAATTTTTTAAATCTTACTTTTATTTGGTATCAAATATTCCTAATACCAATAATGTACAGACAATTATAGTTCAAAGTAACTGTTTCTATCTAAAAATAATTTGTTTATATAGTTATAGTTAACTTATCTAACATCAATAATTTGCAAGCAATTAGCTGGTTTCAAGTAACTAATAATAATCCTTAGTAAACAATTATAGCTTCCAGTAACTATTCTTAATACAAATAATTTAGTTATATGACCTTAAGTATTCCTATCTATTACAAATAAGTATATGGTTTCAAGTAACTAATAATAATCTTTAGTAAACAATTATAACTTCAAGTTAAAATAGTGACTTCAAGTTATAATACAATTTACATGTTGTTAAATAGTATCCAGTATTCTGATCTAATACAAATAATTTCCAATCAGATCTCTTAGACCCATTGATAGGACTCCTAACAGGCTTACCACTCTTGATGAGAGTGGGCCTGGAAGAAATGGAGAAGTACTCCATACTTCCCTGATTGCCAGAATTGAAGCTTCACCACATGATGAAGGTTACTGTCATATAAAGGACATCTGTTTTGTGGGGTCTTAACTCTTTGCAATGGATGCAGTCGATACATTTTAACCCCTACTAACAAGGCTACTTTAGCATTACTGTTTTCTAAGAGACCTTGAAACACTTTAAGACTTCTGCAAGAACTAAATCCTTTTTTTTTTTTAATCTCTCTTCACAAAAGATTCTAAGAGGTAATTAATAATTCTTCTCTTCAGAGTAAGCCTAATTCTGATAATATTTTTAAAACACACAGGAAATCATTTATGTTATTTCATGTTTATATATAATCAAAATCACAGTTGTTATTATCATTAAACAAAATTCTTTTTCCTTCATTTTTCTCCATTCTCAAAATTCAGACAACTGTTGCTAAAAGAAAAATACTTTTCATTATATTATAAGTAATAACAACAAAAGGAAAAAAATATTCTTTATTATTTAAAATAAATAAACCCATAATTTTATATGACTGAATAAATAAAGGGGCTGTACTCTACTATGACCTATCTGGGAATGAGCAAAAAATATCCGTTCCATGCTTTTATACAGGGAGCCTTTTTTTGTGTAAAATTTGCCTGCAATTTTAAAATTTTGGTTTTTTTTTTTTGTTATTCAAATAAAAAAAATATCTGAAAAGAAGTTTTTGAGTTTCTTGTTTTTGATAATCAAATTCATCAATTAATACTGAAATTATTTGTGTAGAACATGCACCCCTAAATTCGGGCTATGAAATTCCGACCCCCCACCAAAAAAAACAACCACCCCTGCATCTTGCATATAATAAGCACTGACTTTTTAGAATTTGTAGCAGCTAAATTAAACATTTGGTCAACTTTTTATCCAGTTAATATAGACTAAAAATAAAAATTTACACAGTTTACTTATGTTTTAAAACAGAATATTAACACAGTATTTAAAGCAAACACATGAACCTTTCAAAGAACCGGGCCATTGGCTTAATGAGTAGAGTGTTAACCAATGGTCCAAGAAGACTTCACATATACATTTTAGTTAGAAGTGTGAATTCATATGGTGTAGATGAGAGTACTGTAAAGATAAAAAGTTAAAGATGTTATAAGGGCAGAAGATTCAGTACAATACATACAGGAATAGAAATGTCTGTAGAATAGGAATGAAAATATCATCCAGCTACTTGAACATTGGCATGATGGTTAGAGTGTTTGCTAATGGCCTGGGAGACCTGGGTTCAATCCCAGGTCGAGTCATATCCAAAACTCAAAAAATGGTACTTGATGCCACCTTGCTTAACACTCAGCATTATAAGGTAAGGATCAAGAGTAAAATGGAGCAATCCTGGGAATGGAGTCATGCCTTCCCCGACACCTCGGTGTGGTAGCTATTGAAAAAGGAGCCTTCAGGTCACCCTTAACTAAGGTCACCAACTTTACTTAAGAGAAACAAGATTATAAACAAACACACATTCCAGTGGCTGTTTCTCTGTATAAAACAGAAGTGTTTTACACATTAGTTAGTTCAAATCATAGATATAACTTACATTCAGTTATACGAGGTGCATACAATAAGTTTCCAGACTTTTTTGTACAGGCATTTAAAATTGTCATAGACTCTTGAAAATTCATTATCTTATTGCTAGACATCTTATGATATGACTGACCAATTTTTATGATTTCAGGTTCAAATGAACAGTTGCAGCAGCAATTGGAATACACCCTACGAAAGCCTGATTGTCACAGCTGGTGAATTTCAAAAATTCAATCTGGACGTGAGGAAGAACGATATGCAATAAAATTGTTTTAAACTTGGAAAAAATGCCATGCAATGAAAGCTGGATCTACTGCTATGACCCAGAGACCAAAAGACAGAGTTCCCAGTGGAAGCATGCTGGCTCTCCCAGACCCAAGAAGGCCAGACAGAGCAAATCCACCCACAAACTTTTGATGATCCCTTTTTTTTGACAGCACTGGCATGATCTACATGCACTGGGTTCCCACTGGACAGACAGTCAACAAGGAATACTATGTTGAGGTTTTAAGGGAGTTCAGGAAGAGATTCCGTCGGAAGAGGCTAACACTCTTCAAATCAGGTCAGTGGCATTTCTACGAGGACAATGCACCAGTCCACAACTCCATCCTTGTCATAGACTATTTGACCAAGATGGGCATCAAGACAGTTCTTCAGCCTCCCTATAGTCTAGACCTTGCTCCCTGAGACTTTTGCTTATTCCCTAAGCTCAAGGAAAAACTTAGAGGCTGTTGTTATGAGACAATTGAGGAGATGAAAGAGGCTGTGATGAAAGTCATTGACACGCCCACACAAGAGGACTTCCATGGGGCCTTCCAGAAGTTGTTGGAATGGTACAACAAGTGCATTGCAGCCGGAGGAAATTACTTCAAAGGGGACTTGAGTTTCATGTGTGTACTATCAATAAGAGTGCCCATACGAAAAAAGTCTGGAAACTTATTGAAGGCACCTCGTACCATTTCGAATATGGGAGGATTTGCATAGCCAGATAAAAAGTTAATATTTAGTTCTTGTGTATAATATGGAACTCTAACTTATAGGCTTAAAAATGGGGGAAAAACTGCATGTTATACAAGAATAATTACAGTATTTGTTTTTGGCATATTTCACCAATATTAATAAAATGTACATAAACAAAAGAATAAAAATATTTTGTTTTTCTATTCCCAAGTTACAATCAGTTACAGGAAAGAAATTGATGATAATGGATTTTATTTCATTTTGTTTCTTTCACATGTAAATAATTTCTGTTCAGAATAAACTAATGAATTTCAAGATGAAAAGTGAAAATAAATTCCACTTTTGATTTTCTTTTCTTTGGCAAACTGATCCAACATCATCGAAGAGCTGCTTCAATTTTGGGCCTGAGAGCTGACATCGTTATTAAAATGGCTTCCTACAAATAAAGAAAAAAATGAATAAATAAATAAAGATCAAAGTTAAATTTACCTCCTATTTCTTTTCTCCTTTACCTCAATTCTAATACAAATAATTTGCACAGTTCTTGTCTTCCTTTCTAATACAAATAATTTGCACAGTTCTAGTCTTCCTATCTAATACAAATAATTTGCACAGTTCTAGTCTTCCTATCTAATACAAATAATTTGCACAGTTCTAGTCTTCCTATCTAATATTAATAATTGAAGCAATTATATGGTTTCAAGTAACTATTCCTATCTAATAATCATTTGTTTACACACAGTATATGGTTTCAGGCATTCAATACTTATAATTTTCAAAAAGATCTATTTGACCCATATATGGGAACTAAGGAGGTACTACCACTCCGAGTCAAAGTAGATCAGGGACTAATTGTAATGATTTTGTATTTCACACTCCCCAGAGCTTCACAGTAGGATGTAGTTTTGTGTCATACTTAGGACACCCTGTAGATAAGTTTTAAAATAGATTATTAATTACATTATATCTCAATAATGATAATGCTTTTTTTATCATCAATCAAAACAACTGTGAAAATGCATGATTAAAATTTATTTTTATGTAAGATTCTCAATGAAACGTTTTCTAGAAAATGGAATCAAAATCTGAGAAACTACTTTCAGAGTAAATAGAAAAAAATATTTGAATGAGTAGAAAGGTTTTACAATATTTTGCTATTTGTTAGTTTGTGTCATGTATATCCCATGACCAAAGCAATTTAAGTTGTGGTTAGTAGTATTGATTTGTTTGATTTTATAGCATATCAACCATTGTTGGTTATTTAATGCCAAATCTGGTTTTTACATATATATTAGATACATATGATTTGTAAACAAAGTCAACAAAGTTAAATGGTTCCAAGTATTGCTATGTATCACTAACAATTCAATCAAACATCAGTCATTTGCTTACACAGAGTTAAATGATCAAACAATTCTATTTAGCATAAATCACTTGTTTGCATACAGTTTAAATGTCAGATAGTTCTATTTGACCCAGAGATAGGACCCTATCAGGTGCTACCACTCCAAGCCAGAGTGAACCTTGGAGCGATGGCAATGAAGGGGTACTCCAAATTACTGGAACCTCACCGTCAGATTGGTTAGTGTCATATCCAGGACACTCATCGGCGGTGGGGTGTCTTACCCCTCTGTAGAGATGCAGTCAGCATATTCTACAGCTCCAGCTGACAGGGTTAGATAGTATTGAGACAGTTGGTGAGTTGAGACATTCTGCATTAGTTCCTCTGTGTGTGATTTGAAAGCCACCCAAAGGAATGTATTCTAATTGGGGAACTTATGCTTTATGAGTTCAAATTTGACCATGATGCCACGATCATAGTACAATAACCAAATGGTTCAAGAAATTTCACTCAGGTTGCAAGAAACTTGATGATCAGACAAGGTCAAGTAGACCTAAAAAATCATGGCGTCCAAGGTTGTGCAGCAAACTAGAGAGGCAAGTCTGGTGAGTAGTATTCAAAACTTATCAAGTGAGCTCAGCATCTCACAGCTCTGTATGGGTTGTCACTTTCACAACGTCAGCAAAAGCATCGGGAGCTGTTGAATTGTGCCTCATATTACAAAAATATTGCAAAACTTTTGACTCACCCAAGAAATATTATAATTCTTTTGATTTAGATTTAAAAAAACTTTTTTATTAGATTCAACAAACTATTTAATCATTTTCTTCTTTTATGCTGTTCTTAGTATATAAAGTTTATTCCATATAATTTCCAATCTAATGTGGAAATGTTAGAGTCAACCATTCATTGTAAAATCCACCCATGGTGGGTGACATCGAAGATTTCACATTAAATATACCAGAAGGAGATCAGAGGTTATATAGCAAAACATTATTATATTAAGACCAATGAAATAATCTTTCTTAAAAAAACAAAAACAAAAAAAAACAAAAGAAACGAAAAAAAAAAAAAGAAAAGACACTTACAGTAAACTCCATTGAACAAAATTCAGATAAAATTGTAAAAATATTATATGCTTTAAAAATGACCTCAACACCCCAAAAAAGAAAAGAAAAGAAATAAATGTTGATTATAAACTGACCTCAGTCCGGATTGTTCGGCTACCCTGATTCGGACAAGTATTGAGATAGTGAGGAAAAAGATATTTAGGATCATCTACTTCAAGATTGTCATCAGCATCCAGACTTGCTTCAAGACCTTTAACACCTCCAAACACAATTAGAGCATGCCTATAAGAAAATAAATAAATAAGACAAGGTTATTTTTCCTCCAGCAGTGTCCCACATGTCTGGTTCCAAAGTAGGGATGAACTCATCAGCGACATACTCCTGTGCTCTCCTTCACATGGACGAGCAAAGGCAGCATGACCGGCAAGAACCTATATACAACAGCTCTGTGCTGATACAGGATTTAGCCTTGAAGACCTACTGAGAGCAATGGACGATAGAGACAGATGGTGGGAGAGGGTTAGGGACATCCATGCTGGTGCCGTGACATGATGATGATGATGATTTTTCCTAATTTTTTAGTTCATTTTTTTCAAAAGTTTTTCTTTAATCCTAATTGCAGCTGATTTTTATCACAACTGTATGCCTGTTAAAAAAAATCTTATACATAAAGGCACAATGTGACCATACACAAGATGACAAGACAGTTTGCATTTCATATAGCACTAATACCTTTAGGAAAGTTATGCATTCAACTATTCACCCTCCAACTATGAGTAAAATAGTAGTGCAGACAAGGCTCTTTAAATTTGGTAACTGGTCTAGGAGAAGGAAATTTCTTAATTCAAACTTATTAAATGCGACTTTAAAAAATTAACCTTGTGGCACGTCCTGTACATCTGGAGGGGTTGGGTAAACACATAAATTAGATGATCCATGTACCTGTTGCCTTCTCCATTGTAGCAGTGTTCCATAATTATTTAATGCTTCTATTTAGGAAGGTGTTAATGATTTGAACCAATATTTTCATAGTTACTTCTTATATATGAAGAATTTTAATGATTAAATTATTACAGTTCAACATACTCTACAAATTATTCAATTGTAAATTGGACAGGAAATTGCTTTATTCTCTGAAGTTAGAGCATTTTAAGTGCATTGCTCTTATAAAAATCTTGTGATGATATGTCGTTTTTGCTGAGTTCTGGAAGTATATATAATCATCATCAAGACGTGCTGGCAGCATGGATTCCCTTGACGATCACTTGCTGGAGCCTCATCATGAGATGGTTTAATGTCATATCAAGGACACTCTTACCCCTCTGCAGAGACGCAGTCGGTGTATTCTACAGCCCCAGCTGATTGGGCCTTGCAACATATTCACTTTGCTGAATCCCATGGTTTCCAATGCTACATGTTTGTACAACTTGCATAACACCTTCTCCTTCAGAATCGGATATCCAGATGGCAAGCAGAAGTAAAATAACTGAATGATCATGCATGCTGCTTGTCTTTATGTCACAGTTATACATCTCCAGTACAACACTTTTAGAGTTTTGATTATTTTTTCCCCCCTCTCATATATAAAAAAAAATTTTTTTTCTTCTTCTTACTTTTAATTTAGACATCCTGGTTTCATTATAGATTGTTGGTTGTATTTTATAGCATATCAACTCTTGTAAATAATTTTCTGTGGAATCCTGTTTATATATACATACATATTAGATATATATGATTTATAAACAAATAGTTTATAGGTAAAATTTTTAGATGAGCCAGAACTTATTTGTTAGCACGCAGTTAAATGGTGTCAAGTATTACTATTTAACATTAGTCTTTCTTTTTATTAAGTATTCCTAATTTAATACTAATCATTTGTTTGCACATGGTTAAATAATTTGAAGTTTTGCTATTTAACACTAATAATTCAAGACAACATTTTAATTTGTTTGCACACATTTAAATGTTTGGTTTGGTTTGGTTTTATGGCATAGCAACCATTGTAGGTTATTTAGTGCTAAATCCTGTTTATATACATATATTAAATATATGATTTTTAAAAACATTTTGTAGATAACATTTTAAAACTAGTCTGAGCTCATTTTTTTTCTTCCATACAGCTAAATGATCTCAAGTATTTCTATCTAAAACAAATAATTCTATTTAGTGTTTGCAAACAGTCAGATGGTTTCAAGTTTTGCTATGTAATACCAATAATTCAATTTAGGCACACTGTTAAAGAATTTCAAGTATTGCTATTTAAAACTAATATTCTATTCAACATTAATCATTTGTTTGCACACAGTCAAATGGTTCTAAGTATTGCTATGTATCAATAACAATTTGATTAAACATCAGTCATTTGTTTACACACAGTTAAAGGGTCAAAGAGTTCTATTTGTAACAATTCGATTTAGCATAGTCATTTGTTTGCACACAGTTTAAATGATCAAACAGTTCTATTTGACCCAGAGATAGGACTCTATCAGGTGTTACCATTCCAGGTCAGAGTGAACATTAGAGCAATGGCAATGAAGGGGTCCTCCATATTCCCCAAAGCTCCAGGACTGGATCCTCACCATCAGATTGTTTAGTGTCATATCCAGGACACTCATTTGGGGAGTCTTACCCCTCATTAGAGATGCAGCCGGTGTATTATACAGCCCCAGCTGTCTGGGCTTAGCCATTTTGGGTCCTTGAGTTTGAGATATCTTTAGATATTGTAATCTTTACTGTGTTACAAAAATGTCAAAGAAAAAAATCAACTGAATCTTTAGAAATAATACTAGAATTCCATTAGGGCACTATCATTGAAAGAAAAAAAAGTTTTTAAAAATATAAAAATGTGTACATACTGGAATTTTTCCATTTGAAAATCATCAACGCTGGTTCCTCGTTCGGAGGTGCCAATTATTGCATCATATTCTTTACTGAAAGGACAATCTGTAAAAACACTACTCAAACAGTTGGCCAGACGTACTGTGTAACCCCAGTAGATACCATGTTTTTCCCGAGGAGTTGAATATGAAACAATTTTTCCTTTTAATTTCTCTCCTGAAACGAAAAGTTTCTCATAAAAAAATACAGCAAATTCAAAGATTTTTTAAAATCATAATTTCATGACAATAACCAAGTTTTATCTTCAAAGAAATTCAGGACTGACATACAAGTAAGCAACTTGAAAAGAATACTAAAAATATTTCTGCACACTGTATACAAAGAATTAATATTTACACAAAAAAATATTTCATAAATCATTGTTTATAACCAAAAATAATATATAAAAAGACAATGTTTGTTCCACTCAACCTGCTGTTATTTATTTTAATGTTTGCTAATTAATTTCAGCATAAACTTATCATAGTATCTGGAAGATTCCTTTGCTACAATATTAATCTACATTCACACTACACTTGTAACAATCATTTAAATTATGATTGGAGAATGGTTATGACAACCACTCTTAAAAGTATCAAAATGGAAGCTATTTCATAATTCTTATGTAGTCAAAATAAAATGCTAATAAAGACAAACAAGCATTATATCACAATGTATTCTGGTGTTTTTGATTACATACCCGTTTCTGATTTTTTCATCTTTACTGTTACTCTCATACCATGGGGAATAACTTTATCAACTTCAATTTCCTATTAAAAAAAAAAAGTTAAGTTTTAAGGTAAAAACAAATATCCCCAAACTTTAATCATCTGAATCTAAAGTCGTTCAAAAACCACATTTTGAAAATAGATTACTGATTGGAAAGAGTTTGTTTGTCTGTATCCAATAGATGACCACATGGTTTGATATAGATCAACCAAGTCTGATATGCATATTTATTAGAACCAAGGGAAGGTTTTAACATAAAGTAATTCGATGAAGAAAGCAGGCTGTCATTAATAACAAACAATAATTCAAGAGGAAACCATGATGCGGCAAGACATAATTCATTGTACTGAATTTAAATTTCTAAACTTCCAAAAGAAAATAATCTGTCTTACAAAAATAATTATTAACATTTAATTCAACTTTCTTACTGTGGTTTATAGGCTGTTCTTCAACTTGGAGATGTAAAATAAATACACAGTATGATTGATAACAATCTAGATGAAAGGAAAATGTTTAAAATCAATAAATTTATTAATCGTTAATGAAAAAATATTCTTCTCCAGATTGAAATTTTTCTCAGGAAATTAACTTCATAAGGTCGTATAAAACTATAGTTGGAGAAGCATTTGTGGTATAATAGCTATTGTCATAGGAAATGGGCATATCAACCCAAGTTCAAATAATGAATGAAACCTGTTTGCATTTCACATAGTGCTAATGCCGTTGGAAAAGGTCTGAATCCAACTATTCACCCTCCAGCTACGGATAAAAAGTAGGCCAAACTGGGTTCTTTAACCATGATATAGCGATCAGTCTAGGAAAAGATAAATTGAATTCAAACCTGTTAAACTTTATTTTAAAATTCACCTTGTGTTGGATCCTATGCATAATGAAAGGGTTGGGTAAATATATATAAATAGATAAATGGTAAATTTCTTTCCTGTTTTCTTATTTTTGATCATAAAAATTATTATTTGTAACTGTTTAATATAAATTTTTGATTAGAAACAAAGATTGTAAAATAGACAATCTTTAGAAAAATGAAATAATTAGTAGGGAATTTTTATATCTATCAGTCAGTTTCACCATATTCAAGATTAAAGTCTTGACTTCTTACCCGATATAAAAGGGTAATTCACGTAGTTATTTGCCACGATAAAATTCTTGTGGGTTATATATTATTTATGACTGTAGTAGTAATGCCATGAACAATCTTACCTCGAAGAAACAGAAAGTGTGCTCTCTCTGCTACCGGCATGCAGAAACCAGAAGAAGAAAAAGACGCCCACGTGAAGTGGCGAGATTTAATGAGCATATAAGAAACTAAGTTTGAGGTGGAAAAAGGAGAGCAGTATTTTGCTTATGTCTGATTGGTGAACATCCATCAGTTTATTTTGCATATTAAATAATTTGACTACCTCACAATAGGTTGATTCCACTTTGACTAGACTTCTAAAACCACGAACAATGACAAAAATAATATGTCATATTATCCGACACATTTAACTTGATGTTACTGTAGAAAAACTTTCTTTACAGTGGTGTATTTTTATATGCTGATTAAGAAGTGACAAATTTTCTTTGTTTAATGGTATATCAACCTTTGTGGGTTATCTAATGCAAGTAGAAATTAAAAACAATCAATTGTTTTCTGTTTACCTTCTTTAATCCAACATTGACTAAACTTCCCCTTCCAGGCTTAATGGGTTTATTTTGTACAAGACCTTCTCGATATAAAGAGTCTTCATCAGCTCGCATGTGATGTGGGCTGTCAAGTGGATTCAACAAACCTGAAAAATTAACAGTTTAATTCAAAATTGTAACTAGTGATAATGTGAAACAAGAATAACATTGTTGCAAGTATGTATACTTGATATATATTTAATATGTATATAAAGTATGTACTCTTTATATATATATATATATATATATATATATATAAAGTATATACACTTTGATATGTATATAAAGTATGAACTTTTTTTTTATATATTTTCAATATGTATATAAAATGAGCCCGTGGAGATGCCTGTGGTATAATGGTTATCGTCGTAGGAAATGTACACGGCGACAAGAGTTCAAATCCTGGACCAGGCTAATTGCATTTCACATAGCACTAATACCCTTGGGAAAGGTATGAATCCAATTATTCTCCCTCCAGCTATGGGTAAATAGTAGGAAAGACTGGGTTCTTCAGCCTTGGTGAGGCAACTAGTCTAGTAGAAGGAAAACTCTGAATTCCAACCTGTTAAACTCCGCTTAAAAAAAATTACCTTGTGTCATATCTTGCCCGAGCGGAGGGAAGGGTAAATATATATATAAAGTGAGCCAATTACCCAAGACAAGTCATATTGCAACCTCATCAATTTTATTATTTATATAATATTATAACAAACATCGAGTCATTGGTCTAATGAGTAGAGTGTTCACCAATGGTCTGAGAATCCAACCTTCAATCCCAGGTCGAGTCATACCAAAGACTCAGAAAATGGTACTTGATTTCGCCTTGCTTAGCACTCAGCATTATAAGGTAAAGATCAAGAGTAAAGTGGAGCAATCCTAGGAATGGAGTATTGCCTTCCCCTACACCACAGTGTAGTAGCTATTGAAGAGGGAGCCTTCAGGTTACCTTCAACTACAGTCACCAACTTTACTTTTTACTTTTCACAAACTCACTCCAACCTCAAAAAACACCTTTCAAAGTCACATTGCTTACCAATTTTTCAAGCCAGATGTTGACTATAGTTGCAGTTGAATTTCTTAATTAAAAACTGAACAGGCAAAATTAAGAACAATACCATAGAGATGAGATAAGTAAAAGTTAAGAACAGGAAAGAAAGAAAGAAACCTCCTTTTCTTAATTCAAAATGTTGGTGAAACTTGTCCAATAGATGGCTTGCAGCAGAAATTAAAAAATAAAACAAACACAGAAAGAAGTAAAGAGTCTAAAAGAAAAAGTGGCCCAAGAAACAAAAAAGGCAGAAGAAACCCCAGCAAAATTCTGTGATACATAACAAAAGAGGAATACTTCCTTGGATCTTAAACTTTCTTTTTGTAGAAGGGTCTTTTCTGTGTCTCCTCTCAATGACCTGCTCTTTCATACTGTCCCTAAAATGAGCCTTTTTTCTCTATTGTTTCTTGGTGAACTGTCTACTTTCTATTTGAAGGTTGCTATTATCCAAATGTTTCTCTCTTTCTCTCAGCATAATAGTTCTCACCAGAGTAAGAAAAAGAGAAAGAAAAAAAATTTGCATTTATAACAATATTGTTTGTTTGTTTGTTATCTAATGGCATATCAACCTTCTTGGGTTATTCAATGCCAAATCCATCCTTTTTAGGACAGTAGCGGTACTATTTAACCCACAGATGGGAGAATAAGAAGGCTCATACCTTTCCCAAATGTATTTGTCCGAAAGTGAATGTAATAGCGTGACTAGAGTTTGAACTTGCATACTATGTTTTTGCAGTTCAGCACTTTAACCATTACATCATGGGGACACCCCCATAACAATATTGATAAAACTATTAGTTTATTTATACTGATTAACACCATCAACTGTTATTGTACTGGATTTTTTCAAGGAGTTTATCATTTATATTTAAATCAGAAAGAAAAATGTGCATCCACATAATGTTCTGATATTACTATAAATATGTACCCAGAAGCGACTGAATTTTGTAAAATAAGATTGTTTAATTTTAGTATAGTATTAATTTTTTTACTAAATAGAAGTACTAATATCATCATCGACCACAGTTAAAATGGGAACCCACCAGGTTCACAGGTTGTCTAGTAACAGAAAGAAAAAAAAAATCAAAAGATTGATAAATTTTAATGATATGTTAACCTGTCTTGGGTTATTTTATGCCTAAAGGTTAGGGAATTATGTTCATATTTACATTTTTTTGTACAGTTGTTTTTTGCATACATCTATAGATGGTTTCAAGTTTTCCTATTTAATATCTTCTTTTGGGGATACAGTCAGTGTATTCTAAGCTCTGTGGATAGAAATATTAAAATCCTGATGGTTGCCGAGATAATCTGAAGAAGTTTTACTGAAAATTTTTAATTTTCAATTAAAATTCTAAACACTTTGGAATAAAAAATATTTGAAAGAAAAAAAAAAAAAAATTGTTAAAATATTTCATGGTTAAGAACAAATATGTTTCAGTAAGAAAAATGTTATTGCTACCCCTGCCCCATCAAAAAAAAAAAAAAAAAAAAAAAAATCTTTGTATACAATGTTAGTTCACAAGAAATATGGAAGCATGACCTCATAGCGTAATGGCTAGAGTGCTGAACTGTGGCCCCAAAGTAAGCAAGTTCAAGCTCTAGTCGCACTATTACATTTATTTTTGGAAAAATATCCTTGGGAAAGTGAAACCTTTTAACTGCTCGCCACCAGTCCTGTCTCTCTATTTCTTTCTCTCACTCTTACTTTCACTTGCCACGTCAATACACTGGTTTGCACAATTCTACTGTGAAGCAACTAATGCCCCTCTCCACAATGCTTCTTTTATACTGGTTCTGGCTGACCAAAATTTGCAGATGTTGCAAACCCCGTCCCACCAGATGTTGTATACTCATAATACAACTACAAGTATACATATACTAATATAGACTTACATGCAGTACATAATCAACCGATAAAATATGAACTTCAATGAACAAACGAACACACTTTTTTATAAACATATAATCTCACACTTTATTCTTGAAAGGGTGATGGTTGTTGTGTGTGAGAGATGAGTTGGAGACAGGGACAGACTGCTATATTGACCCAAGTTCTTCTGACCATAGCAGCACTTCTTCCTCATCTTGGCTGGGTTGCTCAACCTTGGGTCACTGAGGGCCTAATGCTCTCTGTCTGCTGCTGGCTCTCACTTTGGCATCTTGTCCCCAACTAACTCAAACTGCCCCGGGCACCTGGTTATATTACTGTCTCACGCCCACCTGCTTCCGCTGTTCCACTTATTTACACAGGTGCATCTCTTGATTGACGGCACAGAGACGAGACGCATGACCTACAAATTGGACTCCCAACGACGCTCATGCTTCCGTTTTTCTATACTTCCGGTACTCTACACACAATACACATTTGTGCCATTTTCGAACTTTAAGGTAGGCCATTTTGATCATCACTTCTTGTTTCTTTCTTTCGGTGTTGTTATGAAAGGAATCCAATTCACACAGCTTCGTTGTCTCATTTCATTTCTCTCGTTCACTTGGTTCACCACCTGTTTTTTATCTAGCTGTGGACGTTTGCTGAATTCACATAAACGTCGGCTGTTCTGCCTGCATATACAGAACACCACTTGTTGTCTCTTTGAACAACGAACTCCAGTTGGCTCATCGGAGACAGCAGTCTGCAGGTTCTGCCTTTCAATGTCACTACAAAAAGTCATGAACCCTCTTATCTCCCTAGCTGTGGGTTAAATGGTATCACCATGATTATTCTACAAGGATGGTTTTGACATCATAAAACTAGCTCTATCCAATGGTTTTATTGTACTCTCTGTATTTGTTCTAGTTTTAATAGAAATAAATAGTAGGCATTATATTAAGATTATCCCTCATATTTTTTCAGATATCATACCTGCATATTGAAGATCCTGATGTTTAGGAAAGAGTAACTTTCGAAGATATTGAGGGCATTCTAAATACTGTAAAATTCGACCCAACTGAATGTTGGCATATCCTTTCTTTTTAATTCCATTATAATCTCCCTCAATAGCACTGAAAAGAAAACAGGAAAAATATATATAACAGAGAAAGAATAAACAGCAAAAGTTACAAAGAAAAGAGATAAAAATAAGTCATTTGGTGTGGTAATGAAATCAAGCATAGCTGATCATGTGTAGAGGAAAAGTGGATTGGTTGGTTAGTTGGTCTTCATGGCATATCAACCATTGTAGGTTATTTAATGCGAAATCCCTTTTCTATATATATATATATATATATATATATATATATATATATACAGTGTAACCTGGATATAAGATAGTTGTTGGAACCGGAAAAGTTGTCTCTTATATTTGGGTTTGGTCTATTTTGTTTAGGTAAGTATGGGAACACTTCATATAATGCTTTTTACGTACAGAACAATAGTTTATTTAATAGTTATAGACATAAAAAACACAGACAAAAATACATTTTCAATCAGTTTTCACAAATAATTCAATCAAAATTTACTTTTTCTTAAAAAAGTCAGTCATTTTTGATTGTACGGAAATCTCTTTGTTAACATCATGAACACTTTCATACAGTCCATAAATCATATTCAATGCGCCATCAGGATTACTGCTTTTTGCCTCAAAGTAGGCTGTCAGAGTTTCAAGCGCATTCAATGCAGTCAGAGAATTTGGCACTGGTTTGTCACTTTCAGAAACTTCAGAACTTACACTTTCAGCATTATCATCTTCATCAAAATCTTGATCATCTGATTTTATACCACATGTGATGTCTGTGTTAGTGAGTTCTCCATAACAGTGTGTACGGTTGTCGAAGCTGATAAATTCGTCAAAATCTGTATGCTCCATGCCCGATGGTGGAGAAACTTGACCATTTTCTTCGAGTATTTCTTCCACTTCAGCCAGTGATTCAATGACAAAGCTGGCCTTTTTAAAACCATTTTGAATTAGACTAGTCAAGATTAAGTCATTGAACTTCACTCTCTCTCTAACTGACCTCTGTTTTACCAATTTATGACATCACACTGTCACTTAAAACGAACTCTCTTATATCGGGGACAACGGGACCAGAGAGAATCTCTTATATCCGGGTCTAATTTTTATACATTAACACAGGCTTTAATTTGAGACCAGAGAAAATCTCTTATATCCGGGTTACACTATATATATATATATATATATATATCTTTAAGAAAAAACAAAAACCGGTCACATTAGGATTATAAATTTATTTCCATCCTGTTATGGGTTTTGATATAAAAAAAAAAAATTATCCTTAAGATTTTCTTTTGGGTAAAAAAAAACAACTCCGGTTTAACTGGACTGAATAATACTATATATATATATATAAAAATGAAACATAATTGATTTGTAAACGTTTTGTCGATAATATCTTTAAACGAACCTGAGATCATTTTTTTTTTTTTGCACACCATTAAATGATTTGGTTTGTTTGAGTTTTAAGGCATATCTGAAAGAGTAGTACAATTTGCATCATGTGTGAGTGGACAGAACACTGCACCCAGTCTGAAAAGTCAATCCAGATGTAACAAGAGAGGTAGTTCAGAGGGTGGTTAGAAGCTGGAACCGTTGCCAGTTGATTGATCCTTCTCCAAGCGTTCATGAACCAAGAGAAGTTCAAGTGGGCACCAACTGAACCAGACTGGCTATTGATGTGATGCATTATGGGGGGGGTATGTACCTGTCCATGGTTGACAGTGGCACAGGGCGATTTGCCATTTCAAGGGAGATCCGATTAGAAACAGCAGACATTATTGTAGGAGTGCTGGATGAGATTTTTTTGGAGCATGGAGCAGTTGAAGAGGTGTTGATGAACAATGGTGCTGCATTTCGCTCATAAATCCTTCAGGCGACACTGAATAGATGGCATATCAGGTGATACTACAAGGCAGCTCACAAACCCAGTGGAAATGGGATTGTGGAATGAAACCACCGACTATAAAATCTATTTCAGCATTTTATGATTGTTACATTTCAGTGACAATAATGCTTTGTTTGTCAGAGACTGGGAGAGTGAAGTCAGTAATCAATTTCCAAGTTTAAGTACAATATCAAATATTGTAGGTTATGTAACAGAAAGAACTTCGTATTTTTGACATGTAAATTATTTTGACCATTGGTCTCATCATATAATTTCACCCAATGGGGATGACGAATCCCATTCGGCCTGGATGACTTTCCCGGACATATTGAATTCGGTGAAAGCCCGCCAAACTACCTCTTCCTCAAAATCTTTTGAGCTGGACAGACGTATTTTTGTCCGCTCCTTTATCACCAGCGATTCACCACCGCGAGGAGAACTTTTGGGTCTACACTTCGAGACCCATATGTTCCCAGTTGCAAATGAACTAGACGTATTAATTCCGCCTCTGACAATGCAGCTGCTTCATTCCTGGACAACCTTTTCTGGAGACCTTCATACTTCTCTCCTACAGCAAACAGGACCACGCAACATACAGCTAAATATTCACTCCTGTTCTAAAAGCAGCAACTCAATATTTGCTATGTCTATAGTGATGCATATTCCGCTCAGGCATTTAGCTGCTATAATTCTTTCTCTATGCAATAACTATTTCCTTCCTTCCTTCCTACGAGACTTGCAGCATAAAGGTACCCTTCATTCTGGCTGCCATTAAACCTTCTTGAAAACCTTTTGATATCTCATTTTAATTCATTTATTTTCCTTTAAATATAACATGAAAGTAACCCATTCCACCTTTATTTGATGCCAAATCCTCTTTATACATATATATTAAATATATATAATTTGGTTTGATTGGGATCTTATTGCATATCAATCATTGTAGGTTATTTAATGCTAAATCCTCTTTGTACATATATAGATTAAAAATATATGATTTGTTTTGGCTTTATGGAATATCAACTATTGTAGGTTATGTAATGCCAAATACTATTTATAGATATAGATTAAATATATATGATTTGGTTTGGTTTGGTGAGGTTTTATGGCATATCAACCATTGTAGGTTATTTAATACTAAATCCTCTTTATACATATACATTAGAAATATAAGATTTGTAAACACATTTTGTTGATGAAATTTTTAAAAGAGCACTAGCTCATTGTTTTTTTTGCACAGTTAAATGACATCAAGTATTGTTATCTAACTGTTACAATTTAATATCACTTATTTGTTTGCACACAGTTTGTAGGTAATTTTTTAAAATGAATAAGAACTAATTCGTTTGCACACTAGTATTTCTATTGTTTTTACACAGTTAAATGGTTTCAATCATTGCAAACACTTATTATTCTATTCAGTATTAATCATTTGTTTGCAGAGAGTGAAGTAGTTACAAGCATTGCTATTTAACACAAATCATTTCATTCAAGACTATTCATTTATCTGCACACAGTTTAATGGTTATACATATGATTTGTAAGTGAAAAGTTTGTAGATTTTTAGTTCAATTTGGTTTTATGGCATATCAACCATTGTGGGTTATTTAATGCCAAATCCTCTTTATACATATACATTGAATATATATGTGGTGCATTCAATAAGTTTCCAGACTTTTTTGTACAGGCATTTAAAATTGACATAGACACTTGAAAATTCAGTATGTTATTGCTAGACATCTTATGAGATGACTGACCAATTTTTAGGATTTCAGGTTCAAATGAGCAGCTACAGCAGGAATTAGAATACAACCTACTAAAACCTGATTGTCAAAGCTGGTGAATTTCAAAAATGCAATCTGACACTTTAGAAGAACGAAATGCAATAAAATTCTGTTTTAAACTTGAAAAAATGCCACAGAAACGTATGGAATTCTTCAGCCTGCTTTTGGATCATCTTGGATGAATCGAGCATCAGTTTTTGAGTGGCATAAGAGATCCAAGGAAGGCAGGGAGTCTGTGAGGGATGATAAGAGGTGTGGGAGGAGTAAGGAAGTCAATACACCACAGTTGATTGGCCAAAGGGTTAGCATTAGGGTTAGGGTTACTATGTTAAGGTTTTAAGGGAGTTCAGGAAGAGATTCCATCGGAAGAGGCTAGCACTCTTCAAATCGTGTCAGTGGCATTTCCACCAGGACAATGCACCAGTCCACAATTCCATCCTTGTCACAGACTATTTGACCAAGATGGGCATCAAGACAGTTCCTCACCCTCCCTATAGTCCTGACCTTGCTCCCTGTGACTTTTGGTTATTCCCTATGGTCAGAGGCTGTCATTATGAGACAATTGAGGAGATGAAAGAGGCTGTGACGAAGGTCATTGACACGCTCACATAAGAGGACTTCCATGGGGCCTTCCAGAAGTTGTTGGAACGGTGCAACAAGTGCATTGCAACAGGAATAGATTATTTCGAAGAGGACTAGAGTTTTATGTGTGTACTATCAATAAAAGTGCCCATACGAAAAAAGCCTGGAAACTTATTTAATGATCCTTGTATGATTTGTAAATATATGTTATTGATAACATTTTTAAATGAGTCTGAGCTCATTTTTTGCACACAGTTCAATTGTTTCGAGTATTGTTATATATCACTAACAATTTAACTTCAGTCATTTATTTGCACACAAATAGATATACATGATATGTAAGAGGTTAGTTTGTTGGTAATTTCATTCTTAAATGAGTTATAACAAATTTGTTTGCACACTAGTATTGCTTTTGTTTCTACATTTAAATGTTTTAAATTAATGCTACCTCATACTTATGATTCTATTCAATATTACTTAGTCATTTGCACACACTTAAAAGTTCCAAGTATTGTTATGTATCAAAAACAATTCAATTAAACATCAGTCATTTATTGACACACAGTTCAATGATCAAACAGTTCTATTTCAAACAATTCAATTTCGCATAAGTCATTTGTTTGTTTGCATTCAGTTTTAATGTCAAACAGTTCTCTCTGACCCCATAGATATGACCCTATCAGGTTCAACCACTCCAGGTCAGAGTACACCTAGGAGTGATGGCAATGAAGGGGTACTCCATATTCCCTAGAGCTCCACTGACAGGAACTTTGCCATCAGATGGTTTAATGTCATATCCAGGACACTTGTTGAGGGAGTCTTACCCCTCAGTAGAGACCCAGTTGGTATATTCTACAGCCCCAGCCAACTGGGCCAGAAAGAGGGTACAATGGTTAAAAGGTAAATTTGTGACTATAATATCCAAGATTCAGTTTAAACAAATCAGTTTTAAATGAAATTAAATCAGTCTAAAATTAAATGATTAATGTTTAAATTTAAAAAATAAACGAAAATATTTTCTGCTTAAATAAAATGTTAAAAAAAATCAGTTAAAGTGAGTTACAGACCCCCCCCCCCACAAAAAAAAAAAAAACACAAGAATTTAGAAAATGAAGGATAGTAGTAATCAAAATTTCTTAAAATAGAATACTGATTTAGTCAGCTCTAATACATCTGTGTAGCCAAAGCCATTTTATAGAAACAAAGTCAAGTAAAGCAATTATGGGGTAGAAAATTGGGAAGATCCCAGAATAGAAGAATCTATGAGGTGATATTAACAGATCAAGAGTAAAAACTCACTTATCTCCATTTCCACTCTCATCAAAGATAATAATTTCATCAATGTTGAACACGACTGCAGCCCGGGCAATCTGTAATAAAAACAATAGAGATATAAAAAAAAAGGAAAATAATAAGCATTTTCAGGACCCATGATTTTTCAATCTTACTGATTGCAATGGAAGAGGTCTCCCACTTATAGATCATCTATTATTCCTCTTCTTTGTACAACCATCATGCATTTCAACCTCAAATCAAAGTGTAGTATATGTGACTGATCTCCAGTTCTTCTGCCTGAGAAACCAACATATTAATATTAAACAGAGAGAAGATGCAAGGAAGGTGGGGAGTGGAAAGCAAGGGAAACAGAGAGAAGAGGAGAGGGGGAAAACAAGTTTGCCGGAGAGAGAGAGTATTGAATGCCAAGGAGACTATTTGAAAGAAAATAAGCACATTCAGTCAAGAAAAATAAATAAGAAACAAATAAGAAAATAAAAGATACCAGCCTTGCTGCCAACTTACCTGTCCTGCAAGATATGTCCGCAGTTCATATGATTGTGCATTGTCCAATATAGAACCAGGTAATGCTATTGATACGGTGTAATTTCGACCTTGAATTTAAAAAAAAAATTAATGACAACAGGGTTATTTAATTCTATTCAATATTACTTAGTCATTTGAATACACTTACATAGTTCCAAGTATTGTTATGTATCAATAACAATTCAATTAAACATCAGTCATTTATTGACACACAAGTCAATTATCAAACAGTTCTATTTCAAGTCATTTATTTGCACTCAATTTAAATGTCAAACAGTTCTATTTGACCCATAGATATAACCCTATCAGGTGCTGCCACTCTGGGCCAGAGTGGACCTGGGAGTGATGGCAATGAACGAGTACTCCATATTCCCCAGAGCTCCAATGAGGGGAGCCTTGCCATCAAATGGTTTAATGTCATATCCATGACGCTCTTTGGAAGAGTCTTACCCCTTTACATAGATTCAGTTAGTGTATTCTATAGCCTCAGCCAACTGTACTGTTTTATATAAGAATTTTTCTCCAATCTTTCTTATTGGTGGGGCTTAGAATACATCAACTATATCCTCTATAAGGGGATATCCACCACACGCAAATGACTGTACTGGGTATAACATTAAACTACATTTGGTGGTTAGACTCCAGTTCAGGAAATTTGTGAGTGTGGAATATCCCTTTCTTTGTCATTACTCCTAGGTCCACTCTGATGCAGTGGTAAATTATTTATGACTAAATTCAGAATTTAATCATTGCTTTCATGACTTAGATAAAAAGGGCTAAAGGGTTTGGAAAACACCTGATATCATAAAAGGAAATAATCTGATAATGAGAAATTGATCTAGAATCCTTTTAAGGGTAATATACACATCCCTCCAAAACCTATTGGGTATATAGCTTGACTTTAATAGAAACAACACTTATTAACTCACTATCCATATAAAGGAATCATTTTACTATTATTACAACCAGTTATGATCTAAATCTTGATCTCTTATTTAGCATATGATCTGACTGACCAATCTTAATGGCAAGTCAACCCGTTTCAGGTTAGAGAATCACATTCATTGTACATTCATATTTACAATATTTTGTAGTTGTTTCTTAAGGTTTTTATTTTACACATGGTTTTATGAAATATGAATAATTTTGAAAACAGATCTATTTGACCCATACATAGATATACCCGAACAGGTACTACCAGCCTGGGTCAGAGTTGACCTTGGAGTAAAAGCAATGAAGAGTTACTCAACACTCTTCAGATCTCCAAAACTGGAACCTCACCATAAGATGCAGTTTAGTGTCCTACCCAGAACACTCCTTTTTTTTATGAAGGTCTTACCCCTCTGTAGGGGATATAGTATATTCTAAGCCCTATCCACAGGACAACTTACCCAACATAAATAGGTACATCAGCTAGTATAAGACTAAGATAAGCATTCTATAAAAATTTGACAGAAAAGTCAAGCTGTGGAAAAGTAATCCATGAACTAGTAACACAACATAACAGAAATGAATAAACAGCACCCAGTGTAACACAAATGCAATATCATCTCTCATACCTGCTTCATTCTCTTCTTTTTCTTCTTCACTTTGGTCCTCAGCCTGGGAACTATCATGGGCTTCTTCTTCTTCTTGTGTTTGTTCCTTCTTCAGCTTTTCTTCCATTGCTCTTATCAGCTGTTCTTCTTTCCATTTTTTCTTCTTGAGTCTACCTGAAATAAAAACGGTAATACTAGGGTGAGTCAAAAGTTTTGCAATATTTCAGTATGTGCTAGTTTGCAGCATGCATATCACCTGACTGAAGCAGTATAAGCTGTGGAAAGTACCCAGTGTGGTTAATAGTATTGTGGTAGTTGGTGCACTAACACATTGTGTTACGCTACAGGACAAAATGAACATAAGTGTAGCCCTATGCCACCATGTCAAAAGTTGTCACACATGCGATACAAAACAATTCTGTTTCATGATACAAAAGTTTATTGCAACTAACTTTTTTTTTATAGTAGCCACAAAACAAGAGAGATAGATTAAAGGAATTACTTGAGCCCATTAGATCAACAGATAGAACAAAGAGTGAGAGGTGAAAATATAGATAGAAACATAATTACTATGTGAGACAGAAACAGACAACCACAGACTTAGACATTTCTTCTTCACTGAGCCTGTCCCACCTGGGCATGCGCGCCGTTGAGTGAGGCTGACCCCAACTTCTGACCAACTCGCTGCCTACAACTGACTCTGCATTTTTACATCTTCTTACATATTTTCTTTTAATTATTCTCTCTACTAATCTTTAATGACACATAATCACTAAAACTTTTTAGTGACACATCATAGCTATCAGCTTATATGTATCTAAATATTTATTTTATTATATCACTTACAGCTGATTTCAAAACAAACCTGTCACACTTTATTTTGACATCTGGATGATAACACTGTGGAAGCAACCGAAAACATTTATTGTGCAAAAAGGTAAAAGTGCAGTTGATCACAGTACCAGATGGTTCAAAAGATTTTGTTTGGGTTGAAAGAAACTCAATGATCAGACAAAATCAGGTAGGCCTAAAACCATAGATTCTGAAGGTGTACTCCAAGCCATAGAGACAATGGTTTGGTTTTATGGCATATCAAGTATTGTTTGTTATTATTGCCAAATCCTGATTTTACATATATATTAAATATATGATCTGTAAACACAGATACAGGCAGTTAAATGATCAAGCAGTTCTATTTCTAAAAATTAAATTTAGCCTAAGTCAACAAAGTTCCAAGTATTGCTAACAATTCAATTAAACATCAGTCATTTGTTTACACACAGTTAAATGATCAGTTTTATTTGACCTATAGATATGACCCTTTCAAGTGCTACCACTCTGAGCCAGAGTGGACCTGGGAGCAATGGAGATGAAGAGGTACTCCACATTCCCTAAAGTTCCAGCATTACTAGAGCCTCACCATCAGATTGTTTGGTGTCATATCCAAGGCACTCTTTGGGGAAGTCTTGTGACAACCGAGAGGGTGGGAGAAAAAGAACAAACATAGATTTGGGTCAGCTCCAAGCGCAAGAAAGGGAGTTTTGTGACACTTTGCATTCTTTGTGCATCTGTTGACTATTGCAAGCATGTATTTTGCGCGAAACTTCTACAAAAGCCACTAGGAATGCCAACTCATCTTTGACTGTTTTCCCTCACTGCCTCCTTCTGCTGACCGTCCTTCCTCTGGACTGCTATCTCACGCTGACTGGTCTCTTCTGCTCTCCGCTGTCAACTGCCTCTCTCCATCCTCTCTGGGACCTTCCTTTCCTCCTCCACTTCCGGTCTCGTAGGAGATCTCATCCCCAGTCCTTTGTGTGGGTTTCGCATCAAAGCAGACAAAGAGATTCTCTGACCCCCCCCCCCCCAACACAACGAATGGCCACATAGTGTCACAGTCTTACCTCTCTGCAAAGATGCATGGTCCTAGCTGACTGGGCAACCATAGAAATAAATCTAGCACTCAGAGTGTATCAAGCAGTTTGTGAAATTTACACAAAGACAGTTTTTATCATAACACAATAAAATGCATCCATACATGAATATATATGCTAATTTCATTTCTCATTGACAAGAAGATATAAAAGTTCAGTTCTTAGAGTTACAGGTGAAAGTCTAATGTTATTGATACTTGGGTGGTTTTATGGCATGTCAACCCTGGCGGGTTATTTTATGCTGAGGTCAGTCTTTTTTAAAATCATAGGATTTCAAGTATGTATCTAACCAACCCCTCTACCACAGGCATGATGTGAGACAAGGTCAATTTTTAAACAAAGTAAAGTTGGTTTGAATTGAGAGTTTTCCTTCTCTTGGAATGGTTGCCCTACCAAGGCTAAATAACTTAGTCTGCCCTACTATTTATCCATAGCTGAGAGGAGAAGAGATAGATGTATGCATTTCCAAAGGGCATTAGTGTGAAGTGAAATGCAAACAGTTTCATCTAGGATTTGAACTTGGGTTACTAATTTCATTTCCTCCAATGGCAACTTTTATACTAAGTGTGCCTCTTATATATATATATATATATATATATATATTAAAAAATTATATATATATATATATATATATATATATATATATATATATTAAAAAATTAAAAAATTAAAAAATAAAGGGTTAACCCCTGACATTCAATGGTCCATACTGAAAAGATCTAGTACCCCAAAATCTTTCGATAGTAGGTGCAATCTATGTCTTGAAGAAAAGATCCACATTTTGCTTTTTCCTGAGCCAAAAATTTTACTAAATAAGAGAAATCAACTAATAGCCAGGTGTAGACATAGGGCCAAATTTAAACTATAAATAATTAAATAAGTAAAAAAATTTTTTTATAAAGCATAAATTTATTTGAGAATGAGAGTTAATTTTGAGAATAAATATAATAAATTATTAGATAGAAAATTATGAAAAAGCATATAATATATATGTACTACGCATAAAAAATGTAACTGATATTTTGAAATTTTTGAAATTTTAAAATATTTAAGTAAATTAAATATTTGTTTTTGTTTTAATATATCTATTACTGCATCTTTACGTGAGATTATTAATTAAAATTTAAATCTAATTAGAAATATCTGTAATTTAAGTCTATAAAAAAAAATTTTTTTTTAAAAATTGTTTTAAAATAAATGTACTACATTGCCAACCGTAAATTTAAATTTAAAACGGAAGTGGGCTCAATGAAGAGATAACTCTTCACCCCTCTTCTATCCCCTCCCACTCTTCTATCCCCTCCCACTCTCATGTGTCTACTCTAGTTTTTTTATCTAATTGATCTGATGAAGTCCTGTTAATTTTTTTTCGTGTTTTTGAAAATTTCAAAAATGCGTAACAGGATTGAAATAAATTTATAATCCTTTGTGATTGGTTTCGTTGTTTTTTTCTTAATGAAGTTATATATATATATATATATACATATATAATTTCAACTATTCCTATTTAATAATAATAATAATAATTTGTTTAAATACAATTATATGGCTTCACATATTCTTATTTAAGACTGGATGAGATCTGAACAGGTACTACAACACTGGGTCAGAGTGAACTTGACAGTAATAGCCATAACAGAGTAATTCAACTCTTCCCAGAACTCAACAACAGATTCAGGTTCGTCAGATTCAGGACACTCCTTTTAGTAGAAGTCTCACCTCTCTGCAGAGGATGCAGTTGGTATATCCTAAGCCCCGTCAACAAAGCTCCCAGTGGGAGAGGTGACTTTGCTTAAGCTACAAATCCGTCAGCTTTAGTCTTTGGTATCCCAATCACTTTTTCAAATCTCCTTAAGTCTTATGTTATTGCCTTGAGAGTTTGTGCATTTGACTTTTTGACTTCGTTGTGGGTCACATCTCTGACATAATTGGAATGGGAAGAGTGTAATTGGTTATGCACCTGTATATAATGTAGGTATTATTATATAACCATGATGATATCAATAAAAATGATTTTACAGGTGGACTGTCATTTCTGATACGAATGGGTTTATTTCTTTCTGCCTTCAGCCCTTGGCAACAAGAGGAGAGAGACCAATTCATAAAAGCCTATGCTAACCCCCCATGGCACATCTTGTACTATCTAAGATCTCAACTCATTTCGGTCGGTCGAGATCCAAACTGATCTGCTCTGATCAGATCCGAAAAACTCAACTGTGTGCTTCAACCACTGAACCTCAACTCACGTCTTCTCCTAAAATTCTCAGGACCATCTCTTCTGGGTATGACGTCATTCATCAACTCAATTCACTCCAATGTGTGTCCAGCTCCATTTCCTATCTGGAGGTTTATTATAACAGATGATGATTGTCATATCCTTTCTGCATGCAAGTGCCCTGTCAGACTACAACACCTGAACCAGAGACAGTGAGTAGTTCAAAGCCTTACCAAACTAAATAATAAAATATAATTAACAAAAAAATTATTAATATAATTAATCATTACCTTAATTATATGACAGTATGAGCAACTAGTGATGTGAGACAATATCTACCATTTTTGTCAATCAGCAGAAATTTGATACTCTCATATGCCTTATGTATTCAAGGTTTCTGGTTTGGTTTGGTTTCTTTGTTTAATGGCATATCAACCTTTGTAGGTTATTTAATACCAAAGCCATTCTCCTAGAAGAACAGTAGTTGTACTATTTAACCCATAGCTGGGAGGATAAGGGAGTTCATACCTTTCCCAAGGGTATTTGCTGGAAAGTGAACGTAATAGTGTGACTGGAGTACGAACTCGCTTACTACGATTCCGCAGTCCATCGCTTTAACCATTACACCTTGAGGACACCCCTTATGTATTCAATGTGAACAGTAGCAATTTTCTTTTTAACAAATTCATTATTGAAAATCAAATGTGATAATGTTTCCCTATGGAGTTTAAGTTGCTGTTAGGTAGGTATGTGTGTATGTTCTCACATAAAACAATTAATAGATAAAGAAGCAGGAAAACCTTGTGTTCGTTCCTTTTTCAATAGGTCTAAAGGAAATAATTTTTAATGTCTCTTTTGTATGTATTTACCAAACCCTCTGCGCAAGGTCAATTTTTAAAATGTGGGAAGTATTTCTGTCGCATTCCATAGGTTTTCTAGTGACCTTTTTTGCTGTTCAGTGAAGCCACTGGTGTTTAGACATCTTAGTCCTTGGTCCCCTATACCACAGCAGATTTTTCTAGCTTGCTTGGTTTCATCTGTAATTTTCTCGTCCGCAATGTATAATGGCATTTTTTGCTTGAAAAGCAACATTACTTTATTCAAGTCTGGGTCAGACCAGTTCATAGCTGATAAATAATGTGCCATGATGTATTTGTGAGAGGCTGTGTTGTTGTAAGGGAAGAGAAACGATAGTGTAGTCTCTGGACGTTTTTCTTTTTTCTAGACAATACTGATATTTCCTATCTTCCGGCAGGAAAGTGTCATTCAAAAAGTATATTCTAGACAACATTGTGAGAGAAAATTCATTAGTACAAGGGTTTCTTACGGTTATCGGAGTCGGCAATATGGTGTCAATATCTTTGTCACACCACATGTGTGTTGTAATTCTTTCTTATTTTCTTTTTCCTCGGGTCTTCAACTGGGAGGTTTTTATTGCTGGTTCTAGGTGATGTGATAGTTTCATACAGTGTTCTGCTTTTTCACCACTGCCATCATATAGTGATATGTAGCTGTAAGAATAACTGATAACAGAGTCAGACAGTGAAGCAGTTAATAACACATTTATTCTTGGAGGCACAGAAAACTGGTATAGTTACATCTGGTTTTCATGTGGGCAGAGGTGAATATTTTGTATGATACTACAACACAGGAAATCAATATTGGAGACTCATTTAACCAAACAGTTATCGTCAAAGGAAATGGAATCAGTAACCCAAGTTCAAATCCTGGACAAGGTTGTTTGTTTCACTTTGCACTAATGTTTGGTTTGGTTGGATGACTAATCAAAATCTGATATGTGGAAGAGATACTCTTCCATCAGACATAGATGAGCACATTTGATTGGCTGACCTGTTGAAAAGTAGTAGAATATGAAATGATCTGTGATTGGTTAGCCAATCAAGAATTTTTTTTCCCAGGGGAATCCTCTATAAAAATAGATGCTTTTAGGATTAGATGAAAGAGATCTGATGTCCATACGAAAGATAAGAGAAAAAGAAAAAAAAAATCTCTCCAAGAACTAAAGCCTCTCTAGAAAAAGCCTCGCTCTCTGAAAAACTGAATAAGATAAAAAGACTTCACCAGCCAGAAACCTCATTTGTCTGTCTCTCAAATACAACAAAAAGGATCTGTTGTGACCCTCACATGCCAAAATTGATGGGAGACCCCATCGTATATATATATATATATATATATATATATATATATATATATATATATATATATATAAATAAATCTATAAATGGATGACTAATCAAAATCATATACATGGAAGAGATACTCTTCCATCAGACATAGACGAGCACATTTGATTGGCTGACCTGTTGAAAAGTAGTAGAATATGAAATGATCTGTGATTGGTTAGCCAATCAAGAATGTTTTTTCCCCAGGGGAATCCTCTACAAAAATAGATGTTTTTAGGATTAGATGAAAGAAGAGATCTGATGTCCATACAAAAGATAAGAGAATAAGAAAAAAAAAAAAAAGTACCTTATGCTTAGATGAAAAAATTAGCATAATTAATTTCAAAAATAGAAAACTATTGTTGAACGAGAGAAATGAGCTCGTCTTTAAGTGCAGACATAGAGGAAAATTTAAATTATCCTGATTGAAATCCACTGAAACACCAGTCCATAAATAATCGCAAGGCCAATGATAAAGATGTATTAGAAACTAATAGAGATCAACCCAACAACAGATATCACTAAGACAGGGAAAGATAAAGGTTAGATAAGGGCCAGATGAACATAGAATATTAATCCAAAAATTAGGGCCTGTGATTCTGGAGTGGTTAATTCCCCTTGACCATTTTTAGGGTAAATAAAAAAACACTTGACGACTATATAAAATGTTTCCACCTTATCTGGTTTAACTATCTCGGTCCTAATTGAAACAAGAGGAATATCTAGGATGGCAACAGCTGAGTTAATTAACAGACATATTAGGAATAAATGTAAATCATGTAAGAGATAGCCATTAGTTAAACGATCTTAGTCTGTTTAGAAAATCACACCTGCCAAGTAGGAGGAACAACTACAAGAACGCAAAATTAGAAGGGACTGACCAGTAGATTAATTCCACTCCTGTTTCTTAATCGTTCTAGCATATAACATGTTAACCCCCTCTGCTCACGCCTATGAATGAAATAATTTGTAATTTGATTTCCACCTTATTCTTATTCCTACTTTTATTTATTTTTTTTAATTTTATTTTTTTTATATCTTTTTAATTTTCTGATTCTTATTTTTTATTTTATTTTTAATTATCTTCTGAATACGAACTGTAACTCCACATTCGCTACTCAGCGACGAGAGAGAAGCATGTAAAGAGTCATCTGAAATAAATTCATTATGACGACTTAACCAAGTTTGAGTTTCTATTAAATTGTACTATACATATATACATATTATTGTTACACCACTGAGTTTCAATAAATAGATGTCAATTGTTAATAGAGTTTTTCTTGTCTTTGAGTTGCCAACACCCAGGCAACTTGTTCCAACAAACAACCCCGGCCGTCAGAAGAAGTCCCAAATAGATTATGTCATTCCCCATCTATGGATCTTTCAAATACAATGTGGTCACAGAAAGAATTGATAAACCAACTAGCTGGAAACGCATGTGGAACTCATGGAATTAAGGCCACAATCAAGTACTGTGACTAGCATAGGACCACAAATGCTATTTTAAACTCCCAGCTGTGAGTAAATTGTGGGGCTGACTTTGTTCTTTAGTCTTATTAAGGCAATCAGTCTGGAAGAAGGAAAATTTAATTTAAACCCATTAATTCCACTTAAAAAAAAAATATCCTTATGTAACATCCTGCTTGGGGCAGAAGGGTTGAGTAAATACAGACATTAAATCAGTAAATTATATAAAAATGCTAAATATATTTATATAAATTTTTTAAAGAATTAATAATAGAAGTACAAGATTAGTAGGGTGCATAGAAACTCGTACATTGAAAGACTAATATGGAATATAAAAGGTTTGGCCATCGCTGGGATATCAACATTGGGTACATTGTTGAATGCAGTTATCTCCCTTGAAACTAAGGAGCAAGCGATGAATACAAATATATTTCATTTTATTATCGTAGTTTACTAAGCTTGGCTTAGTTGTGGCCCAAGTGAAAATCGAACTCACTAACAGCTCGTCTAGCTGGCTAACTATTACAACTCGTGAATTAAATTTATCATATTACACCACTTGTATCGTTAAAATATCAAGCAACTCGGAGATTTTTAAAATATATATTCACCTAAATAAAATGAAATGTTTTGCAATAAAAAACACAAAACTCACGTTCTTCTCGTTCCTTTTTCAAATCGTTTTTCTGCAAAAAGAAAGATTTATATGAACGAAGTTGTTAGTTTAAATTTAATTTTGATAAATTGCTAAATATGGTTGTCTCCCTTTAAATCATGGAGCAAGATATAGATAAAAATAGGATTAGATTATTGTTACCACTAGCCTGAAAAAAAATTTTGCCGGTTTATTTATGCATGAATCAGTACTTCTCTCAGGATGAAAGAGTCACTCTTCATCTCTAAGATTAGGATCAGTGTGTAGTATCTGTATAGTTTGTGAAAAGTCATACACACACCTGACAGAAAATTAAATTACAATATCCTGAAAAAGGACGATGAAGATTTTGATCTGGTTACAGCATGAACATGAAGTCTGAGTTCTATTGATACATCCTTTATTTTGGTACCTGTACACTTATTTATCTGTATATGAGGTCATTTACAGTAATGCAGCGATATTACCTATATGTGTTGAGTAAAAAAGTTAAAAAAAAAAATTTTTAATGAGAAAACACATTCATAGTGTTGCAATTTCATTTTTAGTCAGGGTATATTATCACACAAACATTATTATTTTTTCATACCTGCTTTGGCTGATAAGAATCTTCATGAGTGTGTGTAATAAGTTCACAACAATATGCATATATCTCGGAACTGACTCTAAAGCCATCATTAGTTACATGTCCAGAAAATAATGATTAAATTTCGAAAATATTATTTTGGACTAGTACCGATTTTTAAATTTTTTTTAAAGATTTAGAATTGACACGAAATATTCTCGTTTTCTTTCCTGGAGGTTGGATGTAAGAAATTTGGTCGGTTGTTTGGGGTTTATGGCATATAAACCCTTGTAGGTTATTTAACGCCAAATCCATTTTTATGAAAATAGTTCTATTTCAAACAATTCAGTTGAGGATAAGTACGCAGTTTAAATGTAAGTACAGTTTTATTGTGAAAACATTTCTATTTCAAGCTATTCAGTGTAGTCAAGCAGAGCTAATTCAGTTTAATTACAGATTTTGTTTACACACAGTTAAATGTTAAAACAGTTCTATATTAAACAAATCAGTTTAGTGTAAGTAGAGTTTCAATGTTAAAAAACAGTTCCATTTCAAATAATTCAGTTTAGCATAAGCACGCAGATTAAATGTAAGTACAGTTCAATTGTCAAATTCTTTTATTTCAAACAATTCAGTTTAGCTGTTAGTTTAACCCATAGATAGGGCCCTATCAGGTGCTACCACGCCGGGCCAGAATGGACCTATGAGCAATGGCAATGAAGGAGTGCTCCGCATTCCCCAAAGACCCAGCATCACTGGAACCTCACCATCAGATTGTTTAGTGTCATATCCAGGACACTCGTTGTGTGGGGATTCTTACCCCTCTGCAGAGAAGTAGTCGGTGTATTCTACAGCCCCAGTTGACTGGGCAAAGAAATTTTGTTGATGTTGGATATTAAATTATTATTTTTTTTTATGCAGCATTTATTATTTGTAAAAAAATTAAAGAAACAAACGAGTAGTTAGAAAAGTTTTCCCTGTATCATTTGCGTTTTCTTTAGAAATAATACTAAAAATCTGCAAATCGAACCGACTAGGGGGTCAGTAGGTAAAAAAAATCAGATAACTTTCACCACGTGCTTGACTTAGAATTAAACACATCGAAAAACGAAAACATCAGATTGATAAAGGTTAATGAAAAAACGTTAATAAATAAATCTTTAAAAATTCAAAATCCAAAAATACTTACAAAACGTGTATTCGTCATATATTTTACTCGTTTTGAAGAAATTTCCATATTTTTCAGAAAAGGAACTTCTTAGTTTAAAAGCCGGTGTTACTGGAATGCATGAAGTCGGTGTGAAGCTTTTAATAGTTCCCCGTTATATATTATACCGGCTTAAATCTGGAAAACAAACAATTTGGAATTTAGTTTGGTTTATTTAATGGCATATCAACCGTTTATGGGTTATTTAATGCATAAATTTGATTCATTTGTAAATGTTTGATTATTATCATCTCTATTTATATTCTCAATGTTTCATTTAGATCATTTTCATCTTGGGGTCAAGTAGATTTATTTGAAAATTATAAGTATTGGATATGAATGTTTGAAACCATATAATTATGTGTGCATCATTAAAATTGAAAAAGAATACTTTATACCATGTGTGCAAATAAATGATTAATATTATAAACAAATAAAAAGATTAAAAAAAAAAAAAGAAAGATTGCAGTGTCATGTTGAAAATATAAATTGTTAATTTCTTTATGAATGGATGACCATGAAATAAAGAATGATCAGACACATGTATACTGGTCATAGAATTAATCAAATAGTAATTTACAAAGCTCTTTGCTTCGATATGGCACAAGGCCGAATGAATGGAGTGCCCAATGAGACTCAAACTCACTCGTGTAGGTTTGCTAGTCTAGCTTGCTAACCGTTACACCACCAGAGGTGCCCATAGAATTAATCAAATAAACTTTATTGTCTCCTTCCTCAATATATATTAGTACACAGTGCTTCTTATGCAAATATCTAACAAAATAGTTATGATTATAATCAAATATTAATAAATGAATAAAATTTTAGCATTTAGTAAACCACAAGGTATTGATATATCATTAAAAAAGTCAAATCAACCAAACCTAAATGAGTTCTTGTTCATATAATGTGTATAAATGTTTGGTTTGGTTTCTTTGTTTAATGGCATATCAACCTTTGTAGGTTACTTAATGTCAAAGCCATTCTCCTAGAAGAACAGTAGTTGTACTATTTAACCCATAGCTGGGAGGATAAGGGGGTTCAATACCTTTCCCAAGGGTATTTGCCCGGAAGTGAAGGACACCCCCTGTATAAATATATGTATGTATGTTAATAAGTATAAGGGTCATTCAATAAATAAAGGGAATTTTTTTAAAAAGCAAAAACTTTTTTTTTCAGAATTTTTTTCCATAAATGTAAATTCTGCATTGTTGTTTGGAATTGGTTTACAGCAAAAATTATTTTCATCTCACAAGAATATTTGTTTTGGGGTTATTCAAAATGGCAGTAAATCAAACAGAGTACTTCTGACTTAAACAGAGATCTGTCAGCAAATTTTGGTGGCTGAAAAGAGTAAAACCATGTCAAATTAAAAGAAAAATGTGTGATATGTATAGTGTAGCCTGTTTTAGTTAAAAAAACTGTTTACAAATGGGCTAAACTTGGGTTTGCCACTACAAGTCAAAAAAATAGTCCTGACACTCAAATAAAGAAAAAGTCCCAAGTCCAGCCGTCAGTAAAGAAGGTCATGCAGACAGTCTTCTGAGATGTGAAAGGATACATCACTATGGATTTCTGGGAAAAAAGGGCAATTAAACGATGTTTCTTTTTGCCAACTCTTCAGGCAAAATCTCCTTTATTTATTGAATGACCTTCATATATTAGTAGTACGTATGTTCTTATGTCAAATTCCTTGATTATATTTGTGAGAAAATGTGTATAAAATTTCATTGTTGTGTGAATGTGTGAGTATCTATGCATGTGAGTAAGAGAACGTTGAAAGGGAGAAAATTATTTGGTTGGTTGGTTGTGTCATGGCATATCAATCCTTGAGTGTGATTTAATGCCAAATCTTTTTTCTGGTGTGTATGTGATTTGTCGGGGAATAATTTGTTGGTAATATTTTCAAACAAGCAAGAGCTCATTTTTTGCTCACAGTCCAATGATTTCAAGTATTGGTATGTAATATGAATAATTCAATTTAACATAAATGATTTCTTTGCTTATAATTAAGTGGTTTCAAGTATAGTAAATGATTAGATATTTCTATTTGATCCATAGATAGGACCCTAACAGGTAGTATCACTCTAGGTTAGTCAGTTGGTTGATTTGTTTTACAGCGTATCAACCCTTTTTAGGTCGTTTGACACCAAATTAAGTCATTCTAATAAAAGTTTCAAACAATTTAGTTCAGTATAAGTATAGTGTTTTGTTTACTCATAGTTAAATGTCAAAACAGTTCAATTTCAAAGAATTCAGTTTAGCATTAGTATACAGTTTAAATGTAAAAACAGTTCTATTTTAAACAATTCAGTTTAGCATAAGTATACAGTTTAAATGTAAAAACAGTTCTATTTTAAACAATTCAGTTTAGCATAAGTACGCTGTTTAGTTATATTTGACCCTGAGATAGGACCCTATCAGGTGATACCACTCTGGACCAAAGTAGACATAGGAGTGATGGCAATAAAGGAGTACTCTGCATTCCTCAAAACTCCAGCATTACTGGAACCTCACCATCAGATTGTTTAGTGTCATATCCAGGACACTTGTTGGGGAGTCTTACTCCTCTGTAGAGATACTGTCAGTGTATTCTGTAGTCACAGCTGACTGAACCAACCACTCTTGGCTAGAGTGGACCAGGGAGTAGTACCAATGAAGGGTTACTCCACACTCCCCAAAGCTCCAGGATGAATCCTCACCATAAGATGATTTAATGGGCACTCATTGGTGAGGTGGTCTTACCCCTCTGCAGAAATGTAGTCAGCATATTCTACAGCCTCAGCTGACTGAGCTGAGAAAGGTATTTGCTCATTCTTATGAATGTATAAGTGGCACAATGGCGCTTAGGCTACCTGATGTGGTCTCATGTCTTGTCAAATTTCTACTGTCAAAAAGGTTAGTTTCAGCCTAATTTATGTTTCAGTTGGATCAGAATCATGACTTTTAATTTTTGTCAGGAATCATTGGAATTGATTAAATTTGTTAAAAATGCACCACATGGACGCTAACGAAGCGGCTGGAAAGGAGGCTGGACAGAAATTATACAAGAATGCTGAGAGCAGTATTAAACAAGTCCTGGCGACAACACCCCACGAGACTCCAACTATACGGACACTTGCCCCCCATCACAAAAACTATACAAGTTCGACGAACCAGACACGCAGGACACTGCTGGAGAAGCAAGGACGAGCTCATAAGCGATGTACTCCTGTGGACCCCCACACATGGATGTGCAAGAGTGGGACGACCAGCACGAACCTACATACAGCAGCTGTGTGAGGACACGGGATGTAACCCTGAAGACCTGCCGGAGGCGATGAATGATAGGGAGAAATGGCGAGAGACGGTCAGGGATATCCGCGCAGGCGGCGCGACATGATGATGATGATGAAAATAGAAGTTATATGTGGAGTAATTAATACAAAATGTAAGTGTGTGAATAAAGGCTTATGTCCCTTAGAGAATTGGCATGTTTGTTAGGAACCCTGTACAGTGTCATATGACTGTCCAAAAACCAATTATTGACCTCTTTTTACCTCTGGTCTTTGACATGAAGAGATGTTGTCTCTGACCCTACCAGGGAATGGTAAATCCATATGGCTATCTTACCTACACTTAACAATAAGTCTTTTGAGATATATTTGTATCTTCTTTCTTTGTAATACCACATGGATGTATATTTTGCATATAACCTATTAAATGTTCTTGTACATGAAACAGAGTTTATTGTGTTTTTCTTTCTGTTTTGTTCAGTGTTAGTATATCATAGATATATTAATTGGTCCTTGGAGAATGGAGACTCAACTAGCAATCTTCACAACTTCTAAGCATCTCAATAATACCTTCATACATGATATTTTTAAAAAATCACTTCTTTGAAGTGTCTAGCTGGGAGTTGAAATGGGGGCTTTCAGCTTGGTAGGTCTTAACAACTGACTTGGATCATGGTTGTTGCTTAGATTGGAATGTTTTTGATGAACTAGTTATAAGACATTAGGGCTCTGGGTGTGTTTAGCCTTTTTTCTTTCTCAGTATTATTTCTGAGGATTGTGGAAATATACAATAGAAAATAAGATGACAGAGGAGAAAAATATGACAATCTGTTCAACATTTATTTATCATGAATTATGAAAGGTAGAATATATTCGTTTGTAGGAAGAATGCAAGAAAATCCTATTCTTTTTGGCTGATTGTTGTTGGGATGATCCTGTCCAGTAGTCCTCTGTTCTCACAGTCTCTTTTTAAGGAGGAAAAGCCTGTAGGGATTAAATGATAAATAAAAGCAATAACAATAAATCATAAAATAAAATCAGATAGAAAAATCAAATAAATATAAAAGAAATAACAATCTCCAAAGAGGCCTCTGACAGGAGGAAAAATCTGCTCAGAAAAAGGATTGGCTTCCTGGTGTAACCCCCCCCCCAGAAACTCAAGGATAAAGAACTCAGACCTCAGCAAGGGAGGCAGCTATTTCATTGTTCGGGGAGGTCTTCCTCCTTTAAGACTTAGTTGTGAACTTCCATAGTGTTATGGTGAGATATATAATCACCACCGGAACAGTTTAAATGAGGAACTATATCACCGGTCACCGGACAGAGATACACGGAGAGACACTCTGGACAGAACACGTGAAGAACAAACACTCTCTCTGTAAATATTACAATAAACCTCTTCTTTATTTATTCAAACCTATAGTACATATTATTTCCTATATTTCCTTTCACGGAATACTATCTCTTGATTATCCTTATATTATTGCCACCTCAGGATATATCAATTGACGACGAAGACGAAATACGAACTCAGTAAATTCATTTACTAAAAGAAAAAAAAAAGAAAAAAAAAAGGACTGTGCTGTGGGAACTGTTTTTTCTTATATAAATACGTTTACGTGTATTTGAAAAAAACAAAAAGGAGCACTTGAAATTGGTAAAGTGTCGATATTTTGTACGGTGAGTTTTCTGAACATTTCTCAGTATTGACAATTTTTTTTCCATAACGAAAGCGTTGAAGGTGGACATCTTCTTTTTGGAACAAAATTTTATGTATATGTTGATATGATATTTGTGCATTTAAAAAAAAAAAAAATGGCTTCGGAACAAATAGCAGCATTGAGGAAAACGTTAACTGAGAGTTTAATCGCTTAGCAAAAAGCTCAAATTGACTTTCAAAAACCGATGTTGGTTCAACAAGAGCGTTTTGAAGCACTTGTCATACAACAAACTACAGATAACCGACTATTTTGTGAAACTATTTTGTCACAAAAAACTAATGATAATGCGTCTAGATTTTTTCGGCAGAGGGTATAGCTAACTCACTAGCTGAGTTCAAATACGACACAGAACGAGGTGACACCTTTCTCGCCTATTATCGGAGGTTCGAGACGATTTTTACAAAAAGATGTGAGAAATGGTCTGACGAAGAAAAAATCACACTCCTACTTCAGATATTGGCTATGGAGGAAAATACAAAATTTACAAATTTGATTTTGCCAAAGAAACCAGAAGATATTTATTTTTCGGAAACTGTTTAAATGTTGTGCTCGATATTTGGTGAAAGAGACAGCCTTTTTCATACAAGATATAAATGTTTGAACATGCAAAAAGAAGAAACTGATGATATTGTCACATATGCAGGTAAAGTCAACGCCCTGTGTGAACTATTTAAATTGAAAGACCTATCAGTTGACATGTTTAAGTGTTACATATTTGTCCAGGGACTGACAGCACCGAGGGACAAGGATTTGAGGTCAAGAATTTTATCAATTATGGAGCAAGATCCAGAAATGAACTTACAAAAAGTGACAGAAGAATGTCAGAAGTTGATAACTGTGAAAAGGGACACTACTAGGATAGAGGAAAAAGTTACATCCCAGGTCCAAGTAGTGAAACCAAAAACTTTTCTCAAGAACAAAGGAAAAAGTTTTGAATGTTGGAGCTGTGCGGGTTCGCACTTAAGAAAAAATTGCCCTTTTAAAGACCAACCTTGTGCTAAATGTGGTTTAGTTGGACACCGAGCCTCCCAGTGCCGAACTAAACAAAATAAACAAAGACAAAAATTTAAGTCTAAAGTAAATGTAGTGTTGTCAAAAGAAGAAGTGAGACAAGGGGGTGAACGAAAATTTGTCAATACCAAAATAAATGGTCACATAGTTAAGCTACTTTTGGATACAGGTAGCGATATTTCGATTATCGACGAAGTGACTTGGAAGAGGATTGGGTGTCCAAAACTGGAAAAAACGTCTAAAATTGCCAAAGGAGTATCCGGAAAGAGATTAAAATTCAAGGGAGAGTTTGATTGCAGTGTATCTCTTGGATCGAAAACTTTTTCTATAAAAGTGTCAGTTGTTCCAGGTATAAATTCTTGCCTCTTCGGAATTGATTGGATCGTTTTGTTTGATTTATGGGAGCTACCCATAAATTCATTTTGTAATCGTGTTAGTGTATCTGAAAAGAAAAATTCTAAACAAAATGAGGATTTTCTTACTGTCTTAAAAAGTGAATTCCCCAGGGTTTTTTCTGAGGGGTTAGGTGTGTGCACTAAGACCGAAGTGAATTTTGAGCTAAAACAAAATGTGAAACCTGTTTTTAAACCAAAAAGAAACGTGCCTTTTTCTTCAAAAGAAGATATTGAAATTGAACTGCAAAGACTGCAGGAAAATGGTGTAGTCGAAAAAGTTGACTATTCTAAGTGGGCAAGCCCCACTGTGTATGTTTAAAAGAAAAATAAGAAGATTCGGGTATGCACTGATTTTTCTACAGGCCTTAATGACTGTCTGATGGATCATAGTTATCCACTCCCATCCCCTGAAGACATTTTTACAAAGCTGAATGGAGGTAAAATGTTCTCCAAAATTGATTTATCTGAGGCTTACCTTTAGGTAAAAGTCAGTGAAGAATGTTCAAAGTATTTGTGTATTAATACCCATTTAGGACTCTTCAGAGTCAAAAGGCTCCCTTTTGGTTTGAAAGTAGCTCCCGCATTATTTCAGCAAATAATGGACACAATGCTTGCCGATTTAGGTTTTGCAATCGCATATTTGGATGACATTCTTGTAAAGAGTTAAAATGTACAGGAACATAAGGAACACATCAAAACAGTTTTCCAAAGAATTGAGGAATTTGGCTTCAAATTGAGTGCTGAAAAATGTGAATTTTTCTTAAAACAAATAATATATCTTGGTCAAATCATTGACAGCCAAGGCAGAAGACCGGATCCTCAGAGAACAGAAGCCATTGAGAAGATGCCAGCACCTAACAATGTTGCCTAGTTACAATCTTTTTTGGGTTTAGCACAATATTATGCTATTTATATCCCAAAAATGCATAAGTTGAGAGCACCATTGAACGAATTGTTAAAAAAGAGACAAAAGTGGATTTGGTTAAAAGAGTGCCAAAGTGCATTTGAAGAGATTAAGAAATGCCTGCTATCAGATTTAGCACTGGCACACTTTGATCCACAGAAGGAATTGATTGTGGCATCAGATGCAAGTGATACGGATTAGGAGCAGTACTTCTCCATAGACTTGAAGATGGATCAACGAAGCCAATTGCTCATGCATCCAGATTACTTTTGCCTGCAGAAAGAAACTATTCTCAAATTGAAAAAGAAAGTTTGGCAATCATTTATGCAATTAAAAAATTCCACATATTCATTCATGGCAGGATTTTTACATTGCAGACTGATCACAAACCCTTGTTGACTATTTTTGGCTCTAAAAAAGGCATACCCACTAACACTGCCAACAGACTTCAACGATGGAGCATAATTCTGTTGAATTATAATTTTAAAATGGAGTACATTTCATCCAAAAATATTGGACATGCAGATGGACTCTCCAGACTTATTCGAAAGTGTGCAGAACCTTTAGAGGACACAGTGATAGCTGCATTAAGAGAGGAAAAAGAACTCTCCGGACTGCTGTGCAACACGATTCGAGAGTTACCAGTGACTCTAGATGACATCAACAAAGCAGCAGAAACAGATGAATTCATTGTAAAAATGAAAAAACAGGTGCAGTTAAACGAACAGTTGAAGAAAGACTTGAAAATTTCGCCATTTTCTATTTGTTCGCAGACTTTAATGTATGCTGACAGAGTCGTCATACTGACCACACTACAGAGGAGGATTCTAAAAGAATTCCATAGTGGTCATCCAGGCATGTCCAGAATGAAGGCCTTAATGCGCGGATATACGTATTGGCCTAGGATGGACCGAGACATTGAAAAAATCGTAAGAGAGTGTCAAGGGTGTCAGCTAGCAGCAAAGGCACCACCTGTACAAATACAACCGTGGCCGAGGACGGATACACCGTGGACCTGGTTACACATTGAATATGCAGGTCCTTTGAATGGTCATTATTTCTTAGTAGTCGCTGACAGTTTCACAAAATGGCCGGAAGTGTTTAAGTGTAAACATCCGACATCAACGAGTACTATAGATGCACTAAGACTCCTCTTCAGTCGTTTTGGAGTACCTAAAACTATTGTCAGCGACAACGGCACCCAATTTACCAGCAAAGAGTTTGAAGAATTCTGCAAGGCCCTATCCATTGAACATTTAACAACTGCAATATACCATCCAAGATCAAATGGTCTCGCAGAGAGATTTGTGGACACGTTCAAAAGAGCCTTGAAGAAAAACCAAGGCATGGACACTGATGAGAAGAGTCTTGAAAATTTTCTATCTGTGTACAGGATCACTCCTAACCCGAACACTAATGCCGGTTTGTCACCAGCTGAACTAATGTTTGCTCGAAAAATCAGATCCATATTTGACAGGATTTTACCAAATACAAACAAGACAACAGCAACAAGAGAAAATCCTTCGACAAGGTTCTACAAACCTGGTGACAAAATACTCTTCTTGAACTATAGGACTGGGAAAAGCTTTTGGGAAGAGGGGATTATTATGAAAAGAATTGGACACGTGCTATATTCTGTAAGAAGTAGTAAATTTGACTGTCGCAGGCATATAAATCAGCTAAGACCTCGACACACTGATGACTACAAACAGGCAGAAGATAATGAACTGCCCTTGGAGGTATTATATGACTCTTTTAATGTTCCTCTACCCATAACACAACCTACTCCAAGAGTGGTATCTTCTACTCCAGGTCCGAGAGTACCAGTTTCATCACCAATTCCACCCCCTCAAACAATGTTGAGGAGAAAAAGTACAAGGGTAAAAAGAAAAGTAAACCAGCTGAGCCCCAGACCTAAAAACAAATGATATTAAGCCAAATTCTCCAGGGAAAAATTGGCTTAGGGGGAAATGTTATGGTGAGATATATAATCACCACCGGAACAGTTTAAATGAGGAACTATATCACCGGTCACCGGACAGAGATACACGGAGAGACACTCTGGACAGAATACGTGAAGAACAAACACTCTCTCTGTAAATATTACAATAAACCTCTTCTTTATTTATTCAAACCTATAGTACATATTATTTCCTATATTTCCTTTCACGGAATACTATCTCTTGATTATCCTTATATTATTGCCACCTCAGGATATATCACGTAGTAATAAAGTTGAGTCTGTAGCTTCACTCCTCTCTTTGTCTCTCTTTCCTTTTTTTAAATTAAAATTTTAAATTCAAAATTTATATTCATGCTCATTAATTCAGTTACCTTTCCATTGAAAACGTACGTTCACATCACATGGTGTCTTCCCATTTTTTAATTTTATTCATATCACCTCAAATCTAAAATTAATCCTATTTTTTTAGTCAATTAAACATTATCTATGATATTTGTCTATAGTTTAAATTTTTTCCTATGTCTAAATCTAGCTATTAAATCACATCTCTGATTTAATAATTTTCCCGGGTCTGGGTATATCATAATTTGTATTTTTTTTTTCCAGGCACAGGCTACATCTACTATCAAAATATTTTGGAGTATTTGACTTTTTCAATATACTCCATTGAATCTCAGGAGTTAAACCTTTATTTTTCAACCTCCAAAATGCTTGGATAGGGCTGTTTGGTTTTTCAGATGTTTATGGGAGAAAGAATAAATATGATTACTATATCTTAGCTTCCATTTTGTCAAAGAGATCCCTATATAAGTTTTTCTATCCTTAACATTTTCTTAATGATTCCTTGGTATACTCATCATCATCATCATGTCGTGCCACTAGCACAGATATCCCTGACCCTCTCTCGCCACTTTTCCCTATCATTCATCACCTCTGGCAGGTCTTCAGGGCTACATCCCGTCTCCTCACATAGCTGCTGAATGTATGTTCGTGCTGGTTGTCCTGCTTTTGCCTGGCCATATGTGGAGGTCCATAGGAGTACATCACTTATTGGTATACTACATTATCTAAATTATATAATCCATTCATAGGACAGTTCTTTCGAGTTTTACAATTACATTCATTTCGTTTACTAATATTATTATTGTCATTATTATTATTATCATTACTATTATTGTTATTATTCGTTCGGTCATGTTGTAAACTCTGTTTGACCTGGAATTAAATCAGTCCATGTGAATCTATAATATCCAATTTTGGTCCACTGGTGATTTTCAAAAAGTATAAGTACTTGAGTTTTTTCAATGGAGGAAGGAGACTGAGAAAGGCACAGGTTAAGTGAGATGGACTGACTGAGAGAGGCACACAGCAACATACAGATGAACATACAGATATGTAGGAGCGATATTGTTGTGTTTATTTTTTGCAAGGAAAAGTTGTAACTTAACGTACATGTGTGTGTTTGGTTACTTCCTTGCTAAGTTTCAAAAGTAAATAAATGAGAAGGTTCAAGATGTACGAAGTCGAAATGTTTTTATGATAGTTTTTAATTGCAGCATGGAATATTTAGTTTGCGTTTGTGCTGCAAGCCTTGTGGGAAAGGAAAGAAGTAAAGAAACTAAAAGAAGTTATGAGAAAGTTGAGATAGCAGCATGTGTTGTTGGACATGCGAGGGAGGTATGTTTGCAGTATGTAGTGAAAGTCATGTTTGCTGTTGGAGGAAATAAACTTTGGCGTCACTGTGGTTTGTGTTTCTGGTTATTTCGGGGAGAAGCATGTGGTCTCGTGAAAATGTGGCCCAGAGGTGAAATAAGGGCTAGGTGTCGGAGCAGGATTCGGCATCGCAATCGACATAGCCAAATTTTGGGGGTGACTTAAAGTTGTTCCAGTGTGTGGCGTATTGAATGTATCTAATTCATATTCAACTGGGATCACTTGGTCTAAGAGAAATAGACGCAAGGAATCCATAAACTAGATAGGTTCCTTCATGTGTCCATGCTGCTGCTGCTGCTGCTATTGAAGAACTGCCAGTGAGATGTCTGCACTAGACGGTGTTGTTCAGTAGTTTCCACAATTTCTGGTGCCCGGAAAGGAGGTACGGGCTGAATAGGATAAGTCATCCTGATTGGGTGAAATTATGCGTCGAATTAAGTTATGCGCCAAACCAAAATATGAAATTTCCTTCCGCTACAGATATATACAACAGAAATATATATGTATTGAATCTCAATCATGCTAACATACACACATACTCTCTCTCTGTCTCGACTATTGTGAACACACGTGCACACAGATGTGTTTGAGCAACCCTCACTCACATTCATCTAACATATTTATGCTATATACACACATACACACACACATATAAGTAGGAAGAAATGAATTGAATCTGACAGAATGTATGTAGAAAAGGTAAAATGGAAGAAAAATATGTATGCTGGTTTGTTTATTTGTTAGTGCATTTCAACTTCCATCTTTTTTTGAATGCAAAAGCGTTTTATCAAAATTATCTTAATATGAGAAATAATTACGATAGATAAATTTTGATTCAATTAGAAGTCTTCATACGAAAATAATTTTGATAAAACAATTTTGCATTCAAAAAAAGATTGAAGTTGAAACACGTTGGCAAATAATCAAACCAGCAAATATATTTTTCTCCCGTTTTACCTTTTCTATGTACACACACATATATATACATAACAGATATATATGAAAATTGGTGTTAGAATTTTTTAATAGACTGAAACATGAGTTTTTTGCTGTTTCTTGTTATCAAATATAAAGATGATTTGTTTTAATATTCTTGTTGTTGTAAAATTGCTTTTTGTCTGTGTCATTTATGCAAATTGTGTTGTAGATTGTGTGACTGACACCCAGGGTTTTACTTCTCTCAAAACTTCAAGAACAACTCATCCTCCACAAATTTTTGTATCAAAAAGTCATTTTAACTTAGAACTTTTCTCAACTTTAAAGACCTTTCAATCATTTTTTATGAAACTTTATTAAACCTTACTTATCATTCATGTAACATATATTGTTTATCAAATAACAGATTGTGTATTCTACACACAGGGTGTCTTAATATACACGGGACCCATGTGACTGCTAATAACACTACTAATAATAATGTTGTGTTCCTTTTTGTTTCAGATTTGAAAAATAGTATCCTATAACAACTACTGATCCTTGATCTCAATGGTTTGGACAAGAGAGGAAAAATATTTTGTGTCATTCCTTATTTGGATACAAAACCATTCAAAACTGTGTAAGCAAAATTTTGCTGGAAGTTTAACTTAATACTTATCCCCCAAAAAGCCAAATCTTTTGTTCAGTACACAAATTTCAAGCAACAGGGTCAGCAAACAACTTCAACAAGAAGGCAGAAAATCTCAGACCTGGCAGGAAGTTGATTGCAAGATGTCCTGACAATCTGGATGCAGTGAGAGATTCTGTCATAAAAAGTCTGAAAAAGTCCCTCAGAAGACATTCCCAAAAACTTGGTCTTTCATGTGCACTGTAGGATAAAGTCCATCAATTTCTGCCCTTATCATCTGGTTTAACCTTTCTGAAGTGATATGATTGCTTTTTAAGACTCAGAAAGATGACTTGATGCAATATGAATTATCATATTAATGGGTTGCATCTATTTTGAGACACCCTATACTTGTTTGAAATATCGTAAGCTTCTGATATTGGTTCTGCTGATATTTGAGTCAATGAGGAAAACAAGGAATGAAAAAAAGTGAATGAAAAAATGATAAAGGAATTTAAGGAAGAAATTTTTAAAAAAATGTAAGGTTGGACAAGTGAAAAGAAGAGAAAAAATGGAAACAGAAAATACATGAATAAAAAACATGGAGGAAGAAACTGAATGGAGATAGAGGTGGAAGGAAGTGGAAAAGAAGAAAAGAAAGAAGGGAGTTAGGATTAGGATAATGAAGGATCTGAAAATATTCAATGATCTTCAATGATCCAAATAATTTACCCCAAACTCTCTAAATGTCAGCAGGTGAGAATTTTTAGTTATGTTGGGGCAGAGAAAAAGAAACAGGAAAGGGTGGGGAAAAATCAATTGGTGAAAAAAATGACTCCGTAATTTTAGTGATTCTTTGAGAAGCAACAATTTTATGCCTGTATTATTCTCAATCCACCATTCAAACCTATGAACATCAAAAGCCAAGAGATGCTCTAAAAGTAATGCCTCCTTTTTTGTGCTATGGAAATTATAACAGATATAGGGTGTAAAATTATACCTTCAGATAGAGCTAGTTTTCAGCGCTAAAACAATTTTTTTCCACATAGTCACCATCATTGGCAATGCACTTTTTGCTAGCAATGAACAACAGCTTATATGCTGCACTCATAAAAATATGCACTAGTAGAGGTAAACCACTTTTTCACAGCAGTGATACATTGTTGTTGCCTAGAAAGTCTTGTTAGTCTTTATCTTTCATTAGCCAATTGATATAGATGCGGTGATCAAGTCACTCTTCATTTTGTGTTTTGAAAGCCTTATTTAAATTGGCTTGTCATTCACGTTGCTGTTGCTATGACTGAAATGCAAAAACATCCACAGTTTGGTCTTCATAAATCTTTTTTAAGTCAATGGGTGAAAATTTTTCTGCATAGAAGAATTCAGTAAAACAACTCTACCTTCATACCAGTCTCCATTTTGACAGATTGCCACTTAACTGTTATTAGTAACAAGTCAAAAAATAAAAAAAGAAATTGTTTGTTCACACTAGTGTTCATCTCTGACATTGTGGGGCAACATAATAAAATTAGAGGCATTAGTTTTAAAGTGACCCCATAACAAGTAAGCAGATTCTTGTTCATTATGCATAATCAGTGATGGTCAATATGTGAAAAAATAGTGTTTGTAGTTTAAAATTTGTTTTATTTAAAATTGAATTAAAGATTCTATTAAAAAATGTAAAACAATAATAACAAACATGGCAGTGGAGAGATTGAGTAATGAATGAAATGGTTGTGTTTTATGGTATAACAACCTTTGTGGGTTATTTAATACCAAATCCTGTTTATATATATATATATATATATATATATATAATTTATTGGTTTTCACACTCTTAAATGTTTCAAGTATTGCTATTTAACACTAATAAATCTTTTGAATATTAATCATTTGTTTGCACAGGTTTTAAATAGTTTCAAGTATTGCTATCTCAGTGCAACTAACCCTCAGCCACAGTCTTCAAGAGCCTTTAAGATAAAATAGAGTTGCATACTTGTCAGCCTTAAGAGCAATTTGAAAATATGGTTGGGACAATCCAATAAATGCAAGGGCTTGACATGACCAGTCAATAGATTTGATTAGGCCTCTCTCACTGCCAATTTAGCTCAGAAAGTAGAGTTGCAGTATGTGACCATTTCAGTTGCCTGGTCAAGAACTGACAGCCACCACAATCTAATCCTCAAGCATTATGGGTTACCACTCAAGGTCAAATGGTGGCCTTATTTGAGGGTGGGGTCTTACCCTTTTGCTGAGGTGCAGTCAGTGTATTCTACAACTCCAGTCTACAGAGCAGAGTAATGAATTAGTTAGAAATTTGAATTTGAGTTTCTTCAAAACAATGGCTCTTATAGCTTATTTGGTAAATAGTAAAGCAGACAGGGCTTTTTAACTTTCGTATGGCAACCTGCCTAGGAGAAGGAAAAGTAAATCCAAACCTGTTAAACTCCACTTAAAAATTAATTTTGTTTTGCATCCAGCTGATATGGAGGGATTGGGAAATACCCAAAAATTAAAGATCAAAGAAAATACTTTTTGCGGGAAGTCGCTGTGGTAGAGTGGTTAAAATGCTTCTTCTTCTTATATATCCAGAGGAAAAACATTCCTATTTCCAAACTTTTGGCCACCAAGATTAAACATAAAAAAGGCAGACAAGTCTTTAGGAGACCCTTAAAGGTGTGATAATAAATTTTTTTCAGCCATTGAACCACTTTTATGCATTTTATACTAGCAGGGAAGAATCAGTGATTCCCATGCAAATATGTCTTGGCCCTATATGAACACAAACATACACCCACCCTATTTACCAACCCCTCCGCTCGGGCAGGATATGACACAAGGTCAATTTTTAAGCGGAGTTTAACAGGTTTGAATTCAGAGTTTTCCTTCTCCTAGACTAGTTGCCTCACCAAGGCTGAAGAACCTAGTCTGTCCTACAAACATACACCCACATGCACATACGTACACCCATGGTCAACTCACAGTTATATGCATGTACACACCTGCACACACATACATATAAACATATACAGAGCTAAGTTTGTATATTAGCACTAATTGGTTTGATTTGGTTTTGTTTTATGGCATATCAACCATAGTAGGTTATTTAATGTCAAAATCCTTTTTATACGTATAATAGATATATGGGGTTTCAAGGTAAATTGGTTGTTATTATTATCTGACTCTGTTTTGGGTTATTTTATTCTTACCCCCATGTTATTTTGCTGGTATAACTTCTTGGACATGAAGGCTGTAAAGGAATTATATGAAAGACGTCAGGAAAAGAAGATAGGAGGCCAAGATATCTTTTATATTTTGCCTTTATTTCTGGGTTAAACAACCATTCATTCCTGAATACAAATGAAATGGTTGCGTCTCCTAGTCAAGGTGTTTGTCATTCTTGGGTATTTATGTACAAATTTGGTGTTCAAGGCATTAACAATGGGTTAGATGCTTTGGGGGAGATATGTCCATAATTTGGTGTTTTCAGTTGTAGTTGTTAAGTCCATTATACAGTGTTTTAGTTGTGATTTTGATGAGTCTGTCATTTGGGATTTTTAGTTGTGGGTTATTGGTAAAAGAGATGGCTGCTTTTTCTATCCACCACAGATATATATGATTTGGTTCAGTTTAGTTTGGTTTTATGGCATATCAACAATTGTTGGTTATTTAATGCAAAATCCTTTATATACATGTATATCAAATATATGATTTCTAAATACCTTTTGTAGATAACATTTTAAAATGAGCCTGAGCTCATTCTTTTTCACGATATTCCCAGCATGGATCTTTCCATAGACCCCTGTGTTGTAACCAGCTGCTGTTCTTTCATCATGGTAGTTCATGCTTTGCTTGTATATAATATTGCTGAAAACTAAAAAAATAAAGATGAAAGGAAATGTTAGACAAAATTGAAAATAAGGATCAACAATGCTTTCTGTAAAAGTAAAAACAAAGAAAAGAAGTTACCCATATGATTTGTGTGCAAAAACAATATGAAAAATATTGTAACATAATGAATAAAGACACTCAGAGGAGTGTCTTTATCCATTATTTTTAAATTTGCTTAATAATTGATATGTTTTGGTGATTGCATCAGGTAGGATCTCAGCAAGGACATGATTGGTTTGGATTGGTTTTATGGTATATCAACTATTGTTGGTTATTTAATGCCAAATCCTTTTTATACGTATATATCAAAGACATATGATCTGGTTTGTGTGATTTTATGGCATATCAACCATTATTGGTTATTTAGTGCCAAATCCTTTTTATACATATATATTAAATACATAATATCTGGTTTGATTGGGTTTTATGGTATATCAACCATTGTTGGTTATTTAATGCCAAATCCTGTTTTTACATATATATTAAATATATGACTTGTAAACATATTTTGTAGATACAGTAAAATGATCAAACAGTTCTATTTCTAACAATTCAGTTTGGCATAAGTCAACCAAGTTAAATGGTTCCAAGTATTTCTATGTATCACTAACAATTTGATTAAACATCAGTCATTTGTTTATACACAGTTAAATGATCAAACAGTTCTATTTCTAACCATTTAATTTAGCATAAGATTGGTTTGCACTCAGTTAAAATAATTTATTCCGTCATTTGTTTTCACTGTTTAAATGTCGAATAGTTCTATTTAAGCCATAGATAGGACCCTATCAGGTTCATCCACTCTGGGCCAGAGTGGACATGGGAGTGATAGCAATGGTTACTCAAAGGGTTACTCCACATTCCCCAAAGCTCCAGCATTACTGGAGCTTCACTATCAGATTGTTTAGTGTCATATCCAGGACACTTGTTGGGTGTGGTGTCTAACCCTTCTGCAGAGATGTAGTGGGCGTATTCTTCAACCCCAGCCTACAAGACAGGCAAAGGTATGAGAACCAAAACTGAAACAATGGTTTAATGAAAATATGAATCTTTAATCATTATCATCAAGGCATGCTAACAGCACAGATTCCATTGACTCTTTCTCACCATCCATCTCTCTCAGCCATCACTCTTGGTAAGTCCTCTCAGAGCTGATGAATGTACACTGGTGTGTCCATGTGTAGTAGTCCATTGGAGAATGTCGCTCATGAGTTCATCCTGACTTCTCCACCAGTGCCCAGCATGTCTTATTTGTTTTACTTGGGTGGTTTGTAGGATGGGAGTTAAATTGCCATACAGCTGCTGTTTAGTAGAGTGTCATTCTCAGAATTTGTTCAAAACAGCATACAGCATCCTTGTGTAATTCAGTCAAGCTTTTTCTCCTGGCATTTCATTAAAGACCAAGTAGTGCATCCATACTGTTGTACTGACATCGCTACAGCTTGGAAGAATTCCCATTTTATTTTTCAGAGAGATCAAATTTTCTCATGGTCGTTTACTTATCGATAGCAATCTATGCCTTACCTATGTGTACATTGATATCACTTTCAGTAGATGAGATATTTCTACCAAGATATGTGAATGGGTGAACAAATTTCAGAGGATCTTCACTGATTAATACAAACACACGAGCAAAAAGTTAGTTGAGACCTCAACTGCTGAAGAATTAAGTTGTCTAATTTGGGGCTTAAATGAAACCGCTCTCTCTCATTGGGGTGGGCATCAGATTTATTAATGAAGGGGTGACACCTTTTCTAAATTGACTGAACCAAACCAGCCTTTGTCTTCCTTTTTATTTTTTGAAACTGGTCCAAAGAACATGTAATATCTGTGAGAAAAGGGTTTGCGGTTTCTTTCCTGTAATAATAGTCAAGTGACAACCTTATCAGTCTCGAATTTCACAACAATAACCAAGTTTTTTCCTCAAAGGAATTCAGGACTGACACACAAGTAAGTAATTTAAAAAAAGGCTAAAATTATTTATGTACACTGTGCACATACTAAAATTTATACTCACACAAATTAATATGTGTAGAGAAGAGGAAAATCTCGTATTTTGTTTGGGCGCGCAATTTAATTCAACACTGAATTTCACCCAATCAGGATGACATATCCTATTCAGCCCGGACCTTCATTTCTGGCTAGCAAAACAGGTGAGTGGCCAAACACACCCTCTTCAGCTTGAGATGGCGACCAGAACAGTCGTGTCTCTGGTCGTCCCTGCTTAGCGATGCTTTTTAGCTAAACAAGCCACCCAGTGGGGACATCTCACTGTGGCTTTAACACTAGCAGCAGCAACATGGACACTCAACGAGGGAACCATCTAATTTATGGATTCTTTATGAGGAATCACAGTGGAACATAAATTAGAAACATACGCATGCCTTCCACAGGCACCACTTCTTATCACCTCAAAAATTGACTATGTCGATCCGAGCGTCACTCCGCTCTCGACACACAAAACTACACGGTGACTTTGAATACTTCCCTCACACATCCAACAACACGCTGCCACCTCAACATCTCACAAAGCCATTTCATCTCAAACATCCAACAAGCCTAAATACCACGAGTCTTGCAGCACCAAGAACAAACCAAATATTCAAAGCTGCAAATAAAAACTTTCGTTGTTGTGTGTGTTAAAGAATAGTTTCGTAATTCATTTGTGTGCCTAAAAACAATAGTGAAATTCCTCAAAACCGCTATATATGTTTTGTAAAATGTTACTTATTGCTAAAACAATAAATAAAAAGATAACATCTTCGCTCTGTAATATATTGTGTGAAAACCAAGATAAAGAAGACGCTGTTCAGTTCATGAGTTTTTTGAGACCAATATTGTACAGGTTTTTGCAGACCATCAGATATATGAGAGAATGGTGTAGAGAATTATTTTGGTTCCTTGATGTCACATTACTGAAGAGTTCTAGTACAAGGGAGATAACTTATTTCTAACTATTACAAACTCAAGAATCCTGTTAATGAGTTTGCTGTTTTTTTTAAATTTATGATTAATTTCAGCATAACCTTTTATCACAGTACCTAGAAGACTCCTCTACTACAAAACCAAGCAACATTTTGTTGCAAACTTGTTACACTAATTTGATGAATTCATGTTAGCCTCATAACAAACTTATTTCGTAAAGCAGCTGGTGCAATAAACCAGGCTTCCCTGAGGCAAAAGGAAAAAGAAAGATGAAAGGAAATACAAGTCAGAATCAATAATAAGAATAAAGACCAAATTATGTTTTAAAAAATACTTTATTGCTAAATTCAAAGAATTACAGCATTGGAATAACAATTCAAATAAAAATGGAAACAAAACTATCCAAAAGAAAATTGAAAGGAAAATGATATTTAGAAAAAACAAACAAATAAAAAATGTGCTAGAATGAGTTCAAGAGGAAAAAGAGGGAAAATATTCATGGTAATAAAATAAATTGGGAAATTCCACCATTTTCTGTAAAAGTAGGAAGATAAAAAGAAAAGGAAAGGAAAAAATGAAAAGAGAAAAAAAAACTTGACAAAGATCAATTTTTTATCAAAGCAGTGATTCTTTTTTATATTCATTTTGAGTTGTTCAGTATTGACAAATAAATGCAGATTAATGAAAAAATCTGTATTCTGTTATTCTATCATTCAGCTTTTCTTTCATTCTGGATTTCTGGAAGGAAAATATACATACACACATATAAAAGCATGCTTACTTTGGTTGTGATAAAAATTAACTTTTTATAAAAAAGTTTTGTGGTGTATCTATTTATGGAGGATACTATGTGTGTATATATTTATATCTCTGCACGTCAAACTAGCAACAACAGCCTACGCATTCACACATGATGTCACTAGCACATGACGAACACACCCACCTAAAAATTACTTGAACACAGAATCAATCCAGCACTCCTCAATACAGGAGCACCTATGTCTTTGAAAATGACTGATAATTGTTAAAAGTACCCGCACTCAGACTATTCTAATAGAGACTTCAGACGGTTCTTAAACTGCCTACAACCACAGTTGAAACATTTTGTTTGATAAAGAGAAAAGCTGAATAAAAAGCTAAAGGCAAAATCCTTATCTGTCATCTTCAGCAAAACATGCCCACAAAAGAATCTGCTGCCAAAATATACATTATATATATATATATATATATATATATAAAAGAGGTTTATGGTTCTTACTAGCTCACTTGGCGAGTTAATGGAAGACCAATTATTGCAGTATTGTTAAATAGTGCTCAATATCAATGATAGAGCTTTTACATATATATATATGTGAGTGTAATATATATATATATATATATTATGTAATATATATTATGTAATGTATTATGTAATATATATATATTATATTACATGGTAGTATGTATGACCTGGGGTTTCATGCATTTTGAAGAAGTCAAAAAGCATGAAACCCAGGGTCATACACATTACCCTGTAATATATATATATATATATATAAGATATTGTATATTCAGACAGCAAATTGTTATCTTGACAAGTTATGTTAAATACTATGGACTGCCTCTTCTAGTGGAGACGTTCAAGTCTTCTTACTATTCTTCATATTTACATGTCGAGATGGTGGAGAAAAAACCCTATATTAGCCCAAGCGCTTTTGATCATTTCACTGGTCATCTTCGGGGGTAGTGTTAAATTGTTTGTTGTTTAGAAAATTGTGAATCATATATTTATTCAGAGAGCTTTTTAAAACATTTTTTTATAATAAATTATCAATGAGGTTTATTCATTCTGGTAGGATGGGTGATTAGCTGTTGAATACGTTTAATATGTTTATACTTTTGGTGAATCCTATTTTATTCATAATGCTTTTTTTATTTTTTATATTTATTGCTTTGAGGATTTGTAAATGGTTTTTATTGTTATTTTTATATATGATTTTTGTATTGTTGATCATAATTTTTCTTATGTCTGGGGATTTGAGTATGTCAATATCCTTATTCATAAAAAAGAGGCTGTATATGGTATTTAGCAGAACTATATATATATATATATAAATTAAGACTAAGTTTAGTTTTAGTTACAGAGTCAATGGCATTTGATAACTCTCAATTCCTCATCTATGTGATCATCAGACCATCATTGCATAGGCAAGAAACTGAAAGTCACCAAGAAGCCATTGATTCTGTATCTATGCTATCCTAACTTAGATCTACATCGCTGATAATGAGCTCTCTTTATTTATAAATATAGCAAGCTATGTGTGACGCAAAAGGTTTTCTTTTATCCCAGAACGGGGTTTTATTTTCGCTCGTGTGAAGACGGGGCAGGTTGGCACTTGATCCCCTATAGAATAAGTCCTAGTTCAGAGTTTTTCTCTCAGGCATATAAGACCTGGCATATTACGTGAGGGATTTATTTAGGGCCAGACTGACCGCCGCTGGCAAGGGGTTCCAAATTTCACACTATCCACACACCCACCAAGGCCACTAAACTTCCTCCCCTAGACAACAGAAGATATGGACCTATAGGTTTTAGTCGTAATAATATTATATTGTAGTAGTCGGCAACTCCGGCTTCCCGTGTGATATTTTAAAGGAATTAATAGGACAATTCTAAGCAAGATAACATAAGGCGAATTGAAGCTGAAAAGGAAATGTGACACAACAAATTCGTAGCAGAAATGCAAAGAACAACTTAGACCACGTGGTAACATAAAAATACATGAATCCTTTATTATACAAAGAGATACACTTTCAAAGTGTCAAATATGTATAATGAATTGAACAGTCTATGGACATAAATGTCTTCCTTCTTTTCTGTTCTTTTGTTTCTTCAAATTGAGAGAGAGAGAGAGAGGGTGGTATATAAAATTTGGGTATAAAGGAGAAATAGCCCCAAAGTTACTTATCTTATTTTTCGACGGGGTTCCACTGGAGAATCTTTCTTCTTTCACGGGTTAATAGACTTTATGCTATTTTTAACACTGGCTTGAAGAACTTGGGTCCTTCGTGTCCAAGATATGTTTTTGTCTTCTTCATCCGGAGTAATAGCTATGGGCCTGTCTGCCACGAGCCCTGCCCAAAAACTAACTTTTTTCTTTTCTATTCTCGCTGACGGGAGGGAGTCCCCAAGTCCCCACTTCCGTTTTGGGGTCCCAGCCAATCATTTGGTTTCTCTCTTCCTCCCCCTGGTCGGGCGATTTCTTGGGGCTACTAGATGTCACCCAAGTCAGGTTACTCAGTACAGATAGCTTGCACCAATTTACTATCATGCCTTAACGGTCATTTTCTGACGGCTTGCTACTGTTCATTCCAACGAAAGGATAGCAGTCGTCCCACTTCCATCATCTCAGTGGGATATCATGTGACATATGTCATTGATTATTATATATATGTATATATATATATATATAAAAGTGAGACAAAAAGGACTTTTATCATACATCTAGATTTCATTTCGCACTATACTCAACAAGCCCATTGGCCTTGTGGGTAGAGTGTTCACTTATGGCCTGGGAGATGTTGGTTCAATTTCGGGTTGAATCATACCAAAGACTCAAAAAAATCGTACTTGATACCTCTTTACTTAACACTCAGTATTAAAAGGTATGTATCAAGGGTAGAGTGGAGATATCTAGAGAAAGGAGTGGTACCCTCCCCTACACCTTGATGTAGTAGCTCATTGAAAAGGGAGCCTTCAGGTTGCCCTCAACTATGGTTGCCAACTTTTTTATATATACATTATTTTTGTCCTGAAATTAAAGCTTCACATTCACTTCAGAAAAAATTGCAACAAGTACAGGAAGCACAATAACATTGTTGAACAGAACAATTTTTCAGCGAGAAAACACAATTTTCTTATATAAAACATGATTTATAATATATATATATATATATATATATATATATATATATATTGGTTATGCAACCTGGTCTCAGTACAGAGTAATGAGAAATTCCATAAATTATAATAATCGAAGCAAATTTCTGTATGTTTATTTTTGCTAAAAATACACAAATATGAGGGTAATTCAATAGTCAAAAGTAAAGTTGGCGACTGTAGTTGAGGGCAACCTGAAGGCTCCCTTTTCAATAGCTACTACACCGAGGTGTAGGGGAAGGCACTACTCCTTTCCCTGGATTGCTCCACTTTACCCTTGATATGAACCTTATATTGCTAGTGTTAAGCAAGGAGGTATCAAGTACCATTTTAAAGTCTTTGGTATGATGCAACCTGGGATTGAACCCAGACCATTGGTGAACACTCTACCCACTAGACCAATGAGCCAATCAAAAAATATGATTTAATAAATAAATGTAATTTTTTTAAAAAAAGGCAAAATCCTTTTCTTTTCAGAATTTTTTCTCATAAATGTAAACTTGGCATTGTTTAGAATTGGTTTATTGAAAAAAAGTATTTTAGTATTGCAAAAAATATTTATTCTTAGACTATTTAATATGGTGGAAATCAGTGGAAATCTAGACTTGAACAGAGGTCTGTCATCAAATTTCTGGTGGTTGAGAAGTGTAAAGCATGTGAAATTTACAGAAAAATGTATGATGTGTACAGAAAAGAATGTTTTAATTAAAAAATATATATATAAATGGGTTAAACATGGGTTTCTCACTACAAGACTGATTTGTAAAAACAGTTCAAACGGAAACACACTGACTCCTCTGGTAAAGAAAAAGTTCAGGGCACAATAGTTAGTAAAGAAGATGATGCTAACAGTCTTGTAAGACATGGAAGGATCCATTATTGATTTCCTTGAAAAAGGTGCAACTCATTTAAAAAAGAAATTACCTACAAAGTATTCACTTACAAATCATATGCATATCCATTTAACTGTGTGCAAACAAATGATTAATTGTAAATAGAATTATTCATCTTAGATTGAAATATTTAATATCATTTTACTGTGTGCAAAGAATGAGCTTAGGTTTGTTTAAAAATGTTATCAACAAATGTGTTTACAAATCATACATACATAATATATATATATATATATATATATATATAAAGAGGATTTTACATTAAATAACCTACAATGGTTGATATGCTATAAAACCAAACCAAATCATCCATGCAATCCTGAGTTAGCTCTTCCCTACTAATTCCCACATTCGCTCTGCTGATACCAGTTTGATTCTTTTGCTTGCTTTACTGCAAGACTTCATCCTTGTTTTTTCTGCCGATTGCCCCAGATCCATCAGTAAAGTTTTAAGTTCAAACTATAGCTAATGATAAAGTCTCTGTCTATCTCTACCAAAACACAACAGCTATACAACTCTTTTCAGACCCAAATTTCCCAGTCATCACCTTACTTGCTCCAAACAGTTCTACCTAAAAGGAAGGAAGAAAGAAAGATGAAGTAGTCACAGGTACAGATATTACACTCTGATCCAAGTCCAAGGCGCCTTTGGTGGTGTAATGGTTAGCAAGCTCGACTAGCAAACCTACACGAATGAGTTCGAGTCTCATTGGGTGCCCCTTTCATATGGCCCTGTGCCACATCTAAGCAAAAAGCTTAGTAAATTACCTCTGATCCAAGTCCAAAATATTAATTTACTCATAAATAATCTTGTCATTTGAGACAGGAACTATACTACTATATTTATAATGTATACTTGGAAACATTGATTCCCTAAGGAAGTGCTTAGCATAAAGGAAAGTGCCCGTGGTGTAATGGTTATCGTCGTAGGAAATGGACACGGCGACACATGTTCAAATCCTGGATGAGACTGATTGCATTTCACATAGCACTAATACCCTTGGGAAAGGTATGAATCCAATTATTCTCCCTCCAGCTATGGGTAAATAGTAGGGCAGAGTAGGTTCTTCAGCCTTGGCGAGGCAACTAGTCTAGGAGAAGGAAAACTCTGAATTCAAACCTGTTAAACTCTGCTTAAAAATTGACCTTGTGTCATATCCTGCCTGAGTGGAGGGGTTGGGTAAATATGATAAAGGAAAACTGAATTCAAATCAGCTGTACTTTGCTTTAAAAAGTGATGTTGTGTCACATCCTGCTTGTTGCAATGGTGTTGGGTTAATACAAGCATTCATTTACTAACAGCAGTTGTATGGCCACCTACCTCCCATCTCACACACCATCCACGTAAGATGAGCTAGATATACTGAGCACTGTTGTGGAAGTAAGAATGAACTCATAAGCAACATTCTCTAATGGACTCCTACACATGGACATACCAGCATTGGCTAACCAGCAAAATCTTACATCGGTGTGGATACTGGATGCTGCCTTGAGGACTTGCCAAAAGGAATAGATGTCAAGAAAGAGTCAACTGGAATCATGATGATGATGATGATATATATATATATATATATATGTACTAAAAGGTAACAATTTTGAACATAAGTTTATCTAGCTATCTTGTTCACCAATGCTAACCCTTCTCATCTATTTATCCTATAAAAATATCACTGTTCTATCAATCTATCTATCCCATGCAAATCTCTTTATATTCTATCTATACCATGAAAACTGGAAATCTATCTATCTATCTATCTATCTATCTATCTATCTAATCGTAATTGTATAGAATTCTAATGTTTATAGTTCAGTCCTCAGCACTAAGTTACTAAAATTCAATTACTTGTTATGTTGATGAAAAAAAAAATGATGACATTAAAAGTGCCCTTTATTCCATTTTTTTTATTTGGTATTTGTAAAATTAACTAAAGCAATTTGTATTCATATGAACAACAATAAAAATAAAATAAAAATCAATCCCTTTGCACTCAATATGTCTTTTATTTCTGAGAACAATCACTACATTCATTCATCTTGGTGGGGGGTTCCTGCTCGGTTAAACATTATTACTTTATAATATTGAATCAAATAATGGTAATCTGGGAAAGAGAAATAGAGAGGGGGGGGAGGGAGAAAGAGAGAACAAGCTAGTTCAAAAGAGCATTTGGTTATGAAAGGAAGAAAAAAAATAGGAGTACGGGAGGGAAAAAAAGAAAGTGCTTTACTAAGCGTTTTGCTTAGATGTGGCACAAGGCCGTATGAATGGGGCACCCAATGAGACTCGAACTCACTCGTGAAGGTTTGCTAGTCTAGCTTGTTAACCATCACACCACCCGAGGGACCCAAAGTAAGTGCTATATGTTATGAAAGAACGAAAAAAAAAAATGAGGGTGTGGAAGTAAAAAATTTAAAAAAAAAAGGAAAAAAGAAAAAAGAAAGAAAGAAAAAGTGAAAGAGAAAAAAAAAGAAGCATGAATGAAAGTGGACTAGGTTATGAAAGAAAGTGAAACATAGACATGTGGGAGTGCCTTTAAACACCACAAGTGAAAGAAAGAAAGAAAGAAAGAAAGAAAGAAAGAAAGAAAGAAATCTAGTACAATACTAATACTCTAGCCACCCCAATCTTATTTTACGTTTTCTCACATTACGTCATATACAAGCAGAAGCTTACGATGACGTCATTTTTACCAATAACCTGGTGCACTCCACGTCAACTTACCGGGTGAGTAGCTGTTTCGCTAACAACCAGCTCGAAACGCTGAGCGAAACACTTTTACATGATAAAAATAAAATGTATTGCACGAAGTGATTTTTATCTTCTGATATTAAAAAACCTACTATATCCCGTTTTTAAATACTTCTGTTCATTTATTTATTTATTTATTTTTTAAAAACATTTTTGCTGTCTCAATCAACCGGGCATGACTGCCGTGTAAATGAATCAAAAACAGCTGGGCATGTTCTGAAGCGTCAGACGTTTGAAAAACATCTTTTGCTTTATTGATATAAGAAATTATGTGTATTGATTCTCTCTCTCTCTCTCTCTCTCTCTCTCTCTCTCTCTCTCTCTCTGTTTTTGTTTGTTTGTTTGTTTGTTTGTGTGTGTGTGTGTGTGTGTTTAAATTGAAACTGTCGATGACTACAGATTTTTTAAAACTTCATTTTAATATCTAGTTTTACTCCCTACCAAATTGAAACATTCAGGGCTTAACTACCAAAGCTTTTTTTGCTAAAGTTAATAACATTGATTTTAATGGCATGTTAACTCGTCGAGGGTTATTTTATGCCGACAGGTTTGAGGAAGTCGACATTCATAGTACACTCATATATAAATTTTTGGTATAGTTGTTTCTTGAGAATTTTTTTTCTACACGGTCCTATTGAATACAAATAGATTTTAAAAAGATCCGTTTGACTCATAGATGATACCCTGACAGATACTTCCATTCCGAGTCAGAGTGGACCTGGGAGTAATAGCAATGAAGGGGTACTTTACACTCCCCAAATCTTTAGAACTGGAGCTTCACTATCAGATGCTGGATCATATCCAGGACAGACAACCTTTGGGGGTAGGAGTCTTATCCCTCTGCAGAGGATACAGTCAGCATATTCTAAGCCCTACCAGAAGAGTTATAACAGATATACTTTGAACACAATAAGACCGGCTGATTAGAGAAAGTTTTCTGCTATAAAATATTATCATCCCACATTGTCATTATTGCTGGCTAAAATACTTAATATGAACAACTGACTACATGCCTTACTTACCAGAGGTGGTTGCTCTGAAATTAATGACTTTTATTTCATTGTCTTATTTTATCGTCCCACATCAGAGGTGGATGTTGGTGATATGGCAGTAGAGGTAGAACCTCCCCGTCAATAATCCTTAATTTCTTTTTGCCTTGTAACAAAGAGCAGTCTGGCAAAATGGCATTTGACATGGAAGCAGAGGCATGTGATTGGATTCTTACATACTGATAAAACTGCATTTACTGATATTTACCAGCACTTTTTGAGTATTTGTCAAGCCAAGGTGTTGCATAACAATTTCAGAAATCCATTCTCGACCTCTTTTTCTTTTTCACACTAGTCAGTGGGGCTTAGAATATGGTGACTGTGTCTCCTGCAGAGGAGTAAGACACATCTTGAAAGGAGTATCCTGATATGACACTGAATTACATCTGATGGTGAGGCTCCAGTTCTAGAGCTCTGGGGAGTGTGAAGTACCCCTTCATTGCTATTACTGTCATGTCCACTCTGCTCTGGAGTGGTACGACCTGTTAGGGTTCCATCTATGGGTCAAATAGATCTGTTTAAAAAACTTATAATCAACGGAACCATGTACAAAAAAACTCTTAAGAAACAACTACACAAAAAACTAAACATGAACATACAAGAAATGCAATTCTCTTAAGGTAGAAAATAACCCTAGATGGGTTGACATGCCATTAGAATATATCAATCAGCAATTGATAATATTTTTCCTCTGTTCTTTGAAAAGCAGTGGCATTGTCTCTGTCCCTGTCAGGAAACAATAAAGCCATATGGCTGTATAACCAACAATCAACAAGTAAGTCTTTTTCTATTTTGTACCCCTTTCATATATGGCTTGTTCATAGAACAATATATAGTTCTAGCTAATGAGACATGTTTTATATTCTTTCTTGGTAACATGACCAGCTTGTATATTGTGCTGATAAAATATCAAATCCAACTATTTTTCTCCAGTTAGGGATAAATTGTTGGGCAGACTGAGTTCTTTAACCTTGGTATGAAAACCAGTCTAGGAGAAAGAAAAGTCTACCAGTTGTAGACCTGAAGATGGATAGGCTATTCCTGCCAAGGATACACTACATGAATTGCACCACCACAACCAAACCAACTCATGGGATCAGTGATGATGGTGCGTAATGGTAATGTGATATGATATGATATGTAATTTTGTCTTTCATTCTATTGTGTTCATTGTTAGCATATCAAGGATATACTAATGCTAATATTGGTCCTTGGTGAATAGGGACTCAACTCAATATCTTCTTTATTATGAAGCATTTCAATAAAAGATGCACATGGAAAACATATTTCTGACAACACTGTTATCACTGCTGTGAAAAAAATTGGTTGCCTCTGTTGGTAGAGATTTTAACAAGATTTGGTTTGTAGCAATTAGAAAGACAATTTTGATGTTTATTTTTGCTATTTGATTGACAAGTGAATCATCCATAGAGAAAGAAGGCATGACGTGTTGCGAAAGTTTAAAATGTACGCATGTATTCTGCAAGACTTTGGACAACCGTGATGTAACTTCTGCAGTGACTGCCAAAGATCTGAGTTTGTTCACATGATTAATTGATTTTAATGGCATGTTGAACTGTCTGGGGTTATTTTATGCTTAGAGGTTAGGGAATTGCATACATTGTATGTTTATATTTATATTTTTTGTATAGTTTCTAAAGTTTTTTTGGTTTGGGTTGGTTTCTTAGTTTAATGGCATATCAACCTTAATGTGCTATTTAATGCCAAAACAATCCCTGTAGAATTACAGCAGTGATATTATTTTACCCATAGCTGAGGGAATAAGAGAGTTCATACCTTTCTCAAAGATATTAGACCAAAAGAGAACGTCATAGCAAGATGGAAGTTTGAACTCACTTACTGAGATATTGCAGTCCTGTATGTTAACAACTATGCAATGGAGACTTTTCCTCTTATAGGGTGAGGGAAACAATATAAATATAACATATGGCATAAAGGTATTGTAGGTAAATGAAATATTTGAATATAATCTATCCAAGTATGAATATTCTTATTTACTTATTCTCTTGTAAAGTCTCTATGTCAACAGTAATTTCCATTTTTTAATGAAAACTATTGAATGAATCTAAAGGAAAGAACTTTATTCAGTCGGACAACATTCTGTGTTTGTTTAATTGCTTCAAATGGATCTATATAAATAATTGTGAAGAGTTGTTTTTGTCAGTCCTCTGTAGATGACCAAAGAATTATATGGAGAACTATGAAATTTGCAATGCATATTTATTGGGCCCAGTTTTTAAAAAATCAAAATGTTCAATTAGATTATACAAATGTAAGTGTTTTGAGTTATTTCAGTTGTTATCCATTTTGCTTTGGTTTCTTGATTTAATGGCATTTCAACCTTTGTGGGTTATCTAATGCTAATACCATACATGTAGAAGAACAGTAGTGACATTATTCAACCCATAGCCAGAGGGATAAGGGAGTTCATGCCTTTCCCAAAGGTATGAGTCTGAAAGTGAATGTAATAGCACAACTGGAGTTTGAATTCACTTACTTTGAAGCTGCAGTCTTGCGCGTTTGTCATTGCACCGTGGGGACTTCCCATATACATTTTGATTAGAAGTGTGAATTCACATGGTGGAGATGAGAGCAATGTAAAAATAAAAAGTTAAAGATGTTATAAGGACAGAAGATTCTGTATAATACATACAGAAATAGAAATGTCTGTAGAATAGGAATGAAAATATTGTCCAGGTATTTGAACTTTGGAATGATGGTTTGGGTGTTCGTCAATGGCCCGGGAGACCTGGGTTCAATCCCAGGTTGAATCATACCAAAGACTCAAAAAATGGTACTTGATACCTCCTTGTTTAACACTCAGTATTATAAGGTACGGATCAAGGGTAAAGTGGAGCAATCCAGGGAAAGGAGTAATGCTCTCCCCTACTTCTTGGTGTTGTAGCTATTAAAAAGGGAGCTTTCAGGTCACCCTTGACTATGGTCGCCAACTTTACTTACTTACTTACTGGGAAAAGTTCTTTGGTCATGGCCATTTGGTCATGTTTTTTTTATTACATAGATGTAATGGCAAAATAGTTTTTAGAAGATGTGATTGCATTCATTATGCCTGCTATGGACTTTGATATGGAAGTAAAAGAAGGAGGATTTAGTTAAATAGTAAAACATTTAAAGAGAATTTGTTTTGAAATAATGGATTGTGTGACAAGTTTTATGACATGGCAGTTTTTGGGTGTCTGAGTCGTGTGCAAATTGATGTTTTGTCTTCATTGCACGTTGGATGGAAATAGAGAAATTATTCCATGCAGTTTCTCTTTTATTTGGATCTAAAAGGGAAGATGAACAACAATCCTGAATGGTGTAAGTATCTACCCAAACCCTCCTCCATGAACAGGATGTAACAAAGGGTCAATTTTTTAAAGCAGAGTACAGCTGGTTTGAATTCAGAATTTTCCTTCTCCTAGACTAGTTGTTTTACTATGACTAAAGAACTCAGTCTACTCCTACTACTTACCCATAGCTGGGCAGAAAAGAGATGAATTTGGAGCATTTAACATGAATCTAAGTGTCAATAACATGAAGTGAAATGCAAACAGCCTTGTCCAGGTTTTTGAAATCTGGTTGCCACTTCCATTTCTTAGGATGATAACTGTTATGTTAAGCACACTTCCTGAATGTAGAATATGTTTGTAATTATTAATAAGTGAAGAAAAATATAGTGTTTTTATTCATGACCATTTGGATATGTTTTTCAATGATATTTATATGATGTTGACTGTCTTTTAGAAGATGTGAATTCTTTCTGGTAGTTTACAGTAAAACTTTTTTATTGCTTTCAATCCCAAGTGGTTATATGGTGTTTTCAAAAAAAATTCTTAAGGAATAGCAGATAAAAATTCTGTATCAGGCACAAATATCTTTGGGAGCAAAAAAGAATGGAAAAAAAATTAAAATTCAGAAATGTTTAATTTACTAGTTGTAGATTTTTTTGTTTCTGCTTTGTTTAAGAAGTTTTGATTTATAACTATATTCCTAAACTTTCTGAAAAATTCATTGCTTATAGTAGCCCTGTACAATATATATTGGTTTTAAACAATGCTGAAACTTTTTTAAGTAAAGTGGACTATCTTGAAGGAGACATATTGCATTAAGTTGCAGGTAAAGATTTAAAAATTTTTTTAAAGGATTTTAAAGAATATTTTAGGCACATTTCAGAGAAGTTTTGGATAAATTTTGTTATGAATTAAGGAAGTTCTTTTTTTACAAATTACAACAGATAAAGAGTGAAGATATAGAAAAAAGAAAAAAAAAAAAGAAAAGAAAAGAAAAAGAATGCCAAGAGAAAGAAAGTAATAAAGAATGCAAAAAAAGAAATAAAGAAAAAGAGAGCTAAAAGAAAGAAATAAACTGAAAGAAAAAGGATGCAAAAAAGAAAGAAAAAGAAAGAAAGAAAAAGAGAGCTAAAAGGAAGAAAGAAACTGAAAGAAAAAGAATGCAAAAAAAGAAAGAAAAAGAAAGAAAGAAAAAGAGAGCTAAAAGAAAGAAATAAACTGAAAGAAAAAGAATGCAAAAAAGAAAGAAAAAGAAAGAAAGAAAAAGAGAGCTAAAAGGAAGAAAGAAACTGAAAGAAAAAGAATGCAAAAAAAGAAAGAAAAAGAGAGCTAAAAGGAAGAAAGAAACTGAAAGAAAAAGAATGCGAAAAAGAAAGAAAGAAAAAGAAAAAATGTTAAATCAAAGACAAAGAAGGTTGAGGATGAGTTTCTGGACCTGTTATGTGAGACCCCATGAGGCTCTCAAGAGACATACTGATTCTTTCAGGATGATGATTATTTATTGTCTCCCTACACTGGCAAACAATATTTATATGTTTACATAAGTGAGGTAATAAATTTGATTTGAAAAAATCATTGATGTTAACTATTATTTTGAACTTCTTTTATTTCTAATAATAGCCATGTTTCTTTGTATTTTCCTAATATAATTTTCCTCACTTTCCACATCAACAAAATCCTTATATCATACATTGCAGCAAACTTCCTTCAGTTCATTTCCTTGGCACTTTCAGTTTGTATTCTTTGATGTTATCATCATCTTTCTTTTTTGAACTTTTGATTTCAGTTTCTCCTTAGGCGGAGTCCTCATAGCGTAGTGGCTAACATGCAGCAGTGCAACATTGTTGTAAACGAGTTTGAAAGTTCACTTTGTATTCTTGTTGCATAGTGGCTCATACCACGTGACTTCTGGTACTGTGGGGGGTATAAAAGACGTGTTTCTTAAGCATGAGTGTTCTGCAAGATTTCAGTCAGTTGTAAGACCAACTTTGGACGTAACACCCACAGTGTGAAACTTATAAGATTTGTTAGACTGTACCACTTCAGTTAATAAATAATTAACTCTTTATTTCACTGTGTATCTCTTCCTTACCACAATACAACAATTCTTTAATATCATCATCTTTCTACTTTGAACTTGATTTTAGTTTCTTCTTGGGAGGAGTCCCTATAGTGTAGTGGCTAACATGCTGGATTGCAACATTGTTGTAAGCAAGTTTGAACTTTAGTCTCAAAATTGCATTCACTTTTGAAGTAATACCCTTGTGAAAGGTATGAAACCTCTTATTTTCTCAGCTATGGTTTAAATAATACCACTACTGTTCTTCTGCAAGGACGCATTTGGCTTTAAATAACCTGCAAAAGTTGATACAACATTAAAAACAAATAATAATAAGAAGAAGGTTCTTTTCGTAATATATTCTGTCACTTTTGAGTAATTTTTAATTTGCTTTATGTTCTGGGAGACTTTCTTTTTGTGTCTTCTGTTGTCTTCTTGCAGCAGTTTTTCTTCTATCCAAAGCATGTCTGGCATTGACTTGTTTTTGTGTCAACTGATGTCTTCTTTCTGCTATTCAAAGACAGGCAATTTCTCTGTGTTTGTTTTAATTGTATTTTTCTGTTTGTCAACTCAAAAAGTCTGAATTACATCTTAAAGTTTATTGTTGTTCTATGTTGATAGCTCTTTATCTTCTTTTTCTTCAATGATTGGTGTCTCCTTTCATTCACGTCTTCTATATTCTGTAATTTGGAAGACATCAATATTTCCAAAGAGAAAACAAGCAAAAAACAAAAAACAAAAAAAAACCCCACTAACTAATATAATGAACTGGTGTCCTTGTTTAAATGTAAACATAAACTAAATTAAAAACAAAAATAGGAAAATCATATCTGCTTCTTTTACAAAAAAAGGAGACCCTAAAACTTTTTTGTTTATCTAAGAAATGCTACACACACTCACAAATACACACAATCACACATATATATATGAGTCTTGGTTTCTTTGTTTGATGGTATATCAAACTTTGTGGGTTATTCAAAGTCATCCTTATAGAAGGACAGTAGTGGTGCTATTTAACCCATAGCTGGGAGGATAAGGGTGGATAAAGGTATTCATATCTTTTCCAAGGGTATTAGTTCACAAGTGAATGTAGCAGTGTAACGGAAGTTTGAATTCACTGATTATAACATCACAGTCCAGTGCATTAGCCACTATACCATAACGAATTCTCTTGAAAAGAAAAAAAAAACAACTTATATACAAAAACTGCCACCAAAGAAGCAGATTTGCTTCCAGTAAAGTCTTCATCAGATGATGACCCTGGGTTCAGGCATGGTTTTGGAGCCGAATCATCATTACCACTAACCCAGAGCACCCCAGCAGTATCTCACAATACTACCAGACTTTATTGGATGGTGTTTAACCTGTATGAATGCCATATCTGTTCAGATGCAGTTACAGTCTTGTTTTGGATCTTTTTTATTCCCTCTTCTTTGCTGGTGTAAGTCCGATTTTGGTTAAAAATGTAGAGGTTGCGTTCGAAATAAAACCTCGACATCCAATCTCAAGAGGAAATATGTCTGTTGACCAGTCATTCTTAGTACACTGTTCACATAGGTCTTCATACTTTTCAAATTTATATATATACACACACACACACACACATATATATATACATGCCTGTATACACACAAAAATATATCAATATATACATACATATATATATATATATATACACACACATATATATACATATACATACATGCATATATATATACATAAAATATATATATACATGCATATATATATATGTATATATATATATATAAGAGTTGTGATACAATGAAACATTCTGTCTGTGGATGACAATATATATGCTCCACTACCCCTGTAGGGTTGAGCTCTCTAGCGAGGGAAGTAATGGTTGGTACTAGCGTGAAGCAAGGCTCTTCAAACGAATTGTGCTCTTGGTAGCTATTAAGTGGATATATGTGAACAAAACAAATGTGATACATAAGTGTTTAAATTTCCTTCGCTTGTGCTAGTTTTCTCGTGGCTGAGTGGTAGAATCATGGATTTGAGTCAGCTGGGTTTCGATCCCAGCTTCAGGAACCTAGCGTGTCTAGCCACACTGAAAAGTTATGTTACCATGAAACTATCTGTGGATAACAATATATATATATATTAACAGGAAAAGGCTAATAAAAATTTATCTCTTGTGGTTTCTCCACAAAAAAACATGTATGCCATCTGTTGAGATGAATTTATAATGGTATGATAACTGTTTGTTGAGTTTTCTTTCTTTACATTACAAACATATTCGTTCTGTATGTGAATTTCTTTTTTATATGTACTTATAGATATATACACTAATAGTCATATGAAGTTTCTCATAGATGTGAAATCATATGAAGTTCCTCATATGTTCTATTTATGAATATTCCTAACTCATAGTTTCTGGACGCTAACCAGATATAACTGATATATATATATATATATATATAGTCATCCACAGACAGATCTGTTTCATTCTATCAGAACTCATCAGTGTGGCTAGACATATTAGCTTCCTGTAGCTGGGATCGAAACCCGGTTGACTCAAACGCCAATCCAAGCCTCTAACCCTTCAACCACGAGGAGCCAGTAGCAGCGAAGTAAATTTTAAACGGTTATGAATCACAATTACTATTGTTTACATACATCTGTTTAACGGCTACCGAGACCTCATATATATATATATATATATATATATATATGTTTAAGTATGTTTCATTTGATAATAAAGACAAATTTTGTCTTTCAAGTTTTCGGAGAAGTGTCTTAGTTTCAGGTTGGAATTGGTAGATGAATTTCCCAAAATTGTCCCGAGCACTTTTGAACCCTTCATTGGCAATCATCAGGGGTTGCTTGCTTGTGCAAGGTGTAATGATGTATGATGATGGCCTATGAAGGGTCTGAAAGCACTCAAGACAATTTTGGGAAATTCATCTACTAATTCCAACCTGAAACTAAGACACTTATCAGAAAACTTGAAAGGATCTTGAATAAATTATACAGACAAAATTTGTCTTTATTATTTAATGAAACATGCTTAAATGAACGACTGCTGCCTAACTACACATATATATAATTATACATTTTTGTGGCCCCGTAAAGGGTCACTAATGAAAACACAAACACGGATATTAGATAACAGATTATATTACACAAGAAAGATAGAGTTACATAGAAAAGGTAAGAAGTCTCATACTGTTTGGATAACACCGATATGGATCTGCCAGCTGGCAGCGAAATATCTAGTACTAATAATGGTGAGAAGAGTCCATTATGGTGATATGGGTATGGCTCCCACAACATATATATAGTAAGTAAAGTAAAGTTGGTGACTGTAGTCGAGAGAGACCCGAAGGCTCTCTTTTCATTAGCTACTACACTAAGGTCTAGGGGAGGATGCTATTCCTTTCCCTGGATTACTCCACTTTACCCTTGATACATACCAGATAATACTGAATGTTAAGCAAGGAGGTATCAAGTACCATTTTTGAGTCTTTGGTATGACTTAGCCTAGGACTGAACCCTAGTCTCCTGGGCCATTGGTGAACACTCTACCTATTAGACCAATGATATATATATTGTTGTAGGCATATTTTATTCAAGATGACAAACAAAGATTTGGACATGAGTTTTTATCAGCCTTTTCCCGTTCACAAGTAAGATCTAGGAAATGACCATACAAAACATTTCATAATCTATGGTTGTTTGCTTCGAAACACTCAACATTGATCAACAAAGGTCAAAATTACATGTATGCGGGCTTTAGTGAAATTTCAGACAATTATTAAACAGCCTTTAACCTTGTTTGCCACCTCTCATTGGTGAACAGGAAAAGACTAATAAAAAAACTCAATTTCAAATTCTTGCCTGTCATCTTTAATAAAATATGCCACAAGAAAATCTGCTACCTAAATACACATTATATATATATGAAGACTTTCACTTATATTATTATCTCCCGCTATTTCCTGTTGGTTTCAGTTGGAAAACACACACACACACACAAACATATATATATATATATAGAATGAAAAGAAAATGAGAAAAACTTCGAAAGAAAAAGCATACCAAAATGAATAGGTAAGAATTTTTCATTAAAAAATGGAAAATGTTTGACAAATGCTATTAAAAACATGAATGACTAATATGGTGGATTGATATTCCTGTTAAAATTTAAACTTGATTTAAAAAATCGAAAAATCATATCAAAAAACATATTACAAAAAATCATATCAAAAATCATATTACAAAAAAAAAAAGCAAAGAAAAGACTAACCTTAAAATTTTTACTTGAAGCAGCTTCAGTGGCTTTGAGGTTCAGTTTAAAATAATAGATCACACCTGATAGAATCTCAATATTTGCATGTCATTTTAAAACAATGTAATACCTGAGCTGTGAAGAAATGGTAGATTTTGTAAATCTGGCGAGATGAAGAAAAATAAATGGAAAAGTGGATAAAGCTATACTAAATCTTCAAATTTCTAAGATTTTAATTGTTCCATTTTTACTTAGATGAGCAAACATTTATAAAATCTTTTTGAAAGCTAAATGGGTTTTTAAAATGAATTGTAAATAAAAAATTTTAAATGAATTAATAAATGAATATTTAAAATATTTATCAGTTTTAATTTTTTATTTTCATAAGAGGTAAATGTTGATGAATTTAAATAAATTTAAATTTATTTTGAAATTTATTATATTCATAAATTATTTAGATAAATTTAACCAAATTCTACAAAAGATTTAAGGTGAGTGAGTACTTACCCAACCCCTTTGCCATAGGCAGGATGTGACACGAATTCAATTTGTAGTGTAATGGTTATCGTCGTAGGAAATGGACACAGCAACATGAGTTCAAATCCTGAACGAGGCTGATTGCATTTCACATAGCACTAATACCCTTGGGAAAGGTATGAATCCAAATATTCTCCCTCCAGCTATGGGTAAATAGTAGGACAGACTGGGTTCTTCAGCCTTGGTGAGGCAACTAGTCTAGGAGAAGGAAAACTCTGAATTCAAACCTGTTAAACTCCACTTAAAAATTGACCTTGTGTCATATCCTGCCTGACCGGGGTGGAGGGTTGCTAAATATGGTTAAGTGAAGTATAGCTGGTTTTAATACAGAGTTTTTCTTTTCCTTAACTGGTTGCCAAACCAAGGCTAATGAATCCAACCTCATAGCAGTCGGAGAACAGATGGATTCATGCCTTTTCTGAGGGGATTAATAGTGTAGGTGAAAGCAATAAGAGTTTATATAACAACAATGTTTTTCAATATATAAAAGAATGAAGATGTATGAAGAATGTATATGTATCTATCCACAAGTAGAAATGTCCTTTATTGTAGTAGTTTGTTATTATCTATAGATTTGATTCTGTGTCTGTACTTGTTTATATATAAGGAACAAAGAAATCATCATCATCATCATCATGTTGCACCATCAGCATGGATATCCCTGACCCTCTCTCACCACCCTTCTCTATTGTCCATTGCTTCCGGCAGGTCTTCAGAGCTACATCCTGTATTGGCACAGAGCTGCTGTATGTAGGTTATAGTTGGTTGTCCTGCCTTTGCTCATCCATGTGAAGGGGTCCACGGGAGTACATCACTTATGAGTTCATCCTTACTTCTCCAGCAGTGTCCCACATGTCTGGTTGGTCTAACTTTGATAGTTTTTGTGATGGGTGGTAAGTGGCCGTACAGCTGCTGCTTTGAGGGGTGCTGCCTCCATGACTTGTTCAATATTGCTCGCAGCATTCTTGTGTAGTTGCCGTCAAGCTTTTTCTTCATACGTTTTGTTAGCATCCATGTAGTGCATCCATACAGCAGTATCGACATGACTGCTGCTTGGAAGAAACTTTGTTTTATTTTATCAGTCAGGTCTGAATTCCATATGACAGATAGCCTATCGATAGCTATCCATGGCTTTGTTAGTCGTGTGTTGATGTCATTTTCGGTTAAAGAAATAGACCCATAAATATTGGTAAATGAATTTTATGAATTTGTAAATCCTGACTAGTTAACTGAAATTTTTTCACAACAGGCAAGATGTGATATAAATTTAAGTTGTTAAGTGAAGCACAGCTAGTTTGAATTCAGAGTTTTCCTTTGAGCCAGTTACCTAACCAAAGTGAAAGAATCCAGTCGACTCAAAGCTGGGAGAAGAAGAGATCGATTCGTGACTTTCCAAAGGGCATTAGTGTTAAGTGAAATGCAAACAGCCTTGTCTAGGATTTGAACTTGGGTTGCTGACTCCATTTCCTACAATGAGAAATTAAATTAAAGTAACTAAAAAGCAAAAAATTTGAGGCATACTATTATACTTGTGTGAGTCAAAAGTTCTGCCATATTTTGGTAATGTGAATCACATTTCAGCAGCTCTGGATGTTTTTGCTATGGTTGTGAAGGGGACAGACCACACCAGACAGTGAGATGTTGAGCTCGCCTGATACTCTCCGAGTGCTACTCACTGGATTTGTCTCTATTACTTAAAGTATGGTCTTGTAATCCATGTTTTTAGGTCTACTTGATTGTGTCTGATTGTTGAGGTTCCTGCAACCAGAACAAATTTTCTTAAACCATTTGGTTACTGTACTCTGGTGAATTGCAGCTGCACCTTTTGCACAACAAATGTTTTTAGTTGCTTTTGCAACTATACAAACATATATGGATGCAGAATCATAATGACGACACAATAAAGACGAGCGACACAGTTCTTTAGAAAAATATACCTCTCACTTTATTTGAAAGGGTTCGAAAGGGTTACTAAAGTTGGTGAGTTGGAGACAGAACAGAACTGCAACATATTGACCCCCACTCTTATGGCCATAATAGCGTTTCTGGAGGTGCCCATGGTGTAATGGTTATCGTTGTAGGAAATGAACATGGCGATACGAGTTCAAATCCTGGACGAGACTGATTGCATTTCACATAGCACTAATACCCTTGGGAAAGGTATGAATCCAATTATTCTCCCTCCAGCTATGGGTAAATAGTAGGACAGACTGGGTTCTTCAGCCTTGGTGAGGCAACTAGTCTAGAAGAAGGAAAACTCTGAATTCAAACCTGTAAAACTCCACTTAAAAATTGACCTTGTGTCATATCCTGCCCGTGCGGAGGGTTTGGTAAATATGATAATAGCGTTTCTTTCTTGTTCTCCTGTGCTGCTCAACCAGGGGTCTGGGGGCCCAGCCTCACTGAGTGCTGGTTCTCTCTACTGTATCTTATCTCCAACTGATTGAACTTCCTGTGCACCAAGTTATATAATTGTTCAACGCCCACCTTCTTCTTGTGGGCGTCACAAATCATACTCATTCAACCCGTCCACGGTCAAGGTTATATCCTGATATTCCTTGATTGGATGCACCTGTTATTTACACAGGTGCATTTCCTATTTTGACAGCTAGGCCAGGTCGGAGGTCAATATGCAACATTATGGACCAGTTCAAACTCTTAAAGTATAAATTCCTGAATTAGACTACTGTGCACATTCATCTGTGTAACTTTCATATTACACATGAAATGAAGTAATGCACAATGTGTGCCAGCACACTAACTACCACAATACAACCAACCACTGAGGTTACTTTCCATCACTTGAACTGCTCTGGTCATGTGATATATGCACTACAACCTGACATGTACAAAAATATTGCAAACTAACATCTAAAATATTGCAAAACTTTTGACTCATCTTGGTTTATCATGTGCAGTAATTTTTATTAAACTTGATATACATGCTGATTTGTATAGATGTTTGTGGTCAGTAATTCGGTTGTGTCTCTTTGTGGCTTTTGCAACTGTGTCAAATTATATAATAACTTCTATTTCATTCCTCTGCTATGAATATAAATGTAGACAGAGGACATTTTTTGAGTAAGTTGGCTTTCCAGGCCTTTTTTTTTTTGTTTTTATGAACTAGTTAGGAGTGTATCTGTTAATGAGGCATTATAAAAATAACCACTTCTTTGTCCTGTGGTGTCTTTATGGTGGTGGTGGGTCTACAATAAGGTTCTAATTAAAATTTTTGCAGTTTTTATATAAGGCAGAATATGTGTGTGTGCGTGAGTAAAAATAGGAAATAAAACTAGGATACTGGGCTAATCTTTCATTCAAATATTTGCTTATTTTTCTTTTTCTTTTATTCATGTAAAAAATTAGATATTTTGAAATTAATTGAACAGAGATAAATTACTGATTTGCAATGAATATTTTACAAACCTTAAGTCTAGTATGGCACAAGATCAAATAAAGAGAAACATTCACAGTGTCATGAAATAGAGAGAGAGAGAGAGAGAGAGAGAGAAAGAGAGAGAGAATGTGTGTAGACAAACTAGGGGCCACAAGCACAGACAACAGTATATAGAATGTTATAAAATGAAAAGAGAGAGCTGAATCTTATATGAGTAAGTAAAGTTTGCGACCTTAGTCATTGGTGACCTGAAGGCTCTCTTTTCCATAGCTACTAAACCGAGATGTAGAGGAGAGTGTTACTCCATTCCCTGGATTGTTGCACTTTACCCTTGATCCTTACCTTATAGTACTGAGTGCTTAGCAAGGTGGCATCAAGTACCATTTTTAGAGTCTTTGGTATAACTCGACCTGGGATTGAACCCTGGTCTCTCGGACCATTGGCAAGCACTCTACTCATAATGCTCACATCATGATTGGTAGAAATAGCATTCTCTCAAAATTATTATTTTAGGCTATTTTGGTGGGTTTTTTAAACTATGTTTTCCATTGAAAACTTAACCAAAAAAAAAAGCAAAACTGATAACAAAATCATATAATGTTCAAAATCAAGAGTGGGAAAGAATGCTAATTGTAGAAATGATTTTAGACAAACAATACATCTAAGCTCAGTAGCATTGTCATAGACTGAGACTAAGACATGATAAGACTGTATAGTTCTCAAAAAATGGGCCGAGTTTACAAGTGTATTGTGAATGTGAATTTCTTAAATAGTCTTTTAAAATATTTCTATTCTTTTTTAGATACCTTATATAAATTTATACACACACACACACACACACACACACACACACACACACACACACACACACACACACACACACACACACACATATTAGGAGAATACGACATTGTTCAGGATAAAAATAATATACTAAAACACATTTTCTTAAGCAAAAATTAATTCTATTTGTTTTCTGCTTGAATAAGTTTTGTCTTATTAATTTTCTTCCAAAAGACCAACACACACACACACACATTTATGAGGGTCATTCAATAAATAAGGGGAATTTTTTTTAAATACCAAAAGAAAATTTTTTCAAAATTTTTTTTCATAAATGTAAATGCTTCATTGTTTGGAATTAGTTTATGACAAAAATTATTTAATCTCACAAAACTATTTGTTTTTCAAAATGGTGACAAATCAAACTGAGAGCTCTGGGCTTGAACAAAAATCTGTCATCAAATTTTTGGAGGATGACAAGTGCAAACCATGTGAAATCTATAGAAGAATATGTAATGTGTTCAGAGAAGCATGTTTTAGTCAAAGAATGTTTACAAATGAGCTAGTAATAGGTTTGCCACTCTGAGTTTGAATCAAAAAGACAGTTTATGGAGAGAAAATACATTGACTCTCTGGTAAAGAAAAAGTTCCGGGTGCAGCAGTCAGTAAAAAAGAGGATGCTGACAATTTCTAGGGACATGAAAGGACCCATCACTGTTGATTTCTTTAAAAAAGGTGCGACTGTAAACAGTGCTTTCAATTGCCAACTCCTTAGACAATATTTCACTTTAATTGTTGGATAACCCTCGCATATATGAAGGATTCTTTAGTTGGTTTTTTATATTAGGGTCTAATAGCTAACAACAGTTCTGATGCTTGTGTCTTGTATGAGATTTCAAACCAGCCACAGATTTTGCACACAAGTCTTTAAATAGAGTGTGCAGGAGAGTTAGGAAATGAAGTAGCTGGTATGACTGATTGAGTTTTCATCTTTTCCCTAAGACTCTGAGATGTTGGAGATGGATTTTGTCAAACTTTTTAATGGCTTTGTGGCATTTTGCTCCCCAAGCAGATAGGATAGATAGATATGAACAGAATGAGATGGAGTGATAGTTAAATATATAGATAGGAATAGAATTAAATAGATAGATAGATAGATATTTACCAACCTCTACGCACAAGCAGGATATGACACAATGTCAACAGTAAGCAGAGTTTAACAGATTTGAATTCAGACTTTTCCTTCTCCTAGACCAGTTGCCATGCCAAGGTTAAAGAGCCCAGACTATCTAGCTATTTTCCCATTGATGGGAGGAGAATGGTTGGATTTATAACTTTCTTAAAGGTATTAATGCTATGTGAAATGCAAACTCCCTCATCTAGGATTTGAACTCGGGTTGTTTTTTCCTATGACAGTAACTCTTATACCATGAATGCCACCAAGATAGATTGATAGGAACAGAAGTGAATAGATAGATAGATAGATAGATAGATAAGAAGAGAATAGGATTGATAAATATAAGATAGATTAATAGATAGATAGATGGGAACAGAATTGGATAGATAGATAGATAGATCAATAAGAGCAGTAATGGAAGCAACCCTGATCAACTTATTTCTTGTTGAAGTTGGATTTGTCCCAACAATTAAATTGTCTAAAGTTTTTATGTAGGAAAAACTTATAACTCGAAAAAGAATTTTCTTTTTTTAAGACAATTCAACATTACACATAAATCCAACTTCTCTAGTTTGGTAGTCATAGATACTAACACTAAATGTTAAAAAAGAAAAAAAGAAGAGAGTGCCAACAGCATAATTTAAAAACTACCCACCTATAATGTTTGCAACGTCATCTTAAATAAGAGAACTATTGCATAAAGAAAGACTCAAAAAATTAACCAGTTGATATGTTGGGTGGCTGAGAACAACTAAAAAATGAGGATACTCTTCCAGATGGCAGAAAAATGAGGAAAATACCCTCAAGAAAATATTCCCACCGGGAAAAATCATTAAAGGGAAAAATTCAAATTGTCAAAGTTGTAGAGCCGGGATGGGAAAAAATTTCATATTTAAGGGCTGTACTGAAATTTATTGTCTACTAAGAAGAGCACACTCAATAAATTTTTTGTATGTTTACAACAAAAACTAAAGTTTAATCTTTCAGTTAATAAATTTTTTGTGAATTTGATCAATATAATTCTAAGAAGAAATTAAAAAGTTTGCTAAACTTTTGATTACATTTTTCTTTAGATTAATTTTTGCAATTAAGCATTGGGATACCAACTTCTTAAGTTGAGGAATGCAAATATAATTGGTCTTTTGACTAGGTCATGGGAGGCTATACTTGATGGTTAGGAATGTCAAATTTGGGCTTAAGGTTGCAGGTTATAATCGACCTTTGGGTCATTGACCTTGTGTCAAGTCCAGTCTGGTGGGAGACAGCAACAAATAACCTTAAGGTTGCAGGTTCTTAATAATCTGAAAATCTAGAGTAAAAATAAAAAATCTTCAAAATTAATACCACTCTATTGTCAGGGCTTAGAATACACTGACTGTATCCCTTGCAGAGGGGAAGACACCCTCCTGAAAAAAGTATCTGATGGTAAGGCTCCAATTCTCTAGATGTGAGGAGAGTGGAGTACTCCTTCATTGCTATTCCTCCCAAGTCCAATCTGACCTGGTGTGGTAGTACTTGTAAGTGTCCCATCTATGGTTCAAATATATCTGCTTCAAAATTATTTGTATTAGACAGGAATACTTGAAACCTTATAGTAAAGTAAAGTTGGTGAACTTAGTCAAGGGTGACTCGAAGGCTCCTTTTTCATTAGCTACCACACTGAGGTGTAGGGGAGGGCTCCACTCATTAGGTGGTGGTTATAGTGTTCGCCAATGGACCAGGAGACCAAGCTTCAATCCCAGGTTGAGTCATACCAAAGACTCAAAAAATGGTACTTGATGCTTCCTTGCTAAACACCCAGCATTATAAGGTGTAGATCAAGGGTAAAGTGAAGCAATCCAGTAGTGCCCTTCCCTACACCTTGGTGTAGTAGCTATTGAAAAGGGAGCCTTCAAGTCACCCTCAACTATGGTCGCCAACTGAAATTGTCTGTAAATTATTTGTATTAAGAATAGTTATTTGAAGCAATAATTGTTTACTAAGGATTATTATCTGTTACTTAAAACCATATAATTGCATACAAACAAATGACTTTTATTAAATAGAAATAATTACTTGAAACCATATAATTATTAGTACTAGATCAGAGTACATGAAACCACACAACTGTGTGCAAGTTATTTGTATTAGATAGGAATATTTGATATCATATAAAAGTGTGCAAAAATTCTTAAGAAACAAATAAATAGAAAATGTAAATCTAAATGTACAATGAATGTAATTCCCTAACCTCTAGGCATAAAATAACACGAGACATGTACATTTTTCTTTTTCTTTTTTTTAAGTAGAGGAATTATATACACAACCTCAGACATGTTGACATGCCATTAAAATCAATCAAAATTCATATTCAAAATTTATAAAGGGAAATGAATAAATAGATAAATTTACAGCTTCTTGCGACAACAACAAAAAGAATAAAAAAAAGCCATCATTATTAGCATGAGTATATCCATAATAAACTAACACAGAATTAATAGAAGGAAAAACAAAGTAAGCTCATTTACACATGGCGTAACAGTTATAGGCATTGGTTCCCTAAGCTTCTAAGGAGACAATCATCTGGAGGTTGCAGGTTCAATCCTCACTACAGGCGAGTAACAATACAGGAATACTTAACACTTGTACCCGGTCATGGCTAATGGAATCAGAACAGGCGACCCCTGTGGTTTCAATAAAGGACATAGTTCGAAGTTCTGTGAAGGTTCCAGAGTTCAACAAACACCTGAAGAAGGCTGGAGTACATATCGGCTGAAATGTTGTGGAAATAACAATAAAGATGAAGACAATAGTCTGAAAACCCTTAATGATAAAAATCAACAAGCTTCGTCTCAGAAATTTAGACAACTAACATATAAGTAAGTTGGCTGACCATACTCGGGGGTGACCCAAAGGCTCTCTTTTCAATGGCTTTGACACCAGGGTGTAGAAAAGGGTGCTACTCCTTTCGCTAGATTGCTTCACTAACCCTTAATCTGTAACTTATAATGCTGAGTATTAAGAAAGGAGGCATCAAGTACCATTTTTTGAGTCTTTGGTATGACTCATCCTGGGATTGAACCCAGGTTTCCCGGACCATTGGACCATTTACACAATTAGGAACATTTTATACATGCATAATATATATACAAAAAGTATTTACAAAAATGTGTATTTCAACAGGTAAAATATGCACATATCATTTTATGAAAAAGGCAGGATATGAAAGGGAACAAAAATAGTAAAAGACTTACTTGAGTTTGTTGGTTATAGCCATGTAGGCTTTATGTTTCAATAATGAGGTGAGAGACAATATCCATCAGTGGGAGTGGAGAGAAATTCTCTACTGTTCAAAGAACAGAGGCAAAAAGGCACATTTTTCTGTTCAAAGTATAGAGACAAAAGAGAGTGAGATTGTTACTTGATCACAAAGTGACCCATTCATATGCTCATATCAATCAAAGGAGACACTTGTTCATTGTCTTTTTTCAATACCATATTTTCTAAGTTGTGTAATGTCAATATAAAGGAATTTTTTCAAGAAAGGTCTTTTGTCTTGGTTGGTTGGTTGGATTTTATGGCATATAAACTATTGTTGATTATTTAATGCCAAATCCTATTTTTACATATATATCAAATATGATTTGTAAACTCATTTTGTTGATCATTTTAAAATGAGCCAGGGCTCTTCCATTTGGATACAGTTAAATAGTTTGATTTGGTTTTATAGCATGTTAGCTATTGTTAGTTATTTAATGCCAAATCCTGTTTTTACATACATATTAGATATGAGGATCATTAAATAAGTTTCCAGACTTTTTTCGTATGGGCACTCTTATTGATAGTACACACATGAAACTCTAGTCCCCTTCGAAGTAATCTCCTCCAGCTGCAATGCACTTGTACCATTCCAACAACTTCTGGAACGCCCCATGGAAGTCCTCTTGTGTGAGCGTGTCAATGACCTTCATCACAGCCTCTTTCATCTCCTCAATTGTCTCATAACGACAGCCTCTGAGTTTAGGGAATAAGCAAAAGTCACAGGGAGCAAGGTCTCGACTATAGGGAGGGTGACGAACTGTGTTGATGCCCATCTTGGTCAAATAGTCTGTGACAAGGATGGAATTGTGGACTGGTGCATTGTCCTGGTGGAAATGCCACTGACCTGATTTGAAGAGTGCTGGCCTCTTCCAACGGAATCTCTTCCTGAACTCCCTTAAAACTTTAACATAGTAACCCTAACCCTAACCCTTTGGCCAATCAACTCTGGTGTATTGACTTCCTTACTCCTCCCACAGCTCTCATCATCCCTCACAGACTCCCTGGCTTCTGTGAATCTCTTATGCCACTCAAAAACTGATGCTCGATTCATGCAAGATGGTTGAAAAGCAGTCTGAAGCATTCCATACGTTTCTGTGGCATTTTTTCCAAGTTGCATATCGTTCTTCTAAAGTGTCCTCACATCCAGATTGCATTTTTGAAATTCACCTGCTGTGACAATTAGGCTTTAGTAGGGTGTATTCCAATTCGTGCTGTAGCTGTTCATTTGAAGCTGAAATCATAAAAATTGGTCAGTCATCTCATAAGATGTATAGCAATAACATATTGAATTTTCAAGAGTCTAAAATAATTTTAAATGCCTGTACAAAAAATGTCTGGAAACTTATTGAAGGAACCACAGATATGATTTGTGAACACATTTTATAGATATACACAGTTAAATGATCAAAGAGTTCTATTTCTAATAATCAATTTAGCATAAGTCAAAGTTAAATGGTTCCAAGTATTGCTATGTATCACTAACAATTCAATTAAATATCAGTCATTTGTTTACACATAGTTAAATGATCAAACAGTTCTATTTCTAACAATTCAATTTAGCCTAAGTCATTTGTTTTCTCTCAGTTTAAATGTCAAACTGTTCTATTTGATCCATAAAAAAAGGGCGCTATCAAGTGGTACCACTCAGGACAGAGTGAACCTGGGAGCGATGGGAATGAAAGAATACTTCACATTCCTCAAAGCTCAAGTATGACTGGAGCCTCACCATCTGATTGTTTAATGTCATATCCAGGACACTCGTTGGGGTGGGGGTCTTACAGCAGAGATGCAGTCAGTGTATTATACAGCTCCAGCCAACTGGGCTGCCTTTGTCTTGGGGATTTTTTTTCTGTAATGGATATGTTTCTAGAATCACTAACTGAGAAATTTTAAAATTTTCAAGTACTTGTTATAATTTGAATTTAATTTTTACTGTTCATGCCATGAAATTCTATTCAGAATGATCAACTTGCAATGATATAGAGTTTCCATTGTTTGAGGTGAATTATTTTTATTGGAATCAAGAAATATTACCCACTTGCTTTAAAATAAGTGGTTCAGCCAATAAAACGTTATTTTGATGTATCAAAATGATTTTCTTTATGTACAGTTATTTGTCACATGCCCCACCAAATGGATGAGTGTGACACAATGCCTTTTTTAAGGTGGGTCCAGGCACAGGGCTGTGACCCAAATACACCTGCTGAGGACAAAAATGCCTCGGGTCCCATCGGCATTCTCTAAAAAAGAGGTGCCTCAGGTAAAGTAAAGTAAGTAAAGTTGGCGACCAAAGTCGAGGGTGACCCGAAGGCTCCCTTTTCCGTAGCTACCACACCGAGGCATAGGGCAGAGTGCTACTCTATTCCCTGGATTACCCCACTTTACCCTTGATCCTCACCTTATAATGCTGAGTGTTAAGCAAGGAGGCATCAAGTACCATCTTTTGAGTCTTTAGTATGACTCGACATGGGATTGAACCTAGGTCTCCCGGGCCATTGGCGAACACTCTAACCATTATGCCAATGTCTGGTAATCAGAGGGGATGGCCCTGTGTGGCTCAAGGAATGGGTCAGTCTTGCCCATGAGACGTGGTCTCCCTGGTAGTTGCATCAAACAGTCTTGACCGACCAAGTCCCACCAAAATACAATCTGATCCCAAACCAACTGCCTACCCCAGACAGCTGGTCAGGAAAGGACATGTTATTTTCTTTGTGTACATGATCTTTACTCCAAATTTTATTTTGTGTACTTGTTTTAAAACTATGATTTCCCTATATTAAGATTATTAGAATATACTGGGTGTCTCAAAATAGAAGCAACTCATTAATATGATAATGATTTATTAGAGGCAAGCACAATAGCAGTCATTTGGAACACGTCCTGTAAGAAATGCACTCTTTGAGTTAGGGACATCAAATCAATGATTCTTTTTTTTAATTGTTACCATAGCAGTTTCCAGGACATGCAATCTTATTTTGAGTTTCTTGTCTCTGTAATAAATCATTATCATATTAATGGGTTGCTTCTATTGTAAGACAGTTTTGAATTATTTTGTCTCCAAATAAGTAGTGACAACAAAATATTTTTTCCTCTCTTGTCCAAGTCATTTTGATTGAGGATTAATAGTTGTTATAGCATACTATTTTCAAATCTGAAAAAACAAAACAAAAAAAAAACATTATTAGTAGAATTATTAGCAGTCACATGGGTCCCATGTATACTGAGACACCCTGTATATTTGGGTGAATTAAATGTATTTTCATTTTTACAGATCTTTACTTAAATGCTAATTTTGTGTATACATCTAAAATATATCTATGACTTCACAATATTATTAAGATTATGAGAATATATATTAGGGTGTATTAAATGTATTTTCATTTACTCAAAAGCTTATTTTGTATATGCATGTAAAGTCAATCTGTGATTTCACTTTATTTTTTAGATAATTAGAATGTATATTAGGGTATATCAAAAGTAATTTCATTTTTATAAACATCCATTTAAAAGCTTATTTCACCTACATGTCTAAAGACAATCTATGACTTCAATCTCAATTCTTTTCAGCTGAACTTGCTATTTACTGTGTCATGATAGCAGCTACAAGTATTGAAGTTCTGGTAATATGGAGGCATTATTTTAAACTAGGTTTCAAAGCCACTAAAGCTGCTGACAAGATCTGAGAAGAGGAAGAAAATGAAACAATATTTTCAAAACTAATTTATGTATTTTAAAGGCAGTGACGTGTCTCTTGAAATAAAGGTTTTCTCAATCTGGAGAAGTATTGTGGAATGATCTGCTCTTGGCTGTACAATGACTTTAAATACTTAAATGTAGTCACTATGACAATGGGATGTATTGTTTCTTTGTGAGCTTCAGAAAAAAATGCATTAATTCATTCCTCTTTCAATCCAGCATGCTAAAAGGAGTAGATGTGTTTTTGTCTTCCCTTTGAATGTTAACTTTCAGGAGAACTTTTGTCACAGTTTCAATACCACTTCATACTGTCAGTACTTGACTAACCTGGCACAACTAAGAATAACTCAAGAAAAATTTCCAAGTATGTATTAATGACACACTTCCACAAATTTTTATAGCAAACATACTTTATGCCAAACATAATTTCATTTATATAAATATATTCTTTTTTTCCATCTTCTTGGTATAATCGCCACCTTCGTGTTCCATAGTTAACACATCAATAAAAAATTAAGTTCCAAGAATTGTCTTCGAATTCCTAGTGGTCCGGGAGACCAGGGTTCAATTCCAAGTTGCGTCATACCAAAGACTTTAAAAATAGTACTTGATATCTCCTTGCTTAACACTCAGCAATATAAGGTACATATCAAGGGTAAAGTGGAGCAATCCAGGGAAAGGAGTAGCACCCTCCCCTACACCTCATTGTAGTAGCTATTGAAAAGGTAGCCTTCTGGTTGCCCTCGACTATGGTTGCCAACTTACTTACAAAAATCCTCTCTCCCATAAAAAATTAGATAACATTGATGTTCCTAAGTTTATCATGACTATTTTAAAACATTACTTTCATGACAAACATCAAAATCTAAGTCTACTAACCAATTGGATATTTTTACTAATAGAGTAATATATTTTAGGAACAAATTGCCAGATCAGATAAAAAAAAACAGCAGTAATGTAAAAAAAATTTAAGATTAAATTTGATGATTTAATAAAAAATGGTAAGAAAAAGAATTTAAGAGGCCATTTTGGGGGACTATCGGATAAATTGGTTAACAGAATTTGATCTGTATATAGATATTATATCAATAGTGTAAATGTTCTGTGCAAAAATATTTTTTTAAAAGGTTGATGGAAGGATATAGTGAAAAGCAGGAGGTGCCCGTGGTGTAATGGTTATCGTCATAGGAAATGGACACGACGACACGAGTTCAAATCCTGGACGAGACTGATTGCATTTCACATAACACTAATACCCTTGGGAAAGGTATGAATCCAATTATTCTCCCTCCAGCTATGGGCAAATAGTAGGACAGACTGGGTTCTTCAGCCTTGGTGAGGCAATTAGTCTAGGAGAAGGAAAACTCTGAATTCAAACCTGTTAAACTCCGCTTAAAAATTGACCTTGTGTCATATCCTGCCCGAGTGGAGGTGTTAGTAAATATGTATAGTGAAAAGCAGAAGAGGCATAACAAACAAACAAACAAACAATAATAATAATAATAATAATAATAATAAACAAAAAAAGAGAATTTTCAAAATTGTCAACTTTGCTGTCCTGGCTGACTACAGAATAAAACTGAAAGAATGTGAAAAGAAGAATAAGTACCTCAGCCTTGCTAGAGAATTGAAAAAACTATGGAACACGAAGGTGGCGATTATACCAATTGTGATTGGTACTTTTGGCACAGTAACTAAAGGATTATTAAAGGGCCCAGATGACTTGGAAGTTGGCGAATGAGTAGAAACCATCCAAACAACAGCATTGTCAAGAACAATCAGAATACAGAGAAGAGTCCTGGAAACTTGAGGAGACTTGTTGTCACTCAAACTCTAGTGGAAGATCATCAGCTAATGTTGATGTGAAAAACTCCAAAGGAGTAATATGATGATAATAATTAACCTTAATAAATTTCCTCCAAAAGTTAAGAAACAGGTGACCATCAGTTATTGATTATAGTGCTTCTATATCCAAGGTAAAGAAGAACTAAACTATTGTAGAGAGACAATAGATAACTGTCTCCCTTGGATTTGTTGGTGGTGGTGGTGGGATGTCCATCAATTACCTCATGGTCATGTAGTAATTCCAGAATCTCCCTTGTTCTCTTTTGTCCACTTTCTTTGAATGGTTAAGACTTCTTTTTATCTCTGTTCATTGAACAGTAGAGAGTCTTTGTCTCTAATACCAGGAATGGACTTTGTTTCTTCATCTTGTTATTGAAACAATCTCCACAAGGCTTAATGACCAAACTTAAGGAAGACTTTTACACTTTCATATGCTACTTTTGATTGTTGAGACTTGTTTGTGTATTCTTGTCAATACTTCTTGAATGTGTATTATGTATATATTATGTCTATATGAGGCTATCTTGTTTCTTCTTCTACTTATTATGTTAATATATCGTTATTAGGTAAACTAGTGCTCATATTGAATCTTACTGAGTTGACTAAATATCCTCTCTCGTACCAACCACCCCAATACCACCAGTAATGAAAACTTTCAAAAGACCTACAATCATTAAAAGATACCATATGTATTTGACTGATAGAAGGGACCCTAAAAAAAAGCATATAGTAATTCAAGAAGTTCTCCATAAACTTTCAGCTGATTAAAAAAAAACGAAATAGATTTGATATCTTGTGTTATTTACTAAGCTTTACTTAGTCTGGCACATAGAATTTGCTTTTCCTTTAGTAGTCATTGTCATAAGTGGTTACACATCTAAGTACAAAAAAAGCTCATTGCCATTAAACTTTATCTAATGCACTTAATTTAATTTGAAAGAAGTGGGTCAGACTAAAAAGATATAACTGCTTACTACCTTTTACAAGTTTTATTTTTCATTGTCCCAAAACTCCATTTGTGATTCTAGTTTGATTAATTTGTTTAACTCCAAATGGGTTAATTAACATCAAAATTTGGATCTTTTACAATTATAATCATAACTATATTCTCAATAGTCATTGCAATTTTTTATAAATAGCACTTACATTTTTCTTTAATATCCATGTGTTTTCAAACAGTTATATGGTTTTAAGTATTCCTATCCAATACTAATACTTTTTGAACAAATCTATTTGACTTATAGATTGGACTTTTGTTGGATTATTAAGTGGGGTATAAGACTTCATGAGAATCATCCATCATATTTATAGACTTGCTAGTCAGCAGCAGCAGCAATAGGAGATTGACCAATCAGTGATAACTAGAAGCATACAAAATCAGTGGCAATTATCCTCATTACTGCTATGCAGTTTTCTACTGGCAAGACATATCTTTTGTATTAAGAATCTCTGAACTGAAGTCCAGAATGGCTACCTGAATTCTAACAAGTTTAAAAGGTATGACCATTCTAGGTCTGAGTGGACTCGGAAGTAATAGCAGATGTACTCAACATTCCCCAGAGCTCTTGAACTGGAACCTCACCACTGGATGCAGTTTAGTGTTAAACCCTGACACCTCTTTTAGTGAACTGTGTGTAGGGGGAGGTCACACTCTTCTTCAGAGGATGCAATCAGTATATTCTAAATCCAACCAATTCAGTGGGCATGCACAGTCAAGTAATGTAAATAAATTGATAATTTCTAGAAACAATTATATGGCTTTAAATAATTATTCTTATTTAATAATTGTAGAGAAGAGAAAAATCTTGTATTTTGTTTTGGCACGCAATTTAATTCAACACTGAATTTCACCCAATCAGGATGACTTATCCCATTCAGCCCGGACCTTCTTTTCCGGCTAGCAAACGGGTGAGCGGCCAAACACACTCTCTTCAGCTTGAGACGGCGACCAGAACAGACGTGTCTCTGGTCGTCCCTGCTTAGCGATGCTTTTTAGCTAAATAAGCCACCCAGTGGGGACAACTCACTGTGGCTTTAACACTAGTAGCAGCAACATGGACACTCAACGAGGGAACCATCTAATTTATGGATTCTTTACGAGGAATCCCAGTTGAACATAAATTAGAAACATTCAGCATGCCTTCCACAAGCACCACTTATTGTCACCACAAAAATTTACTATGTCGATCCGAGCGCCACTCCGCTCTCGACACACAAAACTACACGGTGACCTTGAATACTTTCCTCACACGTCCAACGACATGCTGCCATCTCAACATCCTGCTAAGCTATCGCGTCTCCAAAACCAACAAGCCTAAACACCACAAGTCTTGCAGCACCAAGAACAAACCAAATATTCAAAGCTGCAAATAAAGAACTTTCGCTGTTGTGTGTTGTTAAAGCAAAGTCTCGTAATTCATTTGTGTGTGCCTAAAAATCATTTGCGTTGCCTTCACATCGCTATATAATAATAATCATTCACTTATGACACAGTTATATGGTTTCAAGCATTTCTATTTAATAATAATAATAATAATCATCATAATCACTTACTTGTGACACAGTTATATGGTTTCAAGTATTCCTATGTAATAATAATAATCATTTACTTGTGACACAGTTACATGGTTCCAAGTATTCCTATCTCATGCACATATCTACGGACATATTTAACCCATAGATAGGACCCTAACATGTATAGAGTACAAAAGAAAAATATGGAATAATTTTTAAAAGATTTTTTTTTAGTCTGATTAGCCGATTTCTTAAAAAAACACGATAAATGTAAATTTTCATGATTAGGTCTATTATTCAAGCACTTTTTCATTAAAATTCAACCTGGTATGAGTGAGCAAGAAAAGAGGCCATGTCAAATCAATGATTTGCTTTATGCCAAAACCAAGCCCCAGAAAATTTCTGAAATAATTGAAGTTTATTTAAGACCTCCATTAAGCCCAGACCTTATACCCCTTGATTATGCTATATGGAGTGTTTTAGAAAACAAAACAAATGCAACTTCCTATCCAAATATTGGTTCGCTATTGAGGGAGAATGGAATAAAATGTCTGAAGAATTCATTTTGAAAGCATGCAAGTTGTTTCAAAAGTGTGTTGATACAATAATTGAAAAAAGTGATGACCATATTTAGTAAATTTACTGTTTTGCGTCTATCTTCTTATTTTGTAGTTCATTTTTTTAAATTAAAATTAATCTTGTTTTATAATTGAGTCATTTATTATTATACTAGACTATTTCTCATTTTGCTTCTACACCCTGTACTACCATTCAAAATGAAGTCAGAACTAGGAGTAATGGCCATGAAGAGGTACCCCACTTTTTCAAGATCTTTAGAACTTGAACCACACCATCAGATGCAGTTCAGTGTTATACCCAGGACTCCCCTTTTTGGGGTGGGTCTTACTGCTCTGCATGGGATACAATCAATGTATTATTAGCCCCATACATATATGGAGAAATGGTAGATATTGGTGAATGTGACAAGATGATAAAAATAAATGAAAAAGTGGATAAATCAAACACTTACAAAGGGTTTAGTAGTAATATTTTGTGAACGAAATATTACTACTATACCTATTGCAAGTGTTTGATTTGTCCACTTTCCACTTATTTTTATCATATATATATATATATATATATATATATATATATGAATATGTAGAATGCCATTTAGTAATCACCCTTTAGTTTATATATATATATATATATATATATATATATAAACTAAAGGGTGATTACGCACACACACGCACACACACACACATACACATATACATATATATATATATATATATAATGTAGAATACTACTAAGTAATCAACCTTTAGTTATATATATATATATAATATATATATATATATATATATATATACTCCCCACCCCATGGGTTGAGCACGTGAGGGGAGAATTTGCTGGCTACCACATATGCTGAAATGCAATGTTCTTCTCAGGAACTGAGCACTTTGGTAGCCAATAGTATATATGTAAAAAATGTGAAATGTAAAAAATTCTTTCACTTACACTGAGATTAATGATGTCTCTGGGGTAAGATATTCAACTGACATAAAGTCAGCTGGGTTTCAATCTTGGCTTGAAGCATCTTGTAGGTTTAGACACACTGAAGAGTTGTGATAAAACAAAACAGCTGGTCTGTGGGTGACAATCTCTCTCTCTCTCTTTCTTTATAAATATATATATGTGTGTGTGTGTATGTGTATGTGTGTGAGTTAGGATAGTGTAGACACAGAGTCAATATTGCATGATGACTAAATTTCTTGCCTATGCGATCATCAGACCAAGATTCTGTCTTTATTGTCCTTACTTAGATTCAGATATGATCTATCACTAATATTGAGCACTCTTTAGTTAAAAAAATATTGCAAACTACATGATCAATAAATACATATATATATATATATAGTAATTTACTAAGCGTTTTGCTCAGATGTGGCACAAGGCCAAATAAATGGGGCCCCCAAGGAGACTTGAATTTACACATAAAGGTTTGCTAGTTGAGCTTACTAACCATTACATCATCCAAGGTGCCCAATATATATATATATATATATATATATATATATATATATATACTTTGGTATCTCAGCATGTTCACATCTATCTATCTATCTATCTATCAGAAATGTTTCATGAAATATACCAGATTTAATGAGAGCAAACAACTTTTTTCATATTTTTTAATATCTTTCACAAGTTAATATTAAGCAGGGTCATTGTTACACACAAAGCAAACTATGTGATTATTTGGGGTTACTAAAATTGCCTCAGGTGCTAAAATCCTTGTAAAATTGGCTGCTTCAGCATTCAGTGAGTGTCAATTGGCCGACTGCAGTCATTCAAATAATCTAGTGTAATCTTGTATAATTACCTTATCAAAACTTATTGGACAGGGAGGAGTGTACGTTTTAGAGCCTGCTTAAGGTGTTGAATATCCAATAGCTGACCTTGTCATTAAGATAGTCCCAACCCATGATAATAAACTTCAATACTGTTCCTATTCTTTTTATTATTCTTGAATGTATGTATGAATGGATCTGTTCATAACTACTGATCAGATCTAGTTCTTTTTAAAAATGTTATGCTTTTGTCTATGAGTTAAATCAGTAATTATTGTAAACTTAATTGTTAATCTACTTATAAAGCATAATGAATGTATATAAGTTGGGATAGTGTAAACAAAGAGTCAACAGTGCTTGGTTCAAGTGCTGATGACCCTGTGTCTACACTCTCTTAACATTATATATATATATATATATATATATATATATATATATATATATATATATATATATATTTGTTTACTATATTTATAAATAAAGGGTGCTCAATATCAGTGACAGAATATATATATATATATGTATATATATATATATATATATATATATATATATACTGTCATTGATATTGAGCACCCTTTATTTATAAATATTGTAAACAAATATTTTTTTTTCTCTCTTAAAAAAACAAAACAAAAAAAGAACAACAGTTGGTCACATTAAGATCATAAATTTTTTTCCATCGTGTTAAAAAGCATTGATATAAATCAATGCTCTAAAAAATTAACAGGACTTCTTCAGGTCAAACAAGTAAATGAATTAAAATCATTTTTTTCACCTTCACAATCAGACTAGAAAAAAAAATCCTTATTTCTTGTATACAAAAGTAACCCTTTAACTTATGGCATGTAAAGGAATATCCGGTTTCAGGTTTCATTGTACTTCAGATTTAACAATCAAATTTGAAGTATGATGAAACAGGATGTTCCTTTATATGCCATAAGTTTATACTTATTGAAGTTAAAGGGTTACTTTTATATAAGAGAAATAAGGATTTTTTTTCTAGTCTGGTTGTGAATGTGAAAAAAATCATTTTAATCTATTTTCTTGTTTGACCTGAAGAAGTCCTGTTAATTTTTTAGAGCATTGATTTATATCAATGCTTTTTAACACGATGGAAATAAATTTATCTTAATGTGACCAATTGTTTGTTTTTTGAAGAAAAAAAAAGTTATTTACTCTGTGGATTTTATTTACATTGAGCTCTTGACCGGGATTACTTAAATTTAATATTCTATTTTTGAATATCTTATTGGCCCTGCTTGGAATTGTTCCCAACTCTGGATTTACTGGATTAAATAATATATATATATATATATATATATATATATATATATATATATATATATATATATATATATATATATATACGGTTGCTTCAATTACACTCTTTATTTATAAATATAGTAAACTATATTATCAATATTAATATACCCCAACTAGGAAACTAGTTGAGGGTTCTAGTTTAAAAAAGAGATAAAAACAAGCACTGTCAACTCAATGTCTCTGTTATCCTAACTTAGATATATATGGTCTATTACCAATATTGACCACTTTTTATTTGTGAATATAGTAAACTTTTTTCATTTTAAAATATTTTTCCGATGAAACATTTAACATCTACCCTGAAGATTTTTTTTTTTGAAAGAACAAAATGCAGGCTCATTATCATATATGAAAAATACCTTTGAATATTTTGTTTTTCATATTTTATAATCACACACACACACGCACACAAGTTTATTTTAGTTTATTTAACTGCATATCAACAACTTATTTGTTATTTAATACTGAAATTTGACTCATTTGTAAATGTTTGATTGTAATCATATTTTCAACATTCATTGCAATCATTTTTAAGATTACAGTTTTTATATTTGTCTATAACAATCATTTGCTAGCACACAGTTATATGGTATCAACTATTCCATCTAATACAAATAATTTGCACTAAACTATATGCTTTCAACTGCACCTATCTAGAATTATTATTGCTTTTGATTATAAAAATTTGTTTGTATTGAATTATATGGTATCAAGCATTCCTATTGGATAAAAATAATTTTTAAACAGATCTATTTAGCCCATATAAGGGATCCTTGGCACAATGGTTAGAGTGATCGCCAATGGTCCAGGAGACTGGAGTTCAATCCCAGGTTGTGTCATACCAAAGACTCAAATAAATGGTTCTTGGTACCTCCTTGCTTAACACACGGCATTATAAGGTATGGATCAAGGTTAAGTGGAGCAATCCAAGAAAAAGAGTAGTGCCCTCCCCTACACCTTGGTGTTGTAGCTATTGAAAAGGAGGCTTTGGGTTGCCCTCGACTACGGTTGGCCAACTTAAGTAATGGGACCCTAACAGGTACTACCACTCCAGGTTAAAGTGCACTGAGGAGTAATGGCAATGAAGGGGTACTGCATACTTCCTAGCACTCCAGAACTGGAACCACACCACCAGATGCAATTTAGTATCATATACAGGACATTCCTTTTAGAGGAGACTTAAAACTCAGATAGGCAATGCAATCGTTATAGTCTAAGTGTTGTCAATAGGGCAATAAAAATGACGTCAGGCAAGTTTAAAATGGAATGCGCTTAATGTTGAAGAGTGCAAAAAAAATTATTTTTCCTTTTTTTCTTTTACTTTTTCATCTGAAAATTATTTTTTCAGATTAATTAGACATCAATTACACTGCCCTGAAGATGGTCTTGTAGACTGAAATGTAATCAAACTTCATATAAAGAAGACATCCTCTGAATATTTCATTTTTCATATTATATAAATATATATATAATCTGATAATTAACATCACTAATATCATCCCTCCCAGTCCTGAAGATGGTTCATTTGAATTGAAACGCTATAGTGTCGACTTTATTTCTCAATAAATCCCTCCTTCTAGTTGGATTACCTTACTATCAAATTTTTTCTCTATATTGCCAGATTTTATACCATTATTTACTTCCATAAGTGTATATATATATTATATATATATATATATATATATATATTATATATGTACATATATATGTAGATATGTATACCTTTTTATGTATAGGTATTTATATATATTTATATATATACAAATATGTATATATGTGTAAGTATCTTTTTGAAAAAGGTAAAAGTATAATTCTGTTTTTCACATAAAAACATCTACTGGTCCTGAGGAAGACTTCCAACTAAATCAAAAATTTTATCTGTTACAATTACTTCTCATACAAAACAATAATTTTGATAAAATATTTTTGTATTCAGACAAAACTCTCAATAAGTGAATCGCATATTTTTTCTATTTTGACCTTTTTCTACATACATTCTATCAGATTCAATTCACTTCTTCTCACATATGTATAAGTATACATAGAGTGTTTCACAACTGTTGAAACAAAGCAGTGAGCTCTCAGATCTTTCCTGTTGACATTTTTCTCTT
>OY757910.1:27419398-27456898 GCA_963585895.1 Sepioteuthis lessoniana | reverse complement strand
AAATTTTAGATTAGCCACTTTCTACAAAGCTTTGAAACCTTTTTTTTCTGTGAAAATTTCTTTTTTATTAGTTTCTTCTCCCCCACTTTAAAATGATTGCGTGTTCTTTCTCAGGAAAAATAATTTTTCATATTAACCTGCTTTTTTTTTTCATTTAATCTATTTTTCACAAATTAACACATCACTCAATAAGTTCCGAGCCTAACTAATAAAACAACTTTTAGACAAAATTCGACATTATTCATCAATATAGTCTCCTCCTAGGATGATACACTGATTCCAACGCTTCTCTAACAATTCGATGCCTTTTTTGTAGAACGCTTTGTCTTTTGCCTTAAAATACGCCTCAGTTTCTGATATCACTTCTTCATTGGAGCCAAATCTCTTTCCCTGGAGCATTCTTTTGAGGTCTGCAAACAGCCAGTAGTCGCTGGGGGCCAGATCTGGAGAATAGGGGTGGTGCGGAAGCAATTCGAAGTGCAATTCATTTAGTTTTGCCATCATTGCAATCGACTTGTGACACTGTGCATTGTCTTGGTGAAAGAGCACTTTTTTCTTCTTCATTTGTGGCCGTTTTTTGGCGATTTCTTCCTTCAAACGTACCAATAATGCTATATAATATTCGCTATTGATGGTTCTTCCTTTCTCAAGGTAATCGATGAACAAAATACCTTGTGCATCCCAAAATATGGAGGCCAAAACCTTGCCTGTTGATGTTTGGATCTTTGGTCGCTTTGGACGGCTTTCACCTGCTGCTGGCCATTCATCTGATTGCCGATTTGACTCCAGAGTAAAGTAGTGGATCCATGTTTCATCCATTGTCACATATGTACACAAAAACTCCTTTTTGTTGCATTGAAACAGTTGCAGACAACGCTCTGAATCGTCGACGCGTTGTTGTTTTTGATCGACTGTGAGCAAACGCGGTACCCACTTTGAACACAGCTTTCTCATTGATAAATGTTCATGCAAAATGGTGAATACACTGCCTTCTGATATCTTCAACTCCTCTGCTATTTCACGCAACTTCAATTTACGATCGGCCAAAACGAGTTTGTGGAGTCTTTTGGTGTTTTCCGGGACAACTGACGAATTTGGGCGACCCGAGCGTTCAGCATCATTTGTGTCTGTACGACCATCTTTAAAATCAGCATACCACCTCTTAACCGTTGTTTTCGACGGAGCTGAGTCCGAATAACATTTATCAAGCCATTGTTTGGCTTGAACAGTATTTTTTCCCATCAGAAAGCAATGTTTTATCAACACACGAAATTCAGATTTTTCCATTGTTTTGAAAATTTGCAACAGTAGCTTCACTTAAATAACTGTAATTTGTAAACTAATAATCCGATTGGGCTCAAAATTTGACATGTACCATTTGTGAAGGTTATTACTTTATAAAAATCATATGGATTTTTTATTAGTGACGCAATCTATATGTCAGGCCCGGGACTTATTGAGTGATGTTACGTTTTGAATGAAAGAAGTTTGAGGGAAGACAATATGTTTTTAAAAAAATCACATTGAGTTTATTTATCTAAAGAAAGAATAAATTCTTGATAACCTACACAGAATTTAATTTGACTTTTAATATGAATTGCCTCTTAGAAATAGAAAAAGGAAAAAAAAACATATGCTGTAAAATTATTACTATTTTTCGTTCAGGATGTTTTAAGATCGTAAAGAAACACCAGCTTTCATTTTTCGATAGTGAAAAAACGAGCATCCTATTAAACCATCTGTGATTGAAAACATGTTTGGGTTTTATATCTATTTCATCTGATAAGGTAGATAAATTACCATAAAACGTACTGAAAGAACTCGACACCAATTTCTACAATTACATTTAGCGAAGTTGTTTTCTTCCCTTTTTAATTTGTCCATTTTCCCCCCAACATTCTGTAAAATGCTGTCAAAAGCTGGAAATAAGACAGTGAGGTTAAGCATGAAGCATCATTCTTCTGGTCACTGAACTGTTTATTTTTTAAAATTAAATTTCATCCATTGCCAAAATGTCTTGGTCTTAACTTATTTATTTATTTTTCTATTAAATAAATTTACATTTGATTTATTCATATTGAGTCATAATCATTGACATTGTAATACAAAAATTTCTTTTTTGTAAATTGAATTCATGTCCTTAAGTGAAATCAGGACAAAATCACCTTGGTTTGCTGACAGTATTATTGTTTTTGTTAAGGTTAGAGACATACCTTAAAAAAAACCTAATCAGTTTTTAGTCCAAATGATATTTTAAAAATTAGATAAAGAGGCATTCTATTGACTTTGTCTTTGAATAATTATTTCCACAAATTTTTGTTACAAAATACACTAAAAATTTGTTTGAAATCCGTTAATTATTATAATCTACTTAGATCAGTAAACTAAAAAAAATCTATTATTTTTCCTGAGGTAATTTATGAACATACTTTATCAAACTTCTGAAAACAATTATTTTCACACACCTCACTAAAAAAGCAGTTATTTTCAATTGTTTTGAAATTTTTATATTAAACTCTTTCGTAATAACAAATGGACATCAGTACATTGTTTATTTAAATTTTTATCAAATAATCTGTAAATGATTACATACTACTTTTTTTCATTAAGAAATAACTTAAAGACCATTTCCTGTTTAAAGTAAATTTTTATATCCCCTCTTAAGAATTAAAATAATCATTTTCAAATAAAAAAAATCCGTATTAAAAATTATCTTGAAAACCTGAAAGGATTCAGTAATTTATTTGAACTCTTTTTGATTTAAAATTCGACTCAAAAACAAATAATTTTTTAGTTTTATGTTAAAAAAAAAATGAAAATACTGCCAAAAGTTAATTGTTAAGTTCGGACTCCTTATGAACAAGTAATGAAATATTGGATGATTTTGCTAGAGAAAAAGAAGTTACTTATCAATAAGGAAGTAACGTAAAATATACCAGGTAAGTAGTTACTTTTTTGTTGACCGAGTAAAAATGAAGAAGAAATTGGGAGTTGTCAAAATTCAACTATCAGCATTAAGACTTTTTAAATGGAAAATTCATTAATATATTAGAAAATTTAGTTTGATGGATAAGAATTTGCTGAAAAAAGACAATTTATTTCAAATTTTGAAAGTAATAACTTCATAAAATATTTGTTTTTTGTTGTATATGTATCCACTAATTTATTTATTACTAGTGTTAAAATTAGTTAAATCATTACAACACATAACAATGGACCATAATGATTCTGATCCTTTTGTTTTGAAGTCTCATTTAACTGGAAATTGCTTTATTCACCAAGTCTTTAATAGAATCTCGCTACTATGATGTACTGTTTTTGGTGGGTAACGGTTTTATACATAAATATATTGAATGAGGCTTTTAGTAGTAAACAAATCACCGACTTTCTGATATGAAAATATAAAAATGAATAAAAAACATTATGAAACAACTGTTGTGTGTATAGTGACAGATGATTTATGATTATTTTACTTTATGTTGAAAAATAACGCTCACAATATTAAGAGATTTGACAAATTTTAGCTCCAATTTTGTTCGCATAACACTTGACGGCAATTTTAATGTTGATAAATTTCAGAGGTTTTCCGTTATAAAATCCCGATTTGCTTTGTAGAAACGAGAGTTTTTAATAAAATGAAATAAATGCGTCAAGTGTTAAAATAAGTAAAGAGAAACCGTTTGAAATGATTGTCTTGTTGACTCATGCAATTGTTCTGAGTCATTCATTTGGTTCTGGTGTTAAATAGTCACAACTAATTTAGTTACTGCCAGAACTACACATAATTTTGCACTATGACTAAAGTAACTAAAATAAATGATAAAAGTAGTACACACAACACAATGAACTCAGGCAAAATTATTTACCTAATATCGGAGAAGACGGCCGAATTATTTTTTTAAAGAACTTTGTCAATGTCAAACGGACACTTGTTGTTTTTAGTCCAGGTTAAAAACGCTGTAAGTTTTAGTAAATGGCCCGTTTCCTAATATTTTTCTCGTTCCTCAATGATTCTTGAGTTGGAAAAATAAGATCTAAAAAAGTTCAGCTTCGGGTTACCCTTACATCGCTTTTAACATGGACTATTTCTCAAGTGTTTCAATTTTCTGAAGACTTTGTATTGTATGTAATTTTTGGTCCTTCTTTCCTAAAATCGTTAGAAAAAATTCTATAAAAAAGAATACCTCTCCAAAAACGACTCGTTTCCTAATTTATTTAAAAAGACCAGATGAAAAGTGATGGCGATTTTTAGGGTGGTGGATGTATTCTAATATATTTTCCGAAAAGAAGTAATTTACTAAGCCTTTCGCTTAGATGTGGCATAAGGCCATATGAATGGGGCTCTCAATGAGACTCGAACTCACTCGTGAAGGTTTATTAGTCTAACATGCTAACCATTATACGACTCGAAGTTTAGATCATATTTTAAAAAAAGTTCAAATCATATTTTTACGTTAGTGAGTTTTAAGCCCAGACCAAAACGATGTATGGTGCAATGGGGTAGTTGGTATGACCCTATGATTTTGAGGGACATACCCTCCCTGGTGTGTGTGTGTGTGTGTGTGTGTGTGTGTGTGTATATATATGTGTGTGTGTGTGTGTTTTGCTCGGGTTTGTTTGTGAGGGGAAAAATCAGAAAATTTCTTTTATATATTTATTGCTAATAAGTTATTAGTATTATCAAAAATTCATATTCTTACTTAAACTTTGGTACCTTCCCCCCCAAAAAAATAACAACAAAAAAACAAAACAAAACAAAAACAAATTCGACATGGAGGTTTCCAAGCTCGACAAGAAACACCTAAAGAAGGCGGAAGGGTACATCGGCTGAAACATTGCCCATATAACAATAAAGATGAGGACAATAGTCCGAATACTCTAAAAAATGCAGACAAATAAAAAAACAAAAATTATTTTTCGTCTTTAAAGTTAAAAAAAAATGGTAGCCCCTGTTAATTAAAATAAGAAGTTGCGTATTTGTGCAGATAATATTCTTTTCGATTTTTTACCTGGCACTCGTGCCGGAGGTACATAGGTAAGTAAAATAATCAGCTTTGTTTCAGGGCGCCTTCCCTACAAGGCAGCATTCAACCCCTTGCTTAAAAGGGGTAAAGGCTAGGTTTATTACTCAGTGCTTGAGGCGACCCTGAAGAGGAACGCTGACGGAACCAAGCAATTTTTGCGCCCACCCTCCGGGAAGATCGCTTCTTGCGAGATACTCCCCATATTAAACTGATTTTGTGGCATATTTTAGTTTCGTGGGGAACCGAATAAATACTCAAGCATTTCATAATAATCAGGTTGTATTGAAAAATGCATTTCCTCGGAAGTTGGTACAGCAGTGATTTTGCTAATATAGTAATTTAGTCCTTCATATTTATTTTATTGTATCTGTTGAAAAACACTACACACAAATTTCATTTTTTATATTTAGTGAAAAATTAACTTTGCAGTTGTGTACGTAATACACAGAGTAACACATTGAGGAATTTATGGGATCTCTAAACGGAAGGATGATTTTAAAAAAGCGTCATTTTTTGTTTAATTATTTAATCAATAAACTTTCCTATTGAAATAAAAGAAAGCCAATAGATATGTTTTAATTCTCCCCCTCTCTTCCCCCCTCTCTCTAATCTTTTTTTAAACGTTAGTTTTGATTTTTGAATTATCACATGAGACCTTCATTTTCAAGGAAAATAATTTTTAATCAGTCATACAGTGACATTTAAATGTTTTACTTCGAGGCGTTTGTGCGTGTAATTATTATGAATAGAAGCAGATGAGAAAAGATGATTATCGTCGTTTTTATTTACTTTTTTAGAACTTCGAGATAGATAAAAAAAAAAAAAAGTATTAGAGCAGTGTACTAAATATAATACTGTCGACCGATACCCACTTAATTGTCAATCGCATTTATGTCCGTAGACACGTAAGTCTGTTTTTGTCCCTCTCAAAACGCAGCTGTCATTTACTAAGCTTAGCTAAGCTCACGGCCAGAAGTATGGGGCACCCAGTGAAGATTGAACTCAGTGACAATGGTTTGTTAGCCTAGCCCGAGAATCATTATACCACGAAAGGTGCTCAGTTATCTACTAAGTTTAGCTTAGTTTGATACATGGTCAGAAGTATGGGGGCACTCTGAGAACTGAATACACTATCACTGGTCTGCTATCCTAGCTTGCTAACCATGACACCACGCGACCACATTCGATTTTTTTTGTCCTTGTGTATGTGTTTGTTTAAATTGTTAAAAAATGTTTGCAATTTTAGTGATCAATTTTTTATTATCTAGGCCATATACTAGTTTATTTTGACTACTGGCTATACTGCTTAAAACTGTTTTAGTAAAGCATAAAAATATTTTTTTAGTTTGTATAAAAAGACATGTTTCTGAAATTTTCCCTCTCTAATATTACAATTTCTATTATTGCCCAAGAATTAATGGATTGTGTTTCAAAAGGAAACCAAACTTTAAAAACACTGAGACATTTTACTGGTATGGTCTTAACTGAAATGTTATGTCATAATCTTGACTTAAAAAAGAATACTGCATGTTGATGAGTATTAAAGCTACTATAAATGTGTGTATTTATCCAACCCCACCGCTGTGAGCAGGATGCTACACAAGGTCAATTTTTAAATGGAGTACAACTGGTTTGAATTCAGTTTTCCTTCTAGACCAGTAGTCATACCTCGGTTAATGAGCAAGTCGGCCCTCCTGTTTACTCATATTTAAGTTCCCAAGGGTATTAGGGCATAGAAATTACATCAGTAGGGATTACACCCCTTGCTTTGCAAATAGTACTTCTAATGGCCGTTAAGTGGTGTGACCAAAATACCATATAAAAGGGCGCAGCTAAATCGAAAATCTTCCCCTCTTCGACGACGAGAAATACGCACGAGTGTGTGCTTTCTCCGAAAGAGTTGCTATCGCCTTAACAAACCTCGTGTCGTATCACACATAGTACCATGACGTAAATCTTCACACAACAACTTTTATTCTTTAAAGAACTCTCCACAATGTACTCTTTCAGAATTTCATGTCATTAATGTATCCATTCTATTTAGTTTTCTCATGCAATAAATATGTTAATTCGTCGTGAATTGTTTTATATTGTTTAGCACGAAGAAATATTAAACCATAATTTCCTCTGCTACAAGTGTCTGAATTGTGTTACTTACACTCAAATAATTGTGGTGGTGTTTGGGAACTCGAATACGGTAAATTTTGGAAAATAAACCTTCAAGTAATCAGTACCAAAGCCCACTCGATTCAATTCCCATAAGGTCTATGTAAAAAATTAACAGCCTTCTCCGGGATTTGAACTCGGTTAGTCCATTTCCTACTATCGTTACGTCATGCGTGCGTGTGTGTGAGTGATTTTTCACCACATGTTGAACAAACGAAGAACAATATATTTGGGTGAAATTTTATTTCAAATTCTAGTCAACTTTTGTTTTTTTTTCTAACGCTGCAACAGGGGGAATATTATTAAAGCTATATACAATATCCCAAGTTTTACAAGAGTCTCAAATTTGGAATAATATCCCCAAAAGATAAGCATTTTTGTCAAGACATTTCTCCTTGCCTAGCCGTCCTTGCTCTCACTTGATTTGACTCCATCAAACATTTTTGTTCCCAAAGCAGAAATCTGTGGAAAAGTTGTTCATATGAGATGATAAAAAAAACTGCTTTAAGATCTGCATTGTTTCTCTTAAAACAACTTAAAGCATTTCAGAACTGGGGAAAAGATGCTAGGAATAGTGTCAACAGAAAGTGGGACTATTTTGAAGTTTCATAGAGAAACTGATCAACTAAAAGATTTTATTTCTTATGAAATGGTCGCAATGACTGAAGAACTTCAGGGTGAGTCTTCAGGAGGTTAGCTTGTGAGGTTTGGTTTAGTTTTATGGCATATCAACCATGGTTGGTTATTTAATGCCAAATCCTGTTTTTACATATATATTAAATATATGATTTGTAAACACAATTTGTTTGTACAGTTAAATGATATTACAGTTCTATTTTTAACAATTCAAAATAGCATAAGTCAACAGGTTCCAAGTATTGCTATGTATCACTAAGATTTCAATTAAATATCAGTCATTTATTTAAACACAGTTAAATGATCAGTTCTATTGAGCATAAGTCATTTGTTTACGCTCAGTTTAAATGTCAAACAGTTCTATTTGACCCTTAGATAGGACCTTTTCAGGAGCTACCACTCCTGGCCAAAGTGGACCTGGGAGCAATGGCAATGAAGGGGTACCTCACATCCCCCAAAGTTCTGGCATTACTAAAGCCTCACCATCAGATTGTTTAGTCATATGTTTAGGACACTCGTTGGGAGGGGGATCTTACCTCTCTGTAGACACCTCCAGCTGAGTGGACCGAGCTTGTGAGGGCAATCATTTGGATGATATAGTTTTTAAAACAAAGTGTTCTGTAAGCAGGGTGTAGAACATGCTGACTGTATCCTCTACTCAGGAGTATGTTGGGTATGACACTTAATGGCGTGTGGGAGTGAGGTTCCAGTTCTGGAGATCTGGGGAGTGTGGAATACTTCTTCATTACCATTACTCCCAGGTCCACTCTGACTCCAAGTGGTTGTACCTGTTAGGATCCCAGCTACGAGTCAAATAGATCTATTTAAAAATTATTTATATTTGATAGGACTATTTGGTAAAATAACTTTTAAGAAACTACATACAAAAAATGTAAATAAATGTAGAATGAATGCAAATCCCAAATCTCTTGGCATAAAATAACCCTAGATGTGTTGATAGGCCATTAAAATCAATCAATCAAAAATCAGTGGCAATAACAAATATTGTTCTCTTTTATAGTAAAGAAATCATGTAAATGTTCCTTTTTTCTTTCATGTTTCAAACACGAGATCATCAATGGTTGGATCATGTTTATCTATATTTGTAAAAGATTTATATAAAAAAAGTTAATCAGGAAAAACAAGACTATTAGCACATAAATCATATCTTAAAGATTCTTAAAGATAATTAAGTTTTGATGAAAATAATAAGTCGTACATATAAATGGTTGGCTCACTAGCAAATATCAAAAATTACTAAGCTTTAGTTTTCTTTTGTGTTTATTGTTTTCAGTGTGAGGATGTTAATACAAGATTGCTTTTATTTTTACCTGCTAAACCTTTGGTAATTCAATGGTTTAATTTGAAACTATTACCAGATATTAAAGGTTAATGACCTTTTTAATGCTTTACTGATGAATCACGTATATATCTTAATATTTACAATACAACTAAATAAATCAAATAGATTGTGAAACAAATAAATAAGCCAAAAAAAAAAATATTTTACTCATTTATGACCTTCCACTAAACAATAATTATTTTATTAAAAGTGATTCCTCTTTTAGTGTTCTGGTTTTTATCATTATTGAATTGCATAACATTCACTTTAACATTATAGTGTATTCAAAATTCTAGAAAAAAGATTCTAGAGAGTACTATTTGATTTTTTATCTAATTCTTTGCTCTTTTTCAAATTCTTAAAATTTAAAAAGAATTCACATATAATGCTCTGATTTATTTGTTACACACACACACACACACATATATATATATATATATATATATATATATGCATTTTTTGGTGGACATTGGCCTAATGAGTATAGTGTTCGCCAATGGTCCGGGAGACCAGGGTTCAATCCCAGATTGAGTCTTACCAAAGACTAAAAAATGGTACTTGATGCTTGCCTTGCTTAACACTCAGCATTATAAGGTATGGATCAAAGATAACGTGGAGCAATCCAGGGAAAGGAGTAGTGCCCTTCCCTACACCTTGGTGTAGTAGCTATTGAAAAGGGAGCCTTCGGGTCACCCTTGACTAAGGTGTCTAACTTTACTTTTACTTATTTAATTTCCTTTTTAGTGCCTTGGCTTTCTTTATTGTTGGATTGCACAACTTTCACTTTGACATTATGGTGTGCTTGAGCTCTTGAGTGAGAAATGTTAGAAGGTAGATGTGTTGTTGGTCTTCTCTTTCTTTCCTTTTATGGATATATAAACATTCTGCCCTTTTCACGTGAAGGAGATCTTACACTTCTAGCTAGGTAGGCCGTGGGTATCTAGTGGCGAAGGTTGAAAGATAGACATGTCGTTAGACTTTTCTTCTCTTTCATTCCTTTGTGGATATATAAATATTCTGCCCTTTCCACATGGGAGAGACTTTATACTCCTATGTAGGTAGGATATTTCTATTGAGGAAAGTTGGAAGGTAGATGTGTTGTTGGTTTCTCTCTCTCTCTCTCACTTACCTGCTGACCCATGTTACAAACCCATGTGCATGGGTTGGCTCAGTCTATCAATCCCTTCTGCTCTTAGCTGATATCTTTACAACAGTATTAATATAAAGATAACTGAAAGTATAACTCTAGAATTCATATGGAAATCAGACCTGACCGATAAAATGAAACGCAGTTTCTTCCAGGCAGCGGTCGTATCGATACTGCTGTATGGATGCACTACTTGGACGCTAACTAAATGGCTGGAGAAGAAGCTGGACAGCAATTACACAAGAATGTTGCGAGCAATATTGAACCTGGTGGCAACATCCCACAAGGCACCAACTATACGGCCACCTGTCTCCCATCATGAAAACTATCCAAGTTAGATGAACCAGACATGCAAGACACTGCTGGAGAAGCAGGAACAAGCTCATAAGTGATGTACTCTTATGGACCCCCACATACAGCTGAGTAAAAGCAGGACGACCAGCTCGAACATACATCCAGCAGTTATGTGAGGATATGGGATGTAGCCCGTGGTGTAATGGTTATCGTCGCAGGAGTTGGACACGGTGGCATGAGTTCAAATCCTGGACTGATTGCATTTCACATAGCACTAATACCCTTGGGAAAGGTATGAATCCAATTATTCTCCCTCCAGCTATGGGTAAATAGTAGGGCAGACTAGGTTCTTCAGCCTTGGTGAGGCAACTAGTCTAGGAGAAGGAAAACTCTGAATTCAAACCTGTTAAACTCCGCTTAAAAAATTGACCTTGTGTCATATCCTGCCCGAGCGGAGGGGTTGGGTAAATATGATATGGGATGTAGCCCTGAAGACCTGCTGGAGGCAATGAACGATAGGGAGAAGTGGCGAGAGAAGGTCAGGGATATCCATGCTAGCGGCACGACATGATGATGATGATGATAACTCTAGAATGATCGGTTAGTTGAGCTTGCACTACACGCAGTCCACTTTTTGAGTAAGATGCAGAATCTCCATCTCCATCTTATTTCAGAGTTTTTCCTCTCCTAGATGGGCTGCCACCACTGTGGCTAACAAGTTCACATCTACTCCCAAATAGAGTACACTGGTGTACATTATGGTGCGGTTTTATATTGGACCTTTCCTTGTCCTAGATGGGTTACTGTCACCACAGCTCAGGAGCCCCATCTGCCCCAATATATATATCAGAGGTGTCCTTCTCCTAGTTGGACTACCTGACAAAGAATAAGGGGTCCAGACACTCTCAGAAATAATGATGTACAAGGTGGCCATTGAGCAAAAAAAAGCTTCCTCTGCCTTTTGACAGGTCTTATTTTTCATCTTGCAAGGTGTCGAAAAACTTAGTGGGGTTACTGGTTTAGTCGCCAATGACCTGACTAGAATGATAAGTAGGTATGTACATAAAAGTGTACATATACCTTACTAAAATTCTCATGTTATATGTGTTATGAAATAGCCGAGGGATTTCGGTTCATGCCTTTGAGTTTAGTTAGGCTGAGAACCTTTTGGCTCAGCACATGGGTTGGTTGGGTGTAAGATTGAAGCAGGTGTTAACGCGCGTGTGCGCGAGCGGGCGGATGGAGGTGTCACTCAGATGTCATAACAGTCCGAGACGATACTGGGTGACAAGGTGCGGGTGACATCACGCACCGGAAGCATGCGGAAGTTTGTGTGAGAATTTGAAAAAAATAAGAGTCGGGTTTTGGACACTAAACGAGAAGGATCGATTTTGGAGCTCGCAGGCGCGAGGCGAACTTGCGCCCTATGGGGGGCCGCTCGAGTTGGGGGCCAAATGAATAAGACAGCATAGAAGATTGTGTCTCTCCTCCTTACGTCGAAACCTTTAACTCAAAGTTAATAAAAAGGTTTCGAACCTGAACAAGAAGTAGTTACGTGTTTTTGAGATTCCTGTTCTTTATATGTTCTGTAGTAATGAACATTACATGTCTATTTCGCACATGGCCATATTTGTGTATATGGCTACACAACATATGTAGCTATAACCCAGCAAAAACATCACATCATTGAGAGATTTTTATTAGAGCAATACACTTTGTAAATGAATGATTATATTGTGGGGTCTACATTTGTGCTAAACATAATTTTTTGTTAATCATCAAAGTTCTTGATATAATGGCAATAACTATAAAATACCAAGTAGTATCCTTTGATCCTTCCTAAATAGAAGTATCAGTATCATAATGGACTGTTGTTTAAACAGGTTTATGGATTGTCTATTATAGAGATAAATGTTTATTGTGATGTAAGTTATTGTCATAGGAAATGGACATGGTGACCAGAGTTCAAATCCTGGATTAGGCTGCTTGCATTTCATGCCATGCTTATATCTGTTTGAAAATTATGACTCCAACATTCTTCCCTCTTGCTCAGTTGGGTGGGGCTGGAGAATACAGCAACTGCATCTCTGCAAAGAAGTAAAACTCCCACCTTCACCCCAACGAGTGTCCTGTTTATGACATGAAAACAACTGATGGCGACGCTCCAGGCCTGGAGCTTTTGGGAATATGGAGTACCTCTTCATTGCCATTGCTCCTAGGTCCACTACCGGAGTTGTAGCACCTGATAGGGCTCTATCTATGGGTTGAATAGAGCTGTCTGGCATTTAAACTGTATGCAAACAAATGACTTATATTAAATCAAATTGTTAGAAATAGAACTATTTGACCATTTAATTGTTTATAAACAAGTGACTGATGTTTAATTGAATTGTGAGTGATACATAGCAATATTTGGAACAATTTAACTGTATGCTAATGAATGAGTGACGTTGAATAGAATTATAAGTGTTGATTAGCAATACTTGAAACTCTTTAACTGTGTGCCTAAGTTGAATTGTTAGTGTTACATAGTGATGATTACAAATCATAGGTATAACCATTTAACTGTATGCAAACAAATGAGCTATAGTTCATTTAAAAACATAATCTACTAACTATGCGTTTACAAATCATATATGTTTAAGGAGGATTTGGCATTGAATAACATACAAGGGTTGATATGCTATAAAACCCAACCTACCAAACCTATTATCTCCTCAGTTATGGGAAAATAGTAGGGCAGTCTGTGCTTTTTAACCTTGGTATGGCAACCAGTCTAGGAGAAGGAAAACTGTAAATTCAAAGCAACTGTACTTCACTTAAAAACTGACCTTGTGTTATTTATATTCAGCTTGTGGCAGAGGGGTTGATACATAAATGTGCATCTTTGCTGAACAGATTTTGTGTTTTATGCAATGCAAATACTTTAAAATGCTTTTTTAAAGATTAAAAAAAAAGAAGCTTAAGCCAAACTGTGCCAATGTTTTCCTTTGATACAGAAATATATTAAGTGTGAAACTCGGTGAAAACAAAAAGATAAAATATTTTCGTGCATTTTAAGATTATAAGATCAGTTATCTTCCTTTCGTCCTCTTTCCTACCTCGTGTGCACTATTATTGAAAAGAGGCAGGCTGGATGGGAAGATTAAGTTCTTAATCCCTCATGATAAAAGATTATAGATATCTTTCAAGGATAACTGCCCTGCAATCTAAAACTATTATTATTGCATAAAAAGATTGGGATTTAGCTATTAAACACTAAGGTTATTTGAGTTGTTATTTGGCTTATCATTAACTATTACCTGGGCTGCTTCATTTAATATCTAGGTTATATTAATGAAGCTTCTAAAATTAGTTGACCAGTTCATATACTTCAGTAGCAATATCTCCTCTACTGAAAGCAGTATCAATATATGCATAGGTAAAGCATGGACTGCTATTGACAGGTTACTGAGCTTATGGAGATTTGATCTCTTTGATAAAATAAAATAGGAATTTTTTACTGTGTCAGTACTACTATATGGTTGCACCACTTGGATTTTTATTCTCATTCAGTATACTGTTACAGCATCTAATCAGTTGTTACTAAAAAGTTGGGAATACAACAAAATTATATGTAGAGGTAGCATCTTGATCTAGCATTCCTATGGTGTGACAGAAAATCAACAAATTCTGGTGGTATTGTTAGATAATATTGGGGTGTGACTGGATTAGTGATAATGAAAATTTAGCCCTGAAAGGATACCTGAATTCAGAATTTTTTTTGTACTTATATATATATATATACCAGCCCATTGGTATAATGGTTAAAGTGTTTGCTAATGGTTCGGAAGACTGGAGTTCTACCCCAGGTCGAGTTATTACAAAGATTCAAAAAATGGTGGTTGATGCCTTGTTATTTAATACTCCGCATGATTAGGTAGAAATTAAGAGTCAGTGGAGCAATTCAGGGAAAAGAGTAGTGCCCTCCACTACATCTCGGTGTAATAGGTATTGAAAAAGTGAGCCTTTGGCTTACCCTTGACTATGGTTGACTTGTGCGTGTATATATATATATATATATATATACTCACACACAAAGCTAATGAGAATTTCAGTAATATATATATAAATAGATATCAAAAGTCAAGTTAATGGAGATGTCTTAGGATTTATTTGTTTTTGAAAATTTAATTTTGCTGGTGGTATGTATTTACCCAACCCCTCTGCTATAAGCTAAGTGTACCTCTGTGAAATTGCTGATTGTATTTCATCAAATCTGAAAAATCTGAACATATTCCTTCTTTTCCTGCTGGAATTTATTGATTTAAAGATCAGAAAGAAAGAAAAAAAAATGAAGAGTGAAAAGGTGAAACTGCCGGATATGCGATTCTCCTGGGGAAAAACTATGTGTTGCTTTGTAGTCCTAATGTCGTAAAAAGAAGAATAATTATACTTTTTTAGGCATGCATATTGCTTTGACCCTGCCAAGTCACCACTATTGCCCTGAGAGGTGCCATGAAGGGAAATTACTTGGCATGGTTCTCTGATGACCTGACAGGTTATAGGAAACGGCCTTCTCTCCATTCCCTGGACCTGCTGTGATGTTTCTTGCCATTCATGACTGAAAAGCAATAATTCATGATTACAAGTCTCATTCCAGGAAATCTATTTCTTAGACAGCACCTCCCAATTGTAGAGTGTATGTATACTTTGAGGCCTTTGATATGAATGTACCTCTTCAATGCTATTGCTTGTCCACACTGTCAGTGAGATTGTTAGATACAAATTAATATACTATAAATTGCCTGATATCTTTCCCTTATATCTGTTTTTTTTTCTCTTTCAAAATCTGATGTGCAGGGTTGCTTTGGTTTATATCTTATCTTCTCTCTTCATTTATTATATATATATTTAAAAAAATTTTTTATCTAGAGATAAACCCAAGAACACACTTACCAAGGATACTTATCTTAAGGCAAAAGGAAATGAGGAATAGTTCTGTATGATGCTTTTGCATGTCAATATGGAAAAAAAAGTTATTGGTACATATACTGATGGAAAATGAAATTGCTGATTTTTGCCTCAGTACAGTATGTTGGTGTAATTTATGATTGATAAATTATTTAAAGTCTTCAGTGTGGAATAATGTATAACAGGATGATGTTAGCTAAGTACAGATCTGTGCTCATATACAAGAAAAATATACAGTATATCAATATGGGATTTGGGTACTGTTGATACACCCTTTTGGAACCTGTATATATATTAATCTGGTTAGCTAGTTTAATGTAATGTCAAGTCTTGTTGAGTTATTTTCTGGCAATTTAACAATTATGGCCTCTAATTATTTACAGTACAAAAATGTATTTTCACAATTATTTGAAACAGGTAATGTCATATGGGAATAAAGTGAGACACTAGCATTTGAACACTGATCGCCAGTAAACAGAAATAGCAAACCTCCAAATAGTATAAAGATAGGTACCATACTGTTAGAGTAGAAAACATTAATCAGTGAACTTCCTTGAGAAATGGACTTCAGCGAGAGAAAGACTTCAGTAATAGCTTGGCTGGTTCACTTGTTTCAAAGCGATTCTGTTATTGTTCTAGGCAAGACTGTAATGTTATGAATAATAACAATCTTTTGTTTGACTTATTTTCCATTAATGTATTAATTTTGGTTGGAATGAAATACTTATGCTTTTATTGAATTGTCTGTCAATTATTTCTTCTTTTTATGCACATGTGAGCATTACAAAAGGTAAACACTTATTTTAAAGAGATCTATTGACTATTACTGATCTTTAAATCCATAAAATCCACCAGAAAAAGAAGGAATACATTCAAAAGTTCCATATTTGATGAAATATAATTAGCAATTTCATAGAGGCACACTTAGTGTTACGGTTATCATCATAAGAAATGGAATCAGCTATCTGAGTTCAATTACTGGATGAAGCTGTTTTGTTTCCTTTTGTGCTAATGCCTTTGGAAAAGTTATAAATGTATCTCTTCTCTCCCCAGATATAACAGCCCAGTTGGCTGGGGCTGTAGAATACATCAACTGCATCTCTGCAGAAAGGGTAAGACCCCACCCTCAAAGAGTGTCTTGGTTATGACACTAAACAATCTGAGGGTGAGGCTCCAAACTTGGAGCTTTGGGGAATTTGGGGTTCTCTTTCATTGCTGTTGCTCCTTGGTCCACTCTGATTCAAAGTGGTAGCACCTACTAGGGTCCTATCTATGGGTCAAAAAGAACTGTTTGACATTTAAACTGTCTAAACAAATGACTTTGTTAAATTAGATTGTTAGAAATAGAACTGTTTGATCATTTAACTGTGTGTAAACAAATGAATGATGTTTAATTGAATTGTTAGATACATAGCAACAGTTGGTACTGTTTAACTTTGAGCAAACAAATGATTAATAGTATATAGAATTATTTGTGTTAGATAGAAATACTTGAAGCCATTTAACTGTGTATAAAAAATGAGCTCAGGCTTATTTAAAAATGTTCTTTACAAAATGTGCTTACAAATCATATATATAATATATATGTATAAAGAGGATTTGGCATTAAATAGCCTACAATGGTTGGTATGCCATAAAACCAAATCAAATCAAACCAGATATGAGTAGGGCAGACTTGGTTCTTTAACCTTGATAAGGCAACAAGTGAACAAAGAAAACTGAATTCTGATCAGTAGTACTCTGTTTAAAATTGACCTAACAAGTCCTACTACTCCAGGTCAGCATGGAGTGATAGCAAGGAAGAAGTGACTTCACACTCTCCAGAACTGTAGTCTCACTACCAGATACAATTTAGTGTTATATTCAGGACATTCTTTTTGCAGGGAATGGCCATCATGTATGATATGCACCTTTTAATTTTTAGGTTTAAAAATCCAGAAAAAAGTTCATATTATACACACTTACGCTACTCAATTTATTTTATTTATGTGTATATATATGTATATACATGCACACATAGTTTGTGGGTTAGTTAATACCAAAATTTGGCACAAATAATTTGCATAGAGCTAAATGGTTTCAAGTATTCCTATCTAATATTAATAATTTTCAAATGTATCTATTTGGCCTATAGATGGAATCCTAACAGGTACTACCACTCCAGTCAGAGTTGACAAGTAATACCAATGAAGAGGTACTCCAAAAATCTCTGGAACTGAAGCTTCACCATCAGTTTAGTGTTATATCTTGGACATTATTTTTTCGCAGTGGGGGTGGGTCTTACCCACTCTGCAAGGGATGCAGTCTGTATATTCTCGGCTCAGCCAACAGGATGTGTATTAGTCTGTATATGTTATCAGTTACTGTAATTGAGCTGTATTACTTGTTTGGTTAATCTTGAGTAAATTGAAGAAAAACATATTCAGGATATTGCAATTTTATTTTCTGTCAATGTATTTTTAGAATAAGATGAGTGTTGGTAGTTACTATGTTTTGGACCTGGAAGAAGATCATTAATAAACGGGGCTAGTTAAAGGCTTTATAGAGTCCTAAGTAGGATTTCATTGCCTTTCCCATTGCCACAAACAATATTGATTAATCCAGGCAGATAAGACCTCTCCCACCTCAACTACTGTCCTGGGTATGACACTAAACTGCATCTGATGGTGAGGCTCTGTTTCTAGAGCTCTGGAGAATGTGGAGTATCCTTTCATTGCCATTACTCCCAGGTCCACTCTAATTCAGATTGATAGTACTTTAAGTTCCCATCGATGGGTCAAATAAAGCTGTTCCGTCATTTACTATCGATAATTATTATTAGTTATTTGAAACTATACAGCTTTATGCAAATTATTTATATTACATAGGAATACTTGAGTAATAGAATTACTAGTGCTGAATAGTAGTTTTTGAAGCTATTTAACTATTATGTAAACAATTGCCCAGTCGACTGGGGCTTTAGAATACACCGACTGCATCTCTGCAGAGGGGTAATCCCCCCACCAAAAGTGTCCTGGATATGACACTAAACAATCTGATGGTGAGGCTTCAGTAATGCTAGAGCTTTGGGGAATGTAAAGTACCCTCTTCATTGCCATGACTCCCCACTCCACTCTGGCCTGGAGTGGTAGCATCTGACAGGGTCCTATCTATGTATCAAATAGAACTAAACTATGTACTTATACTAAACTGTATTGTTTAAAATAGAACTGTTTTTTTGACATTGAAACTATGTACTTATGCTAAACTGAATTGTTTGAAATAGAACTGTTTTTGACATTGAAAGTGTGTGCTTATGTTGAACTGAATTGTTTCTAATAGAAGTGTTTAGATGTATAAAAAGGGATTTGACATTAATAACCTACAATAGTTGATTTGCCATAAAATGAAATCAAATGAATGTAAACAAATAATATTAAATGAAATTATTAGTGATAGCAATACTTGAAATGGTATCAAGTATTCCCAACCTAAATGAATAATTTAAAACAGATTTATTTGACCTTTACATGGGATCATAATAGGTAGACCACTCTTCATCAGAAGGGACCTGTTAGTAATAGTAATGAGACAATGACTCTACACTGTATAGCAACAAATGAACTTTAACTTGTTTAAAAATATAGTTACTTACAAACTATTCACTTACAAATGATGTATGTATAAAGAAGATTTGGCATTAAATAACACATAAGGGTTGATATGCTATAAAACACTACTAAACCAAACCAACTCCTTGTCTGTTATATAATACTGAAATTTAATTAATTTGTAAATGTTTGATTGTAATCATAACTAGATTTTCAATGTTCATTGCATTTTTATTTCTCTATAATCATTTCTTAGCACACACTTATATAATCAAGTATTCCTATTTGATATAAATAATTTGCACTGATTTATATGGTTTAAAGTAAGTATTTTTGTTTAATAATAATAATTTGTTTGCACACAGTTATATCAATTATTCCTATCTAAGAGCAATAATTTGGTTCCAAGTATTCTTATCTAAGAGCAATAGTTTGCAAGCATATATATGATTTCAAGTATTCCTATTTAAGAGCAATAATTTACAAGCAATTATATGGTTTCAAGTATTCCTATCTAAGAGCAATAGTTTGCAAGCAATTATATGGTTTCAAGTATTCTTATCTAACAGTAATAATTTGTAAGCAGTTGTATGGTTTTTGATATTCCTATCCATGATTTCAAGTAATTAATGATAATAATCCTTAATAAACAATTATAACTTCAAGTAACAATCAATATAAATAATTTGTACACATTTATATGGTATAAAGTATTCCCAACCAAAATGAATAATTTTCAAACAAATTTATTTGACCTTTAGATGGGATCCTAATTGGTACTACCATTCTGGGTCAAATTGAACTTGTTAGTAACAGCAATGAAAGGGTGACTCTACACTTCCCCTTTCTTCAGAACTGGAGCTTCACCACCAGATCCAGATTAGTGTCATGCTCATGACACCTTTTTTGGAGGTCTTACTCCTCTGCAGAGGATCCACTCAGTGTATTCTAAGCCCCACCCACAGGACTCAAAAATTATTGACTGTCAATGATTGATTCTGTTTTTGAAAATCTAAGCTTTTGTTGTGTATGGTATAGGTATACTAGCTGACATAATGCTTCCTTAGCAAAAAATAAACCAAAAACAACCTGGCATTCTTAGGGGCCCCCTGGTAGCTATGGGGGTTCTAAACAACCACTTACATTGCTTTATACCCCTGGTCAATTCTGGTAATAGGCCAGATAAAAAAACACTCAGTTTTAGTATCCATCCTGGTGTATATAGTTGATAATATTTGCTTGTACAGGCCCTGTTAGTTCATCTTAATGAGGGAGCAGCAGATAAATAGTTGACAAAGAAGTGATTTCTAAATAAATGAGTGTGATATAGACACTATAATTAAGCTTCAATAAATATCTTTAAGTGTTACAGACAAAAAAATACAATTATACATAGTTTTTATTACAGTAGATTAATACATTATTCTTTCCTTTTAATATGATTTCCATAGAAAATACAGATCATGTCCATATAAAAGAAAAGCTATTTTTGAAGTATTCTTTTTAATGTGACTTTTCCCCCACCTCCAAATTCAAGGGATTAAATGTTAATTGTAAATTCCTTTTTTTTTCTTCTTTTTTTAATTTTAAATTGCTGTAAATGGTCAGAGTTTTTGCTTTTGTTCATATGATTTAAAAAAAAAAAATTTGTTTTGTATGACCTTGAAAATAACCAGTGATGCTGCTGAAAGCTCAAAAAAAACAAACAAAACAAACCATATTTATGTAACAACTATTTTCTTTATTTCAAATCCCGTTGATTCAAATCCCAGCTAATTTGATGCTCATGAAATGTAAAATGATACATTGTTAAATACAAATTAACTAAAAGCCAAATTCTGTTACATGGTTATTCAGAAAAAGCACTCATTTATTGATTAGAAATCTTATATTTATTAAAAACTAGTTGAACACATGAAAATTCCTCTTTAATTAGTAGAAACTATATATATATGTATAAAGTGGGCTTGTTAATATATTATTATATGCCAACTGTAGGGTAAAACTCCCTCCAAAAAGAGGTGTTTTGGATATGACACTAAACTGCATCCAGAGGTGATACTCCAGGGTGTATGGAGTTATTATTACTCCCAGATCCACTCTGATCTGTAGTGGTAGAACCTGTAATGGTCCCATCTATGGGTCAAATATATCGGTTTGAAAATGATTATTATTAGATGGGAATATTTAAAATCACATAACAGCAAATTATTTGTGTCTTTTGGTATTGAATGACCTATAATAAGTTGATAAATAAATATACTTAACTCGACTAATATATATAATAATAATAACAATAATAATCAATTGAATTCCATAATTGTGTCTGTATAATAGGAACTTGATTTTTTCCTGAATTTTTAAGTTTAAAAATTTGGTGTACATATTATACACATTAACTGAATATTAATTTTTTTTTACCTACATATGTCACCATATTTGGGGTGGCATAACTAAATGTAAGTTATATCTTTTGTCCAAACTAACTTATGTCTAATAAATGCTTGTGGTTTATGTTACCATAGAGAAATAGCCACTATCATTGGAATGTGTGTTTGTTTATAACTGTGTTTCTCTTTGTGTGATCTTATTTTTACAACAAGCTTGTTGCCTTTTTGTGTGAACATGTCTGTTTTTGCCCTAAATACTGTGTAAATTTTATCTTTCAAATCATAATGTAAACTATATAATTTCTTATTTTTTAATTGATGAAAACTGGTTAAAAAATTGAAGAAAAAAAGAACTATTAAATTTAAATGCTAAAAATTCTAAGTCAGTGTGTACTATATATTTTTCTCTGATTTTTATTCAGTGTTAGATTATACAATTTTCATATTAATGTTAAAGATATACTAAAATAATTTTTACAAGTGCTGATATTTGTAGATAGTTACTGCATTCCAAAATCTTTAACTGCATCAATATAATATTTGTTCATTAGAATTTGATGTATGTTTGCTTTTTAAGTATTGGTAAATTTTTTAGAAGTAGAAAATAAAATAATTATTAGTTCAAATAATGCTGTAATGTTTCAGTAAAAGTGAGAGAACATGGTGGAAAATGATTAAGTTGTCAAGGGGTGAGCTGGTGTGCTAAGAATTTTATAACCAGTTTACCTGCTGATTCATATAGTAAAAGCTTACATTTTGTTTTCTATAGCCTTGAAAATAACCATTAATGTAACATGTAACATTATATTAGATTATTTGGAAAATACTGTCCAATTTATTGATTCAGGAATAAAAGTTTCTTCTAACTTTTATTCCTGAATCAATAAATTTAAATCAGTTTTAATCAGTCAAAATATAATCTCTGAACATTTATACATTTCTGACATCAATCACCAAGGTTATTTATGCCCATACTATAAAACTTGAAAGGTTTTGATGTCAAGAATTCTTTAAATTCTGTTTCTACTTTGGAATGAATATTTTTGATATAAAAAAACAAACAAAAGGGATCCAGATGCTTGAAAAAAGAAGTTAGTCTATGGGTGAGAGATCAGGAGAATATGGTGGATGTAGAAAAGTCTCATATCTAAAGTCAGTGAGCTTCTGCAGTGTCATCTTGGCAACATGTGACCGAGCATTGTCATCTTGACAACATGTGTCCAAGCATTGTCATCTTGGCAACACATGGCTGAGCATTGTCATCTTGGCAGCATGTAGCCGAGCATTATCATCTTGGCAGCATGTAGCTGAACATTATCATCTTGGCAGCATGTGGTTGAGCATTGTCATCTTGACAGTATGTAGCTGAGTATTGCCTTGAAGCAAAATTATAACCAAGCTTGAAAAGTAAACGCATCACTATTTTTTTCCTGTTCATATAAGGGGCATATAACCTTCAAAGCTATTGCAGTGAGTAAAAAAAAAAAATCAGATTCTGACTTTTGAATCATCAAAAAAGTATGTGCAAAAATATTAAAGCAATATTATTATTCAGATTTCTCCAAGGCATTTGACTCTATACACAAAGGAAAGATAAAGCTATTATTATTAGCATATAATCTCCCCAAAGAAACTGTTACCACTATAATGATGCTTTACAGAAACACAAAAGCAATGGTTTACTCACTAACTTCTTTGACTTTGCTGCTAGAGTCTTGCAAGCAGATATGTTAGCACTGTATATATTTATAATTTGCCTAGATTATGTACTACAAACATAAATAGATCTAATAACAGAAAATGGTTTTACATTAAAAAAAGACTAGAAGCAGGTAATATCTCGCAAAAATGTTGATAGATGCAGACTACATAGATGATCTAGTGCTTCTCACAAATACACCTGCCCATGCTGAATCACTGTTGCATAACCTGGAACAAACAGCAGGAGGCAATTAGCTGCTATGTGAATGCAAATAAAACAGAATTCATGTGTTTTAGACTAGAAGGAGCCATCTTTATTTTAAGTGTCAAGCCTCTGAAATTAGTTGACTAGTTTACATACTTTGGCAGCTATATCTCCTCTATTGAAAGTGATGTCATCATATGTATAGAGACGGCACAGAATGTTATTGACAGGTTATTAATTATATGTGAATCTGATCTCTCTGATAAAATAAAACAGGATTTCTTCTAAGCCTTGGGTATGTTGGTACTACTGTATGGATGCACAATCTTGGCTCTAATGAAAAGCATAGATAAAAAGCTAGATTGGAACTACACAAGAATGTTATGTACTGTTTTGAACAAATCCTGAAAGCAGTAACCTACAAAACAGCTGCTCTGCGGCCACCTATCACTCATCTTACAAACTATTCAAGACTTGCTGGAGAAGTAAGGACGACCTCATTAGTGATGTTCTCTTATGGACTTGTACACATTGACCTGACCAGCAAGGACTTACATCCACTGTGTGAACACGGGATGCCGTCTAGGGGAACTGCCAGGAGTGATGGACTATAGGGACAGATAGTGAAAGAAAGTCAAGGAGCTCCATGCTATCTGCATGACTTGATGATAGTTGTGGACCAGTAAAAGATCCGGAAGAAAGACACAAACTCGGGATTACGTGAAACAAGTATATTGAATGAAAGTATAATTACAGCATAGGTAAAAGAGTGTTGAACATCAGTCTGACTGCCAAAGTGTTAGGCTGTAGTTAACTTAACACCGAGATGAATATTCTCCCGGTATTCATAGTAATAGGAAGGGTTCATTATAGTCTGTAAAGTAGGTACCATAACACTTAACGCCGAGATGAATATTCTCCCGGTATTCATAGTAATAGGAAGAGTTCATTATAGTCCGTAAGGTAGGTATCATAACAATGATGAACCTTCAAAATCCAATTCTGAAAGAAATGATAGAAAATTAACCAAGAGGACATTAATCATTAGGAATGTGAATTTTTTTATACAACTATTTATAAAATGATATATTTGCAGAGAATTTCAGCTGTCTATACTAAAATCTGACTGTATTTTTCCAACAACCTAATGATTCACTGACTGTGTCCTGTGTAAGGAAGTAAGACCCCCCCTTCAAAACTGCATCAAGTTGTGAAGCTTCAGCTCTGGAGTGTGGAGTTGCCATTACTCCCAGGTTCACTCTGACATAGAGTAGTAGTACCTGTTAGAGTTCTGTCTGGGAATCAAATAGATCTGTTTGAAAATTATTAGTTGTAGTGAAGTTGTCATTGGGAGAGCTGGTGTGCTAAGAATTTAATAACCAGTTTACCTGCTAACTCACATGCTAAAATAATTCATCTTATGAGTCACTTCATCTATCTATGCTTCCTCTGTCTTCATGTGATGCATGCTAAGTCCTGAGGATGAATGGGGTTTGGGTTCTTTGTATTAATGGCTTATCAACTTTTGTGGGTTATTTAAAACCAAAGTCATCTTTAAAGAACAACAGGACTGGTACTATTTAAACTGTAAACAGAGCTTTTCAAGTAACTATTCTACTTAAGAGAGGTATGACACTCTCAAAAAGAGTGCCTTGTATCTGACGCTAAAGTGCATCTGATGGTGAGGTTCCAGTTTTGGAGCTCTGGGGAGTGTGGAGTACTCTTTTATTGCCATTACTTCCAAGTCCACCTTGGCCCAGAGTGTTGGTACTGATTATAATCCCAACTACGGGTTAAAAAATCCTTTTAAAAATTATTCCTATTTGCTAGAACCATGTTAAAAAAACCTGTTGAGTAATGACTCCATAAAAAATGTAACCATGAATATATGATGAATGTGCTTTCCTAACCTCTAGGCATAAAATAACCCTAGACGAGTTGACATTTACTCAGTTGGCTGGGGCTGTAGAATACACTGAGTAATCCCCCCCCAACGAGTGTCCTAAATATGACACTAAACAATCTGATGGTGAGGTTCTAGTAATGCTGGAGCTTTGGGGAATGCAGAGTACTCCTTCATTGCCATTAGTTCCAGGTCCACTTTGGCCTGGAATGGTAGTACCTGATAGGGCCCTATCTATGGGTAAAATAGAACTAAACTGCGTACTTATGCTAAACTGAATTGCTTGCAGTAAAATTTTTTAAAATTGAAACTGTACTATGCTAAACTGAATTGTTTGAAATAGAACTGTTTTGACATTTAACTGTGTGTAAACAAAAACTTTACTTACACTAAACTAAATTGTTTGAATTAGAACTGTTTGACTAAACTGAATAGCTTGAAATAGAAACGTTTTTTTTACAATTAAACTGTGTACTCATGCTAAACTGAATTGTTTGAAATAGAACTGTTTTTTTTATATAAAAATGAATTTGGCATCAAATAGCCTTCAAAGGTTGATATTCCATAAAACCCAAACAAGCAAACAAATGAGTTGACATGCCATTAAAATCAGTCATTGGTTACTTCAAATTGGTTACAAAAATTATCATCATAAGTTATTTAAACCATATAAACTGCTTGCATAAAACAATACACAACAACAAAAAACAGATTTTATTAAATAACTCAAGAACAGTTGACCTGACATAAAACCAACCAAGCAAATAGATCTTCATTTATATTAGCAGTCTATATTTATTTTAGTTTGCATTGTTATTAGTACGTAAAGTTGGTGACCATAGTTGAAGGTGACCAGAAGGCTCCCTTTTCAATAGCTTCTACACTGAGGTGTAGGGGAGGGCGCCACTCCTTTCCCTGCATTGCTCCACTTTACCCTTGATACGTACTTTATATTGCTGAGTGTTAAAGAAGGAGGTATCAAGTACCATTTTTAAAGTCTTTGGTATGATGCAACTGGGGAAGAAATGTTATTAGTAGTATATCATTTCTATTTAATGCTGTGAAAATATTATGACCTGAAGTATACATGTTTAAATTTAAAGCAGTTTCACTTAGAATCATGTTAAATTCAAAGGTATCTATTCATGATATTAATTATTTTGGATTTGATGTATGTTAGTGTATTCCTCTCATATCTTTATCTATGATGTTGCTAGAGATTTTTAATGTTAATTTTTTTTTTTTTTTTTTTTTTTTTGCTTTAGGAGATAAAAATGCAGAAGAATGTCTAGGTAACATATACTAAATGTCAGAAAAAAATTAGTTTTATTCTTTCCTTTTTGAATAATTTTAATGCTCAGCAAATATTAACTTACATCTTTTCTCTCCATATACACACATACACATGGGAGGTGTGCGTGGCTTGATGGTTATCATAAAAGATGAAATTTGTGAACTGAGTTCAAATTGCAGACAAACCTGTTTATTCTTATCATTAAGGGTTTTTGGACTATTGTCTTCATCTTTATTATTTCCACAACGTTTTGGAAAATATCTGAAAACCCTTGATGATAAAAATCATCAAGCTTCGTCTCAGAAATTTAGACAACTAAACCTGTTTATATTTTAATTTTTACTCATGTACTTGGGAAAAGGATGATTCTCTGTTGTCTCTCCGCTACTTAAGTAAATAGTAAACTGAGTTGTCTAGCTTTTGCGGTGCAACCAGTCTTGGAGAAAAGAAAACATTAAATTCAAAACATCAAGAGCAAGCATAGCAAGATACTCTCCATGTAATATAGCTCTCTAGGAAGGTTTGAGTACTGTAGTAGACTGAGAAGAAAAATCTCATGGGATAATGATGGAGATATATCCTCATTGTGTTTAAAGGTTGCAGTAGGAACAGAGAAAGTTTTTGATATCTGGGATAGTGTGACACCATTCATACTGCTATACAGACTTAGCTTTATGTGGGTTGGCGTGAGTGCATGTATGTGTGTATATATGTGTATGGTTGTGGGTTGATGATGGGTATGTGTATGTGTTTGTCCATATAAGAGCCAAGACATATTTGCATAGGAATCATTAATTTTTTTCTGCTAGTGTAAAATGCAGATGTAAAATAAAAGTGGATCAATAAAAAACTAAAACTTTTATCAATGGCAAATCAACTACAAATAAAATCACCTCTGATTGTTTTTTCATATTTGTACATTTACAAATGGGGTAATAGTTATCATTGTTGGAAATAGACATGGCAACCTGAGTTCAATTCCTGTTTGCATTTGACATAGTGCTAATACCCTTGGGAAAGGTATAGCTTCTTCTCTCTCAAGCTATGGGTAAATAATAGAGCAGACTGGGTTCATTAACCTTAGTATGGCAACTGGTATGTTAAACTCCACTTAAAAATTGGCCTTGTGGCACATCTGGCTTATGTAGAGGTATTGGTAAATAAATGTATATATAATGATTCTGTGTTATCATATTTACCCAACCCTCTGCTCGGGCAGGATATGACACAAGGTCAATTTTTTTAAGCGGAGTTTAACAGGTTTGAATTCAGAGTTTTCCCTCTCCTAGAGTAGTTGCCTCACCAAGGCTGAAGAACCTAGTCTGCCCTACTATTTACCCATAGCTGGAGGGAGAATATTTGGATTCATACCTTTCCCCAGGGTATTAGTGCTATGTGAAATGCAATCAGTCTCATCCAAGATTTGAACTCGTGTTGCCGTGTCCATTTCCTATGACGATAACCATTACACCACGGGCACCTCCAAAATGATTCTGTGTTATCTGTTCTATTACAATCATCAGATGAATCTTCTGTCTGATGGTTGTGGTGACACATGAAATCCCAAGTAAAAGAACAAATAACATTGGATCATAATTTTATATAGGGTTTTAAACCTTCTCTGTTTCTATAGTGTCAAAGACTTTTTGTCATGATAGCAAAATATTTTTGTGTATATGAGATCTTGAATAACAATTCCATTTTTCTCCATCTTATTTTATTACAAGTAATTTTTATATTTGCTTTCATTTCTAATGAAAAAAAAAACCTAGTTAATTTAGGCATTTTTAATGACATTATTCTGTATTTTTTGTCTACTAATGAGCCAAAATGTGAATGTTATATGTAAACGTCACACATTCCATAAAACATATGATGATTAGTCCATGATAAAATGCTGAAATTTAGAAATGGATGAATAATAGATATTTACTTTTAAAGGATGTCATCATCTTCCCAAGAAATGAATAAAGAAAATTTATTAAACATTGTATTTTTATTTTTATTTTTGGTTGACTCTCGTCAAAATCAGTATTGTCCATCAGGATGTTGCAATTTTATTTTCCATTGGTATATAAATGGATTTGCTTGAATATTTGCTTCCAACAACAAAACAAAATTAAATATTACATGCTATTTAATGTGATGATATTATGTATTGGGAGCCAATTACTGAAGATTTGTAATATACAACTAAGGGATTGTGATAAACTAGTGAGCAGTCATACAAAAAAAAAATGCCTAACAAACCAAAAAACATCCTTGTCAAATTCTCATAAAATATAGTGTTTTTTTTTTGTCTCTTGATGTTATAATTACATTGCCACTTCTATTATGGCCTAGTCAGTTAGAGTTGCTGAATACACTGACTGCATCTCTGCAGAGGGGTAAGACTCTCCCAATGAGTGTCCTGGATATAACACTAAATTTGATGGTTAGGCTCCAGTAGTGCTGGAACTTTGGGGAATGTGGAGTATCTCTTCATTGCCATTACTCTCAAGCCCACTCTGGCAGCACCTGATTGTGTCCTATCTATGGGTCAAATAGAACTAAACTGTGTGTTTATGCTAAACTGAATTGTTTGAAATAGAACTGTTTATATGTATAAAAATGGATTTGGCATTAAATAACCTACAATGGTTGATATGCCATAAAACCAAACTACTTCTATTACATAAGAATAGTTTTGTACAAGGCCAGAAGTATAGAGCATCTAGTGAAAATCGGACTCGCTAACAATGATCTGTGAGCTTTGCTTGCTAACATCATTTGAAGCACCTTTAAAAACTAAGTACGCAAAACTACAAATATAGGGCACCTAGTGAGAAGCAAACTCACTACTGAGTATTGATTGATTACAAATTGTTTTTGCAAGTACTAACTCGAGTTGGGCTATTTGATTCACTTTCAGACTAATACCCTTGCAAATGGTATGAACTCCCTTATTCTCCCAGCTATTGGTTGAATAGTACCACTACTGTCTTTCTACAAGGATGGCTTTGATATTAAATAACCCATAAAGGTTTGTCTGCGATTATATAAAGAAATCAAACCATATTGTCTTTGATTGTTAATTGAAGCTCACTTTTTGGATTAAAAAAAAAAAACAAAAACATTTATCTTCTTTCAATAATTTTTTTCGAATTTAAATTAAAACCTTAAAAAGAAACTGAAAGCAAATCTTTTTTTTCTTTGTCAGAATCTAAAGTACATTTTTCAAGATTTGAAAATGTGAATATATAGTATATGATGATATTGTATCAATGGATTTGCTTGAATAGTTTCAACTGTTTTGCTAGCAGTGACATTTTTGTTGCCAACAGTACACTGGCAATAAAGTAGTTCAGTGTAAGGCATTTTCCTATTGGCTGACCAATTATGTGTTGATATATGGAAACATTGCTAGGAGGCCTCACTCTGGTATAAGATTGTGTAAAGGTTGTTTTGCAAAATATAATTGAAAATGAATGCTTTATTATTTTTATGCTGTTTGGCCCAGCGGTTAGAGTGTTCGCCAATGGCCCGGGAGACCTGGGTTCAATCCCAGGTCGAGTCATACCAAAGACTTTAAAAATGGTACTTGATACCACCTTGCTTAACACTCAGCATTATAAGGTACGGTTCAAGGGTAAAGTGGAGCAATCCTGGGAATGGAGTAGCGCCCTCCCCTACACCTTGGTGTAGTAGCTATCGAAAAGGGAGCCTTCGGGTCACCCTCGACTATGGTCGCTAACTTTACTTTACTTTTACTTACTATGACACATAATTGCAAATTATCATGTTTTGTTTATTTTTATATGTGACTGACTTATTTGAACATATTCTTTATTTTGAACATTTTCTGAAAATAATTTGCCCACTTTACAAGGATTAAAAAAATTGTCTGTCTGCAAAAGAGTTAAGCACCTGAGATATCTCTAACAATGTTTACTTGGCTACAGTGAGTTTATTCAAGCAAAAAAACTATAGGAACAGGAGTATTTTAAACTTATATATATGTATATATATATTCTCATATGTATTTTATAAGTACTCAGACCCCCTGTACATACAGTACCCAAGTCAACCATCAGAATCATTCTTCAGAGTGTTGCAACTTTATATTCCGTTAATATATAAATGGATTTGCTTGGATAGTTTTTATCACCTGTGCCATTTGATACTTTATTATTGCTGACCATTAATAAACAGCCAAGAATGTCTATTGGTCATTGGCTATCCTCTGTGCTATGGTTGTTATAGCTGCTTTATTGTGTGTAGTGTTACTGCTAAGCTAATTATAGCATCTACAAATCATTAATTTTAGCACAAAATCTTTTGAAACTAAAAATACTAAAAAGAAAAAAAAATCTCATTGAGGAAATGATTTTAATCTTGTAGACTGTCATATCTGAAGAGGAGAATTGTTGTGGAGGTGGACTGTAATTAAGATTTCTTGACTCACTCTCTTGATGAAACATGCCTGATAGGCTGCTCTTGTTAACTGCTACTTGGTAATTCATCCAAATATTATTGTAATTTATTTTTATAGCTTTTACAATGTAACTTACGAGCTGTCTGGAACAATGGCCAAATTTATACAGCTATGCATTTTAACAAATAAAGGCTTATGCTGAGGAGGATTCACTTTAGTGAGAAAACTAGAAATGATAGAAAAAGAATTTTAAACTATTGTTTATACTTTTTCTAGTGCATTTTATAAGTTTAATCATAAGCTGAAAAATTAAGAAACAAGACCGTATCATTGTTATGTCATTAATATTTGTTTGTTTGTTGTCTAAATGATATAAACAGGGTTACTTGTCTGATGACTTGTCCTGTCAATAGAGCTTATAATATGCTGACTGTATCTCCTGCAGAACGGTAAGATTCTCCCCACTCACAAAAAAGGATTTGTTGGTATGACGCTAAACTGCAACTGGTGGTGAGGCTCCAATTCTAGAGATCTGGGGTGTGTGGGGTACTGCTTCCTTGCCTCTAGTACCAGGTCCACTCTGACCATGAGCAGTAGTACTTGTAGTACTATCTATAGATCAAATAGCTGTTTTGAAAATTATTTGTATTAGATAGGAATACTTAATATCATATAACTGTGTGCAAAAATCTTATGAAAATACACAAAAAATGTAAATATAAATGTATAATGAATGCAATTCCCTAACCTCTTGTCATGAAATAACCCCAGATGAGTTGATATACTGTTCAAATTAATCAGTCATTGTCCGATTACAAAAATGAGCTCAGGTGTGTTTCTTGTGGTATATGTATTTATCCAACCCCTCTACCACCAGTAGGATGTGGTACAAAGTTAATTTTTGAGCAGAGCAGAGTTTTTCTTCTTGACTAGTTGTCTAACCAAGGCTAAAGAAACCAGGCTGGCTGACTATTTACCCATAGCTGGGAAAAGAAGGATTTATGTCTTTCTCAATGGCATCAGCGTAAAGTGATAAGCAAACTGCCTCTTCAGGAATTGAACTCTGATCACTGATTCCATCTCTTATGATAACTGTTATGCTAAGCATGCTCCTTATTGTAAGAAGTAAGTTTGATTACTAAAAGGTTAAAAATTCATGAAAGACTTATTATTCAAAGAGGGCAACCCCAAAACAGTATAATATTGTAATTTAGTAAAGGATTAAATCTATTTAAAATAGGAAACTCTCTGCAACACCTGTGATACTTACTTTCTGTTGGATATATCAAATTCATTAAAACAATTAATATATTAATATTGAAAGGTGAATATAAGTGAATTGGATATTACCTGTGTAAAGTATTATTTATCCAAAACATATTCTGGGTATGATACTAAACTGAATCTGGTAGCAAAGCTCCAGTTCTGGAGAGTGTGATGTCACCCCTTTATTTCAAATACTTCCAGGTCTGCTTTAACCTGGCGTAGTAGTATATGTTAGGTTCCCATTTATGAGTCAAATAGATCTGTTTGAAAATTATTAGTATTAAATAGGAATACTTGATATCATATAACCCTGAAAAATATTCATATTAAGAATAGTTACTTGAAACTAGATTTGTTTACAAAGGATTATTATTAGTTATTTGAAACCATATAATTGATTTGAATACTTGAAACCATGTAACTGTATAAACAAATAATTATCATTTTATGTATAAATGGGTATTATCTATGTCTTAGAAAAGTCATTATCATTGAACATTTTTTTATTGGACAATTAAATCTATCTTTTGTGCCTGATATTGTAAACCCATTTTAATTGTTCTATTCTATGGTCTTCTTCAGGTGTACTGTCTGTATGGAATGAGAGGGTTTCTTTTTTTTTCTAGCAAATCAGCTAAACAGAATACTTAACTGAAAAAAATAAAATAATTGAGATCATGAGCATTGCTGTGTAGATGATTTAAAAACTTTGTTTACTGCCATTTTTCTTTACACTGACAGAAAAAGAGATCATCTCTTTACATGTAGACGTTACATTTGAAGAAGATCATAAAATAGAACTGTCAAAACATTGTGATTACCATATCATAAAAACAAAGAAGAGATTCAGTTGTCTAAAGAAGAAAAAAAAAGATAGGTAAATATTTACCCAAGTATTCTACAGGAAAAACATTGGATATAAAGTTCTAACCAGTAAAATCCTAAGAAAAAAGTTCTAATTTTTGGTAGTGGAGACAGAGAACATTCTCTGACCTTTAGAATTTCTCAATTCAATTTAGTTTAAGATGTGTTTGTTGCTCCAAGGAATGCTGAACCCAGGATTATGGCAAAATGGTCAATGTAGATATCAATATAAAGATTTTGATGTGGCATCCATTTGGTGTAAAGGAAAAAAAAATGCAGATTAGTTTGGCCATTATTAGACCAGAGGACCCTTTAGCTAATGGAATTACTGACCATTTGAAGACTGAAAACATTCCATATTTTGGCCCCTCAGCAAAAGTTGCTCAAATTGAAGCTAGCAAAAATTTTTACAAAAATTTCATGACTCGTCATGGATTTCCCACCACTCAATTCCAGCCATTTACTAATGTAGAAGAAACATGTTAACATATTCATACAGCCCCTTACAAGGTCCTTGTAAAAGCCAGTGGTTTAGCAGCTAGTAAAGGTGCGAATGTTGCTGAATCTGTTGAAGAGGTTTGTGAAGTAGCAAAAGAGATTTTAGAAACCAAGAAATTTGGAAATGCTGGTGACACTCTCAGAGTAGATGAACTGCTGGAATGAAAAGTTTCTTGTTTAACTTCTTCAGATGGGACCACCATAGTTATAATACCTCTTACACAATATCATAAGCATTTAAAAGATGGAGACAAAAGGCCAAATGCTGGGAGAATGGGAACCTATTGTCACTCCCCAAAGATTTCTGAGTCAAAACTTACCATTATTGAACATGATATTCTTCAAAAAGCTGTTGAAGGCATACTATATATAGGTGTGTTATATGCAGATCTGATGATCACCGTGGAAAGACCTCATGTTTTAGAATCCTCCTTCTGCTGAAGTCTGATCTTTATGTTGTGGGAAAATCTTGCATTGAAGGAACACTGGAAAATTATATGTTGGAATTTGACAAAGAGAGTAAAGTTTTAGGAGTAGTTATTGTAAGTGGAGATTATCCAGGTTCTTCCAAGAAAGAAGTCCCTATTACTAGTTTGCAGTAAGCTCATGACACTGGTTTAACCATATTCCAAGATAGTCAATTGATGAAGAGAGATTTTCAAACTGCTCAGAACAAAGTTCAACAGGGTACAACACTTACTCAATTTACATGCAGGTCAATTTTTAAGTGGAGAAAAGCTAGTTTAAATTCAGTTTACCTTCAACTAGACTGGTTGCCTAACTAAAGGAAGAAAATACAGTATGGCCTACTATTTACTCATAGTTGAAGTAATGAACAGATGGATTCATGCCTTTCCCAAACATGAAGTGAACTAGAAAAAAAAGATGGACATGTTTTTTGAGTTTCTGCAGTACCATTATACAGCATTCAATTTTTTTTTACAAATGTCATGTCTTCATTGTTTGTACTGGTGGAAAACTTACTCCTACTGTGCCAAATAAAAGCATTTTGTTTTACAACAGGTAAAAATAATAGGTGCTTGTTTCATGCTATATCAGGTAGAGTTGACTCAGTGTTTGAGATTGAGCAATTATACATAGGACAATCTTTCATGCTTCAATGTAGCCACTTGTTATCAAACGTATAAATACTACAACTAATTATAACAACAGTAATAACTACTTATAAACTGATTTACATATAGTTCAGTGATAGAATAGAAGAAAGCTGAGAAGTATGAGTTTGTAGCTTTTATTACTTTATACTCAACAAGAAGCCAAAGTAATTTCAAGCCAAATACACTTGAGGATGGAATATTGTTCTCATATTTGGACAAGTTCCTCTCAGCTGGGTGTGACACTAAATTGCAACCAGTGGTGAGGCTCTAGTTTTGGAGCTCTGGGCAGTATAGAGTCATCTCTTTTTTTTGCCATTATTCCTCCGTCTACTCTAACCTGAAGTGGTTGTATCTGTTAGGGTTTGATCTATAGGTCAATTAGATTTGTTTGAGATGATGTTTAGAATGATTATGAACTAAATGAATACATTGACTCTTAAAACACTGATATTACAACTAAATATGATGTGTTTAATTGTTTCAAATGTTTGAAGATGCATTTTTGCACCGTACATAATTGGAGATCATAATTGTTAAACTGACTTTCGTATAGAATAACCCGACAAGGGTTGACATATTGTAAAACCAACCAAGTAACCTCTCAGTTGATTTTGTCTACTTTGTAAGGGTACAGAACTAGTTGCATAGTCTTGTGGGAGAGAATCGATTCTTATCTCTTTAGCCACTTTTTCATTGCCTAAAAGTAGCCAGTATATCTCTCTTCTATTGCTATTTCTATGGAAGATGTTCAGATGATCTGCATTCATATTTCCATCAATTCAAGAGTTTGAAAGAGGTACAGAACTAGTTGCATAGTCTTGTGGGAGAGAATCAATTCTTATCTCTTTAGCAACTTTCCTATTGCCTAAAAGTAGCCAGTATATCTCTCTTCTATTGCTACTTCTATTTAAGATGTTCAGATGATCTGCATTCAATGCTTCCATCTATTCAAGAGTTTACAGTAAGAACCTACTTAGCTGTCTCTAGCTAATAGCATCGACTCTTTCTGAATCTTTCCGACACCAGACACATGTTCAATTCCAATGATTTCTTTCTTGGAATATGGAACATTTGCCTGCCTTATTTGTGGGGCTTAGAATGTGTTATCTCCCTGCGGAGGAGTAAGACCTCTCTCAAAAAAGGTGTCCTGGGTATGACACTAAACCATATCTGATTCTGAGGCTCTAGTTCTATAGAACTGGGGAGTGTAAAGTACCCCTTCATTGCTATTACTCCCAGGTCCACTTTGATTCAGAGTGGTAGTACCTGTTAGGGTCTGATCTACAAGTCAAATAGCTCTGTTTAAACATTTGTATTTGATAGGAATACTAAATGTTATATACCTGTATATTATTTTTATTAAGAACATGATAATTATTAGTTAATTGAAACCATCTGTGTACAAACAAATGATTATCATGAAATAGAAATAATTACTTAAAACCATATAATTATTAATATTAGATAGGAATACATGAAACCATACAAATTTGTGCAAGTTATTTGTATTAGATAGGAATACTTGATATCACATAAATGTGTGCAAAAACTCTTAAATGACAACATAAAAAATGTAAATATAAATATACAGTGAATGCAATTCCCTAACCTCTAGGTTTAAAACAACTCTAAATAGGTTGACATCCCATTAAAATCAATCGATCAACATCTCCACTGTGGATCAAATTCCCTCTTAGCTACAACATTGAACTTTTTAAGTCCAGAGGCAATAAGTGGTCTTAATCTGTTTTAATTTAGATTTTTGCTTTCTTGTCTATTTGTAATACTCTTTTGTTCTACTTTGACTTTTCATTCATCATTTTGTAACTTTTTGCTTTTTATGGTCAACTGGCTTTGCTTAGGATGACTTTGAATATAAAGAAAAAAAACGGCCAGATGTAGAGATCTCTTCCACTTCTAAGTTAGTCTTTTGATTCTAAAAAATGAATACTTGGTCAATAACTATAAATCAGCTGTCTTTTTATGTTTCCACTTAAGATCAGTAGTGTTGAAACTTTTCATGTTTAATGTCCAAACTGAAATTTGTTAGGGATCAGACCTTACAAAAAAGATCCAAGTTATTCTCCCTAAGAGATAAAAAGGGAGTTGCTTCCTAGGGATAGTGCATTGTTGGATTTGTAGGGACCGGAAGAATGGAGAGCTGTGAGACAAAAAAACAACTTGAATCCATCATGACACATTCGATTGATTGGTGCCCACAAAGTTAAAACAATTTGGTTCCTGGTCATTAGATGCATGTCCCTCTTGGGGTTAACAAACCTAATTGTTTTGTCGTACATCCCTGAGTCTGTCTCTTTTGACTTTTGTTTATATATTTTCTTTTTTCATAAAAATGTAACAGATTTATTTCCGACTTTTGAGGCTGCACTCTATAAATTTTTTAAATAAAATCTAATGTTTGAACTATCTGTTAATAACTTAATCCAAATTTAATTAATATATACTACTTACAAGAAATTAAAAACTTTACTAACTTAATGTATTTTTTAGAGATTGCTTTTCTAAAGAAAGCATTTTGAAATTAGATTCTAAATTGGAAGTGCATGATTTTAATTGGTATTTCAACAAGTCAATGGAAGATTGAAATTTATGGTTTAGAAGGTCACAGGTCTGGACCAGGGTTTCTCAAACTTTTCAGTTGATGCCCCTCCCTTTGTAACCAAATTTAATTTCT
>OY757910.1:27241898-27414398 GCA_963585895.1 Sepioteuthis lessoniana | reverse complement strand
TTTTGCTCATGGTTATATGATACCAAGTATTCCTATCTAATACAGATAATTTGAATATAATTGTATGGTTTCAAGTATTCCTATCTAATATGAATGATTCATACATAATTATATGGTTTTTGTTTGCAAACAGTTGTATGGTTTCACATATTCCTATCTAATATTAATTGTCATAAGTTTTTAAGAAATTATTTTTCTTTAATAATAATTATTTGTTTGTACATTGCTATATAGTTTTGAACAACTAATGATAATTCATAGCTTAAAGTAACTATTCACAATGCAAATAATTTACAGTTATATGTCATCAATTATATTCCTTTCTAATACAAATGATTTTTAAACAGATCTATTTCGCCCATTAATAGAATCTTAACAGGTTTTACCACTCCATGTCAGAGTGGACCATGGAGTAATGACAATCACTGGATACTCCACTCTCCCCAGATCTATAGAACTGAAGCCTCAACATTAGATGCAATTTAGAGTTATACTCAGGACAACTAATTATGTGTATATAAACCCATGTATGTTTATGTGCATGATACAAGATCAAAACTGAAACTCAGACCATTTGGCTGGGGCTGTAGATTACACTGACTGCATCTCTGCAGATGGTTAAGACCCCTCTCCTCATCAAATATCTTGGATATGTTACAAAACTATCTCATGGTGAGGCTCCAGTTCTGGAGCTTTGGAAAATGTGGAATACCCCTTCATTGCCATTGCTCTCAGGTCCACTCTGACCTAGAGTAGTAGTACCTGATTGGGTCCCATCTATGGGTCAACTAGAACTGTTTGACCATTTAACTGTGTTCAAACAAATGACTGCTGGTAAATAGAACTGTTTGTTAAATAGCAATACTTGAAACCACTTCACTGTGTGCAAACAAATGTTTAATAATAGAATTATTATTATAGCAATACTTGAAACCATTTAACTGTCTACAAACAATAGCAATACTTGTGTGCAAAGAAAATCTCCACCAACAATAATAATGTCTTCACTCGGTCATGTTTTCCACTAACAAGAATTGTCTTTACTCAATTGAACTTGAGAGACCATCTACCTGTACTCAAGACATACCTCTTTTTAAGATGGGTGGTCATCTTCTTTCCCGTTACTTGACTCTGCACTCCCAACATCTTGGCTCTTCAAGCCATATGAACCAATATAAATCTTGAGCAAGTGTTCTGGATCTTTTACAAATGGCAGCTTAGCATGCCATGCTTGGCAGATGCTTTGAGTCAGGTGCAAATGTTCATTGTTACACTGGTCAAAGCACTTCTAAAACTCCTCTTTTGACATGGTAGGAAGCTGCACTGTCATATTTCTTTTAATGTCCTCCACATCCTCAAATCATGTCTTAGGATGTATTTTCAGTTAAGGAAGCAAGAAAGTCCAATGGGGTCTTGTCAGTGTATGTACCCAACATTTCTGCCATAAGTAGGATGTGACTTAATATCATTTTTTTAAACAGAATTTAACAGATTTTAATTTAGAGTTTTCTTTCTTGCCATACCAAGGCTAAAGAACCCAATCTGCCCTACTATTTTATCCATAGCTGGAAAGAGAATAAATGGATTCATACCTTTTCCAAGGATTTTAGCACTATGTGAAATCCAAACAGCTTCATTTAGGATTTGGATTTAGGTTGCTGAGTCCATTTTTTGACTACAGTAGCCATTGTAACATTTTGTCTTGTGAATGGTTTCGTTTGACAGCATATCGAATATTATAGGTTATTTAATGGGAAATACTCTTTATACATATATATTACATATATATACAATTTGTAAACATGTTTTGTCCATAACATTCTTAAACAAGCCTAAGTTCTTTTTTGCACACTATTAAATAATTTCTAGTATTGCTATATAACAGTCACAATTTAACATCAGTCATTGGTTTGCACACATAGTTTGTTCTATTCAACCCATAGATAGGACCCTATCAAGTCCTACTACTCTCGGCCAGAGTAGATCTGGGAGCAATGGCAATGAAGGAATACTCAAGATTCCCCAAATCTCCAACATTACTGAATCCTCACCATCAGATTGTTTAATGTCATATCCAGGACTCTCGTTGGGGTCGGTCTTACCCCTTAACAGAGATGCAGTTGGTGTATTCTACAGCCCCAGCCAACTGGCCTATCTCTTTTGTGAGTATAGAGGGTGCTGCACTTGTACAATCCTGTGTTTTGTCAAAAAACATTTTCTTTAAAAAGTGTTGTAAAGTAAGTAAAGTTGGCGACTGTAGTTGAGGGCGATCTGAAGGCTCCCTTTTCAATAGCTACTGCACCGAGGTGTAGTGGAGAGTGCTCCTTCTTTCCTTGGATTGCTCCACTTTACTCTTGATCCATACCTTATAATGCTGAGTGTTCACAAGGAGGCATCAAATAACATTTTTTGAGTCTACCTGGGATTGAACCCTGGTCTTCTGGGCCATTGGTGAACACTAACCATTATACCAGTCTCATCCAAGAGTCATCATTTTATTATGTATGTTGCTTAGCTGTGCAAATTTTCATTTAACAATTTTAGAAATTTAAAGCTTCATTTGTTATATGTTTTGATCAAACTTTGTATACTTTTGATGATAAATAGTGATTTTAAATTATACACCCAAGATTAACATCAAATTTAACAATTTTTTTTTTTTTTTTAAAGTTCAATTTTAATCAGTCAGTCCTCTGATCATTACCAGATTATCAATATGCTTGTGAACATATACTGCTATGTATTCATACACTTCATTCACAGTTCAATAACCAATGTGTATATTCATGCTAACATTTGAATTTTAACCCTTAGAAAGAATCCCGAGTCCTCCACACCTGTAGGCCTCCATCTTGAATTCCGAGCTGAAAATGTATGATATTAGAATTGGGCTGTATTTAAATGTTCTATTTTTAAACGAATTATGACAAGAAAAATGACTCATAGGAGATTGTTGGGAAAAGTGAAACAAGCCACTAATTGTATCAGAGGCCAAATTTGATCAAAGAAAGTGATTCTTTCTATATGGTGGGATTAGAAAGGAATTCTCTCATATGAGTTCCTTTCTGAAAACCAAAGAATTAATTCAAACAATTACTACTTCCAATTAGATCAAATAAAAGGCAGTAATTCATGAAAAGTGCCGAGAATTAAGACAAAGAACATAATGTTCCATTAGGATAATTAATGCTCCATTGCATGTTTCTTTGGTGACTAGACAAAAAGTGTTATGATTTGGCTGGGAAGTTTTCATTCATGCACATTATTCATTAGATATTGTCTTATTTGGATTATTATTTATTCCAATCTTTCCAGAATTCTCTTAATGATAAAAGATATCAGTCTCTTGGAAGATGACAAAAGGCACATAAAGATAAATTGTGTTTTGATGATCAGACAAAAGTTGTCACAACTTTGTTGAGAATTTTTTACTCTTCATCTGCTGTATTCATCATCAAATATTGCATCTTTAGAATATTATTTATTCCCGTCTTTTCAGAATTCTCTTAATGAAAAAATACCTGGACGACTGTAAAAAAAAAAAGATTATCCTTGGTAAAATATTTTGGTATAAAATTAATGATTATGAAGACAAAATACATATTTCCAAACATACGTGCTGGGGACTCCTGGAAAAGTAAGGATGAACTCTTATGCATTCTGACACAGAGTTACACGCTAGTGTTGGCTTATCAGCAAAGACTTATATACATCAGCTCTGTGCAGACACTGGATGAAGTCTAGAGGACCAGCTAGGTGTGATGGATGATTGGGACTGATGTTGAGAGAATCAAGGGATTCTCTGCTATCAACACAACTCGATAATAATTAACAATATCTATGTTTTAAAAAAAAAATTGTTATGGCACTTTTGAGGAATTAAAATTCTTCCTGTCTTATTGCTTTTCTGTCTTTTCACTGAACTAAAATATATAAGACTTTTCTTTTTTTTTATTTGTTATTTTTTTTATTATATTACTGAATCAAATATTGAATTCATGGCTGTCAGGTGTTATGTAATGGCCTCTTCTCCTTACCATCAGTCTGGAGGTTTGATAGAAAAGTGTGAGTTAAAGGTTATTTTTGAATGAAATTAGTTATTTAGTGCCAGCCTTCTCACTCCTGGTCAACCTTATGACTGTCTGTAGTGTGAGAAAGTTACTCTAGAGCTGGGGATTTTGAAAAGGGTCAGTTAATCAGTCTGGCAAAGAAGAAGGAGTTTGGATTTTGGAGCTTTTTTGGAGTCCCTCTTACCTGCTAGGAGGGAGCTATGATTTATTGAACAACAGGATCTTTCCTTTGACTCAGAAAATACCCCCTCTTTTCTTCCTGTTTTTGATGCTGGCTTGGAAGGAGGTTGAAACAGACGAATAAAGTGAGTGCTATTTTTCTAGGACCACGTGTCTGATTTTTCCTTTTCTGTGAACTTTCTTCAAAACCTAGCAATATAACGCAAGTAATTTGAAAGTTTACATTTTGAATTTTAGAGATACATTTCTGGTGTCCTACAGAGTGGATGTGTTTTTAAGTTTAACATTTTAGAAGCCCCTTTTTAGGAGCTTCAGTATTTTCCTTTGAAAATGAAACTTTCCTTCTCTATGAAAGACACTTTGGAAATTCACTGAGATGGCTGGCCAAAATTAGGAACATATTACTGTAAGTACTTGTGTATAAGATGCATTATTTTTCTAGATTTTTTAGCCCAAAAGTTAGACATGCATATTATACATGAGAGTGAAGTATTAACTTTTTTCTTGCCATGTGTGTTACAATTTTGGGACGGCATGCCTGAAAATAAGTTATTTCTATGGTCCAAACTTTCTATTGTGGAACAAACATTTCTGTTTTATGTCCCAACAGAAAAATAGTCACTTGTATGTGTGTTTGTCTATAATTTGTTTCTTTTATTGTGAACTTATTTTTGCTGAAAGTTTGTTACATTTTCATGTGAACATGTCTTTGACTTTGTTCTAAATAACATATAAATTTTGTTTCAAAACATTATACAAACTATATAAATTCTTATATTCAGATAATACGAACCAGATAAAAAATTGAACAAGTTTTAAATTTAGTTGCTACAAATTCCAAAAAGTTGATATGTATCATACATGAGAGATGTTTTTTCAGAATTTCATAGCTGAAAGTTAGTGGGTGCATATTATACATGGATGCATGTTATACACAACTAATTACAGTAATAGATATGGGGATGAAACTCTAACATAAGTAGCTATATAAAATTTGGTCAAGCTTTTATCTACTAGCTCATTGTTCTATGGGTCAATAAGGTGATTGTTAACTTGGGGACTTAAATAAATGAGGTTCAGCTGAAAAGCTCATAGAGTGGCCAAGATAATTTCTTGTAATGTGACCAAATGAGGTTTATTTTTTAATGAAGTCCCACTTACAGTCCACACACTTCTTTCATAAGTGTTGTAGTGCTTTGATCTCATTAGTAAAAAAATCAACAGCAGATATGTTGTTATGATATAAACTTTTTGGCTCCTACTTGTAAACGTTAGATGTATATTAGATATTTTGCAAGTGTCCAAATGCTTCTTTGCCCCTGCTGTATGCATCTTGTACATAGGTGTTATGTTTACAGTTGGGTATGATGAGGTTTATTGTGAATGTAATATAACAGGATTTTTTTTACTCACCTTTCTCTATAGAAAACATTAAGTTTCAATGGTATGTAAGTTTTTATTCAATTTAGCTCTATTGGGGACCCTAAAGAAAGAAATTTGTAGGGTTACTTCATTCCTTTTCTGAGATTTTCACTTGATTTGATTGCATTATTCGAGCAAGCTAAATGTCAAATTATCACTCATTGAACATTTGCAGAACTGGATGGTACAATTTATTCAATTCTTATGGAAGAGTAGAAAGAAAGAGTCACTCTTTCCAACATTTAATTTTTTTATTTTGGGAAAATAGAATTTTTAGTTTTGAAATTTCTCTAAAAATCAGTAACAGAATTTTATATTCCTAATATTTTGTTGGTGGTGGTTTAAAAACCTTTTGTCTTGATTACTGGGATGAGGAATTATTATAATTTAGTAATGTACTTTGAAGTACTCTTGGTTGTTGTTATAATCACATTTTAGCATTTGTATTTTTCAGTCTCCTGTCACAGTAATCCTCTGGGAATTTCAAAACAAACCCTTTATTAAATTCACTAAACATGCCTCCATGACTAATATTGTAGTATAAATGTTACATGCACATAAGTTCTATCCTCTTATTCTTAGGCTGTCCAGTTGGCTAGGGTTGTAGAATATACTGACTGCATCTCTGTAGTGAGGTAAGACTCCTCTAATGAGTGTCCTGATTATGACCTTAAACAATCTGATGGCGAGGATCCAGTAATGCTGGAGCTTTGGGGAATGCAGAGTACCCCTTTATTGTCATCGCTCCCAGGTCCACTCTGACCCGGAGTTGTAGCACCTGATAGGGTCCTATCTATGGGTTAAATAAAACTAAACTGTGTACTTATGCTCAACTGAATTGTTTGAAATAGAACTGTTTATATGCATAAAAATGGATTTGGCATTAAATAACCTACAAAGGTTGATATGCCATAAAACCAAACCAAATCAAACCAAACCAAACCTTATTCTTAGGGTTGAGTCTTTTATAAGATACCATACATTGTATATTTTGTTTTATAGTTGCTCTTAGATTTTCTCCCTACCCAAGTTACAAGCTAAGGTTAATCTTTGTGAATGGAAGCTTATATACCTTATATACCAGATTGACTTGTATGCACAATTTCCGGTATTTATAGTTATATATGTATTTACCCAAGTAGGATGCAACAAAAGTTTTTTTTTTTTTTTTTTTTTTTTAGTCGATTATTGCTGGTTTGAATTCAGTTTTCCTTCTCCTAGATTGGTTGTCATACCAAAACTAAAGAGCTCAGTCTCCTCTACTATTTACTCATAGCTGCAGGGAGAAGAGATGGATTCATGCCTTTCCCATGAGCATGAGTGCTAAGTTAAATGCAAACGGCCTTGTTCAGGATTTGGATTGGGTTTGTTGCCAAGTCTATTTCCAACGATGATTACCATTACATCTTAAATGTAATGTATGGTATGAATATAACTGTAACCTAACAAAAACAGCACAGCCCAGTTAGCTGGGGTTGTAAAATATGCCAACTGCATCTCTGCAGTGTCCTGGATATGACACTAAATCATCTGATGGTGAGGCTCCAGTTGTGGAGCTTGGGGGAATGTGGAGTACCCCTTCTTTGCCATTACTTCCAGGTCCACTTTGACCTGAAGTGGTTTTACCTGTTAGGCTCCGACCTATGGGTTAAATAGAACTGTTTTATTATTTACCATACTTGAAACCATTTAACTCTGTGCTAATAAAACTATTAGCGTTAGCAATATTTAAAATCATTTAACTGTGTGCAAACACATGAGCTCTGTCTCATGTAAAAATTGTTATCTGTGAAATATTCATTTACAAATCGTGTGTGTGTATATATATACATATATATATGATTTGGCATTAAATAACCTACAAGGGTTGAGATGCAGCAAAACACAGCAAACCAACCAAAAACAGCATGTCATAATGTAATTTTTATGAGAGCAATACATTTAGAATGCTCTAATTTAGAGACTAAAGCAATTTTTAGTTCAATTTGTAATGGGATAATAATTTTGAGTCTTTCTTTTTTGTGCTGAATGTCATTTTTTTTTAACCATTCAAATTCTCAGTACAACAGAAATAATTATAAAATTAATTAATTAGAATCCTTCACTCCTTCCTAAATAGAAGCATCAATATCATCGTGAATGGCTGCTGCAATGAAAGTCCAACAAGTTGTCTTGTATTTATCATTTCTCTATTGTAACCATTTAGCAACAACTGTAAATGCCAGTAGTAAGTATTATATATATATGTTAACATTTTTTAAAGTCAGTTTATTTCCTGCTAGGTTATATAAACCATAGATAACAAACATCAACAGTCTAGTGTCAGCCTCTGAATTGAATGTATAGAAATTCAATGCTTTTGTCTTTGTGCTTAGCTTGTCAATAAGTTTTTAATTATTTCATTCATTGGAAACCTTTTAAGACATAAAAGAAAACATTCCATCATAAAATTGTATCCTGCTTGCATAAAATTGCACTCCTGGTTTAAGAGATTTTTTTGTAAAGACTTATACTAAAATTGAGCTCATTTGGCTCGTCAATCAAGGCCACCTGACATGGGTGCCGAGGAAGCTCAACATTCATGTCATACAGCTAAGACTGTCACTCCTTGGGCCTCAGGGGGCTATCACCTGCTCTGACAGGGGTTGGTTTATCATCTGGTACCTGAGGCTACTCTTTTAAGGGGAATAGTGAGGAGCTCCAAGGCATTTATGGAGCTGTCTGGCATGTCTGAGCTTTACTCTGCTTCTGGTTCCCACATTAAAAAGGCCTGGGGCCAAACTTTGGTGTTTGTGAGACACCAGACAAATAGTGTATGCTGAATAAAGCTGACTGGGCTTATTCTGGTCTGCTCACTTTAGCTTGAGCTCACACACACACACACACACAATATGCATGTGTGTGTGCATGTGTCTGTGAAAGAAAAATATGATGTGAAAACTGAAATTTAGTGAAGTATATATTTATTATATTTCTCCTTCTATAGGCTTTTCTGGTCTGTCAGTGGGACTTAAAATATGCTGTCTTTATCTCTTGCAAAAAATTAAACCCTCCCTACTACAAAAAGGGAATTCTAGGCATGACACTAAACTGCCTCTGAGACTCTAATCCTGGAGATCTGGGGAGTATGGAGTACTCTTTTCATTGCCATTACTCCCAGGTCCACTTTGACCCTGAGTGGTAGTACCTGTTAGGGTCTTGTCTATAGGTCAGATCTTTTTAAAAATTATTTGTGCTTGATAGGACTTTTTGCAAAAAAACCTTTATGAAACAACTCCACAAAAATCTGAATATGAATATGATTCCTTAACTTCTCGGCATAAAGTATTCCTGTATGTGTTGACATGCTGTTAAACTTAATCAACCTTGTACCTTATTCTGTCACCTTAGTGAAGGTTGTAAAATCCTCTCTTTACTGATATTTCAAGGCTGAGTGCTATTTTGCTATACATTTTGAGCATATTTGATTACAGAAGGAATGAACACTTCCATTAAGAAATATATTTCACTAACCAATTGTAAAAATTAGAGTTAGCCAAAATGATTTTAGTAGTTAATGAACAAAACATTAAGATTCAAAATTGAAAAACAAATTTTTTATCAATTTGAAAAAAATGTTTTTCTTTTCAGGATATACTGACTAAAAATAATATGGGTTTAAGTATTTTGATTTGCATTATTGTTATCACCATTAAAGACTTATATTTTTGTTTTTTAAATACATAGGGTATTTAAAAAAATTTAATATTATTTGAGATGTAGAGGGTGTTTCAGAAAAATCGATATCATTTCATAATCTAATAACTTAACCTATTCTTATTTAAATGATCCCAAATTTTAACAGCATGTGCAGAAACAACTCAAAAGTCTATGTTTAATGTTTAAACACCTTTTATTTTCCAGTGAATGGCATTTCTATACCTGAAAAGGAAAAGAAAAAACATCAAACATAGAGTTTTCAGTTATTTCTATACATGCTGTTAATATTTGAGACCATTTGAACAAGAATTGGTCAAGTTATTAGATTATGAAATGATATCAGTTTTTCTGAAACACTGTATTTTGCAATGTAGTTTTAGTTAAATAAAAGTTTGGAACTGGAAAGTTTTGTTGATTGGGCTAATTGAGAATAAGTTGTTTTTTTGTTTTTTTTTCTCAAAGAGATGAGGTATTTATGATAGAGAATATTCCCATATCATAATTGTTTAATGATAATTATTGATTGATTTTATTTCTTGACATATGCTTTAGCTCAAGTGTTTTTGTGTCCTGAATATGACATTAACTTACATCTAGTTGTTAAGCTCAATTTCTAGAGCTCTGGTGAATGTAGAGTCTTCCTTTTATTTTATCTGATTGTGAGGCTCCAATCTTGGAACTTTAAAGAATGTATAGTACCCCTTCATTACCATTATTCTCAGGTCCACTCTGATTCAGAGTGGCAGTACCTGTTGGGGTCTTATATATGGGTCAAATAGAACTGTTCAGTCTTTTCTAGGGACTTCTATTATTATTAAATAGACTTATAAGTGTTAAATAGCAATACTGTTGGATACAGGGAGAAGAATTAACAACTCTTATGTATAACAATATAATCTGTTTCTTTCTTTTTCTTTTATTACGAAATGTACAAAATAGTGGAGTGAAAGAAAGAGTTGAGGAATGGCTAAGATATACCCACCTCTTTGTTCTACTGTTATGAGACTGGTACAGGGCCAACTCAAAACATCTAATCATCTCTGCTTTTATATGTTTATCAACTTCAGGGCCTTAGCAAGGCACCCCTTCTTCTTTCTTTTGATATCATACCCACTTTTGACTTGAGCGAGTTTGTTTCTTCACCTTTTATTACTCTCACTAATCTGTTTCTTCACACTTCTTTACTCAGTTCAGTCAGCATGCATCTTTGCAGAGAGGGTAAGACCCCCACCTAACCCCAACGAGTGTCCTGATTATGATACTAATAGTGACACTATATGACTCAGATGGTGAGGCTCCAGTAATGCTAAAGCTTTAGGGAATGTGGAGTACCCCTTCATTGTCATCACGTCCAGGTCCACTCTGTCCCAGGGTGGTCGTACCTGAAAGAGTCTTATCTATGGGTCAAATAGAACTGTTTGACATTTAAACTGAGTGCAAGCAAATGCCACATGCTAAATTGAATTGTTTAAAAAAGAACTGTTTGATTATTCAATTTTGTGTAAACAAATGACTGATGTTTAATTGAATTGTTAGTGATACATAACCATACTTGGAACCATTTGATTTATGCTAAACTGAATTGTTTGAAATAGTAGTTTGTTTTTTGAACTCTGTGTAAACAAATGTTTGATGTTTAATTGAATTGTTAATGAACTTGGAACTATTTAACTTTGTTGACTTATGTTTACAAATCATATATATCTAATATATATGAATAAGCCTGATTTGTTATTAAATAACCTACAGTGGTTGATATGCCATAAAACCAAACCAAACCAAACACTTCTCTACTTCATGCATTTAACCTTATCTCAAGGCATTAAATCATCTTAAATTCTCCTCACTTTTGCAAGACTTTTACAGCTCAGGCCTTTTTCTACCTCTCAACCCTGGGCGGTCTGGCACAAAGCCAGCATCCAGAGTGGTGTGATGTCTACTGACTCTTCTGCCGGCTCATTTATTCTCACTTCGAGCTAAATCTTCAGTTGTTACATAATTTTCTGGATGCCCATGCAATCCTCATGGTCAAACTTCCTTCTGGCATGCCTCTCATGCAATTCACATGGCATTTCCACTGTGTTTTGTTTCCTAGTGAGTAGAGTATTTGCTAATGGCCTGGGAGACTGGGGTTCAATCCGAGGTTGAGTCATACCAAAGACTCAAAAAATAGTACTTGATACCTCCTTGCTTAACACTCAGCATTATAAGGTAAATATCAAGGATAAAGTGAAGCAATCCAGGGAATGGAGTAGCGCCCTCCCCTACTCCGTGGTGTATTAGCTATTGAAAAGGGAGCCTTTGGGTCGCCAACTTTACTTACCTACTTGTTTACCTTAAGAAACAGGTGGACATCCTGCTTCATTTCCCATGTAACTTACACGACCTGTCAAAGGCATTTTCCTGTTGCTATTCAACAATACTTGAAACCATTTAATTGTGTGCAAACAATAAATAGCAATATCTGAAACACTTTAACTGTGTGCAAACAAATGATTAATTTTAGATAGAATTTTTAATGTTGGATAACAATAATTGAACCATTTAACTGTGCAAACAAATGAGCTCTGACCCGTTTAAAGAAATGATGCTACCTAAAACTATTTGCTTACAAAAAAACTTGGCATTGAATAACCCAGAAGGGCTAATATTCCATAAAACAAAAGCAAACAAATATCCTTTCATTGTCATTACTTCTAGTTACACTCAGACCCTGGGTGGTCATTACCTATTAGGGTCTCATTTATGGGCCAAATAGATCTGTTTAAAAATTAGTATCATATAGGAATATGTGAAACCATATAACTCTGTACTAATAAACCTTTACTACATAGAATTATTAATGTTTGGAATACTTGAAACCATTTAACTGTATGCAAATTATTTGTATTAAGAATAGTTACCCAAAGCTATTATTGTTTACAAAAGATTATTAATGACTTCAAAGCATCATTCTCATCATCATCAAGTGCAAATAGCACTGAATTCCTTACTTCTCTCACCATTCATTCCTACTGACTATTGTTCTTGGCAGGTCCTCTAGATGGCACCCTTTGTCCACACAAAGCTGATCTATATCAGTCCTTGTTGGTTAGCTAACCCTTGTGCATCCATACATAGGAGTTCATTAAAGAACATTGCTTAGGAGTAGGTCCTTATTTCTCCAGCAGTGCCCAGAATATCTTGTTCACCTTATTTGGATGGTTTGTGAGATGGGAGCTTAGTGACCGTACAGCTGCTATTTTTGTCAGGTGCCTCTTCTAGCTTATTCTCCATGAGTTTCGTTAAAGTCCAGTTGGTGCATCCATACAGTAGTACTGACACAACCACAACTTGGATAAAGATTATCAGTCGCTCTGTCAGTGGATTTAGAATATACTGATTGCATTCCCTGCAAATGGGTAAGGCTCCTCAAATAGATCTGTTTAAAGATTATATATGTTGGATAGGAATATTTGATACTATGTAAAGCAAAAGTTGGCAACCGTAGTCAAGGGCGACTAGAAGGCTCCCTTTTCAATAGCTACTACACCTCAGTGTTGGGGAGGGCGCTACTCTTTTCCCTGGATAGTTCCACTTTACCCTTGATACATACCTTATATTGCTGAGTGTTAAGCAAGGAAGCATCATATGTGTGTTATATAATTAACTGCTCTATACCTTGAAGAGCTCCCAAAAAGAAAATAATGAGGAATTAAAGATTAGTGGAGATGCCAAATAATTTATATACATTTATCAATATGAAAGCTAAACAAAAAAAATTAACCTACACACAAATTGTATTCTCAATGTTGGTCAGTGTGTAGTATTTCTCTACCTTAAGGTAGGTAGATATTTCTGTCTGGATTGGGCAATGCCTCTGACCTCTGATACTGCCAAACTATTAGTGCTTCTTGGATAGTGCCAAGGAATAGGCTAAAGGTGATACCAAGACATCATGTGACCACTGGTACTTTCATCCCATAGAGCAGAGGATCTTTAGATCCCACTATTTTTCTATAAAACTATATAGTTCTGTATAAATTATTAGATAGGAATACTTTATACAACTGTGTATGAACAAATGATCATAGAGAAATAAAAAAAGGGCAATTTAAAAAAAAAAGCAATGATTACAATCAAACATTTACAAATGAATCAGATTTTGGCATTAAATAACCCATAAGTAGTGCCATTAAAGGAATTAACCAACCCATCTTGTTATTTATAGAATTAAAAATTTTGTTTTGGTTACAATGAATTTATGTATCTTTTCAATACTCAGACTGTTTTGGTTGAGATAGGTTTTCTTGTAAGCCTTGGTACCATTTCTTTGAGTAAGTTAATCTTGTCATCTTATCTTCTGACTTGTAAGATAACAGGATGTAATTTTGAAGTGGTCCTAGTATGAGTTTTAAGTGCCAAAAATGTACTTCAGTGTCTAAATGTACAACCTAGATCAACTTGTTTTTGGAATAAATCCAAACTTTCCTTTTTTGAATGATAAACTTCCTGCAGTGGATGTTGTTTTCGTCAGTGAAGTGGGAACAAATAACCTGAATGCTATGCCCACTGCAAGAAAAGTCTTTTATTGAGTGTAAGTCTTCTAAAAAAAATCAGACCTGATTTGTCATTCATTTAGGATGAGTATGGTACAGTCTTTACATTATAAGTGCTATGGTCATTTAGAAAAAAAAATGTATGTGTGTGATGGCTTTGTCCAGGGACTCTTATAGGATGAAAGAATAAACAATTACTTATATATAGAGGCATGTATATAAAAGAACATCTGTCTCATATAATTCCTTATATTAGAACATTTGAAAGTAAAGAAAAGAAAGAAGGAATCATCTAAAATAATTATACCAGGTTTTGGGAAGGTAGGAATCCCCTTATCCTCCTCGGAGGGGTTAAATAGTATCAATGCTCTTCTACAAAGATGGCTTTGGCATTAAATAACCCACAAAGGTCAATATATCATTAAATAAAGAAACCAAGAAACCAACCAGGTTTAGGCGGGGAAGTACCTATGATGTAATTGCGACATTGTAGTAAGCAAGTTCAAACTCCAGTTGTGCTGTAACATTCACTTTCAAATTAATACTCTTGTGAAAGGTATCCTTCCAGCTGTGGGTTAAATAGTGCCATAACTGTTCTTCTACAAGAATAGCACTAGAGGGCAAAGAACCCCCAATATGCACTACATGCCAAGAGAGATTTACAGTGAAACATATACTGCTAGAGTCTGCAGACTTCAATTTAGTGCGAAAAAATATTACCAAGTGAGTAATTTCGAAAAACTTTTCACGAAAATAATACCATCCAGGATTTTACATTTCCTAAAAGAAGTGTGACTGTACTAAAAAAATATGAGTAATTAAACAATAGTTCCAATATATATATATATATATATATATATATATATATATATATTTATTTTCTACCAAACTATTGCTACAAATCTATTTCAATACTTTGTCGGCATTAAATGACTCACTGAGGTTGATAGGCCATGAAACAAAACAAAAAAACAAACAAGAATAGCTTTGGCATTAAATAACCCATAAAGGGTGATATGCCATTAAACAAAGAGAGCAAGCCAAACTATTCCAGGTTTAGAGAATATTTGCAGATAGTAGCCCATAGTGATAACTCTCCTTGTAATGTTATGGTGTTACCTCCACCATCACTCTCCAAGCAAGTGATGTAGTGATTTGATAGACAAGTTAGGCTAAAGGTTATTTTCGATTGAAGCAGTTTGTGTTTTGAGTTTGTTGAGAGTGGCGTTTCTGGAGTGCTGCAGAGCTGATGTTAGTTTTTGAGTTTAATATGTTAGAAGGCCTTTTTTTTCTCTTAGAGGCTTAATATTCCCCTTAGAACATGAAGAGATTCTTCTCTGTTTGAAAGACAGTTTGAAAACTCATGGAGAATGACCTGAACTATTAACGTATTAATAAACATGGGAACTAAAATGTAACAATGTGTTTGTGTGTTCTTTTGTCAGTGGGATCAAATGACAACCTTGTTCTTCGTCATCTCTTGTTTTTTCAACTTTTTAAAAGAACCATCACTGGAACATATTGCTAATCGGAAAGATAGTGAATCGTAAGGCAAGTCAATTATCTTTTTGCTTGACAGTAATAATAAATTGCATAGCAAGCTAAATGCGTTAAAGACTTGTTAAAAATACTCTTGTTTCAGTCATGACACCAATCTTGTCCTCCTATGCTTTGTTTTCTCATAGTCAAACTGACAAACAGATCATTCTTGTATATCTGGAGTCACAAATTTGACCCAAATCAACTGATTATCTACCAATAACTCACCTTGTATATTAAGAAGCGTCTGACAAGAGAACATTTGGTTCGGTTTATTTGTTTAACAGTATAACAACTCCTTTTGGATTATTTAATACTGAAATTCGATTAATTTGTAAAAAAATTGTAATCAGGAATATTTTCAATGTTCCATTTCATTTAAACAAAATTGGACTTTCATTTGTTTATAATCTTTTGTTTGTATACAAGTATAGTCTCAAATAATTTTCACACAGTCGGACATCTCTTTTTGGTGACCCAGTCAGCTGGGGGTGTAGAATACACGACTTCTTCTCTGCAGAGAGGTAAGACCACCTAACAAGTGTTCTGGATATAGCACTAAACAATCTGATGGTGAGGTTCCAGTAATGCTGGAGCTTTGGGGAATGCAGAATACCCTTTTATTGTCATCGCTCCCAAGTCCACTCTGGCCCAAAGTGGTAACACCTGATAGGGTCCTATCAATGGGTCAAATAGAACTAAACTGTGTACTTATACTAAAGGGAATTTTTTTTAAATAGAACTGTTTTTGTCAGTGAAACTGTGTACTTCTGCTAAACTGAATGGTTTGAAATAGAACTGTTTATATGTATAGAAATGGATTTGGCATTGACAAACCTATAATGGTTGATGTGCCATAAAAGCAAACAAAACAAACATCCCTTTTTTAAAGGTTTTACCCCTCTGGAGTCAGAATATCCTTAGATCCACTAACTGGGAACATAAGGAGAAGGTAAAGAAAGAGGCAAGGAGTTGTGGGAATATTTCAGTAGGGGTCTTGTAAACAGATGAGTAGCTAGTTAGGTATGGATGCATGCATATCAATATTGTACAGTCAAGTGATTGCACAGTACTGGCACAGAGAAGCCATATTTGTAATGTAAGTAAACATAATTGTTTACTGAAGCAACCTATGTGAGCAGCCTTGTTGGATGCCAAGTACAATCCAATATATTGGCTTAATCCTTTAACATCTGCATCAAGTGCATGTCTGCACATGCTTTATATAAATAGGTGCATTGGATTTAGTAACCAGTATTGTAGTAGGTTGATTCAGTCTACCTTATTCAGAATGTTGGTTATAAAATAATGAAGAGTGAAACATTCTTTTTTCATGTGTGACATTTTCACAGCTCTGTATTTTATGTTGTGTTGATGACGTCATCTGTGTGCTGAACTTGTTGATATTTGTGATGAAGTGGTTTATTAACAACTGGAATAGGAGGATCAATGTTAAGGTATTGAGATAATACTTAAAGTTTCTCTTGATGCTTATTATTAGGATGGAATTTTCCTTTTTATTTTTTATTGCTTGAGTTGTCCTGCTTGTAAAATATTATAGATTCACTAAACTGACATTTCCTTGATGTTTTATATTTTAAAGTTTTTTTTATTTTATTTTATTTTTATTCATTTGTTTTGCGCTCTATTGCTCACTGCTTTTTTTTTTTACAGTCTGTGAGAAAAGTTTAAAGAGAGAGAACAAAAGTATTTATCTTTTTTCTCTGCTATTTTTCTGTTCTTCTTTTTCTCTATCATCAATTTTTTTCTTACTCTCTTTCTCTATATTTTTTCTCTCCCTTTCTTTGTTGTTGATTTTTTTTCTGTCCATAATTTTTTTTTCTTGCTCCCTTTCTTTTTTTTATCTCTGCAATTTTTATCCCTTTCTTTCTGTCTGATTTTTCTGTGCATCTTTTTCTCACTCTCTATTTTTATTTCTGTCTTTTCTCTTTCTTTCTCTATGCTTCTCTTCTCTCTCCTTTATTGTTGATATTTTTTTCTCTCAGCAATTTCTCTGTCTCTTTTTCTGTGATTTTGGTCTCTTTTTCACTTTGGAGTTATTCTCTTTCTTTTTACTACCTTTTTTTCTTTCCTGTCTCTCTGTCTTAACACTGCAATTTTTTTGTCTCTCTTTTCCCTCTGTGATTTTTATGTCTCTCTCTGTTTTCACTGCATAATTTTTAACCTCTCTCTTTTCCCCATGTGACTTTTCTCTCTTTTTTCCCGCCTGTATTTTTTTTTTAATTGGTCTCTTTTCATCTCTGCAATTTTTTTTCTGCCCATCCCTCTTTTTCTCTGAGTTCCTATTTTTTCTTCCTATATTTTCTTTTCCTTTTTTTCCCTTGCCATTCTTTCTTTTTCCTTCATTTTCTTTTTTTTTTTTTTTTGTAACTTTCCCTCTCTTCTCTATCTGTCTCTCTCTCTCTTTCCTTGCAGTTATTTTTTTTATTTATCTCTCTTCCTATTCTTACATTTTTCTCTCACTCACTCTCTCATTGTCTCTTTTTTTATATCTCTTTTCAATACTCTTATTTTTTGCTTTTTCTTCCCTCTCTTTGTTTCACTTGTTAGCATGAAAAAAAAATGAATGGAAGAAAATACAACAATCAACAGAGCTAGAGTCTACTGATTATCGCTATCTTTTGGTTAGACTATGTACCTATGTAGACAATATCAGAGGAACCTTGTGACATGACTCCCAACATATAATACAGAGGGTGGAGTTAGTCAAACACTAGAGAAGATTCACAGGCAGGTTTGGGTAGCCGTGGGTGAGAGAATGGGTGTGGATCCATGTAATGTGACTAAATAAGCTACAGGACTGTAGTGTACAGCACCTTGGCTTGAGAATTAATAGTATTGGTGTGGGCTGCTCCACGGGCACAATGTGAATTGTCCAGCCTGGCTGCTTCACATTCTTCTTTCCTGTCTTTCTTTACTTTTGACTCTAAATCTCCTGATGCGGATTTATTTCATTCATGATGTTCTACATTGTTCCTGTGAGTCTCTAGCTGTTTTTTTTTGTTAATAATTTTTCAGTGTGATAGTAGGGAGTCATTGTTTGTTCAGATACCCTTGTTATCATTTTTCTTCATCTGTCGATACAAAAGGCTTATATATATATATATATATATATATATATATGAGAGACAACTTTAATAAAAGCAAGTAAATGATTTGTTGATATCTGTTAGTGGTTGTTGATGTTTTGTGAGTCTTGTATATTTTCTCCGATTATTTTGTGTACAAAACTACTTTCAGCAGTTACATTGTTATACGACAACTATTTTATTTACATATTCTTGTTTATTTTAAATTGAATCATTGAAAAATACACTGTTTTACATGGGTATTAACTGCTCCATATTGCTAATGGATAAAGTACTTCATTATACAGAACATCTCAAAGTAATGACAGGGTTTTCAAATTTATTTTTTTTTTGTTTATAATATCTATTTTTCTTTTTAAATTGATTCAATTTAAAAAAAAAAATTTCTCGAGAAAAAAAATAACAAAATATTGGCTTTTTTAAACTACTCCATGACTTTTAGACAACCTTTGTGTGTGTATTGTTACTATATGTACATACATACATACATACATACATATATATGTATATGAGAGAGCGAGAGAGTTTCTGTAAATGTGTGTAATTTTATTACATATATGAGTGGGGTATTTTTCTTCAGTATTTGTTTTTATATACTTTATAGGTATAGCTGTTATTTTCAGTGTCGGTATCTTAACAATTTTTAAAAATAAAATATAGGAACATGTTAACTGATTACTAGTTATATGTTGTACTATTTTTGTATGTGTTCATTAAAATAAATAACTATTTTAAAACTGAGATATTGTAATTTGTTTATACCTTATAAATTACTTATTACCATTCACTTTTGTAAGCAAGATTAAAGTATGTACATTTATATTTTGTGTATCTTTCATCTATTTTGAGGTGATATACTTTTGATAAAAGGTTTGATAGTTATCTTTTGTATTTTACTGAAAAGGAATATGGGAATTACATTGTTTTAATGTAATGATAGAAGGTATATTTGTGTATGATTGTTCCACTAACTTTATAGTATTTTACTGTCAGTGGGGTCTGGAATATGGGGTTTCCTCAGTATGACATTAAACTGCAGCTGGTGTTGAAGTTCCAGTTCTGGATCCCTGAGGAGTGTAAAGTCACCTTTTTATTGACATTTCTCCCCAGGTCCATTGTAACCTGGAGTGCTAGTACCTGTTATGATCAAATAAATCTGTTTGAAAATTTTTAGTATTAGAAAAGAATACTTGAAACCATATAACAGTGTAGAAAAAATAATAATAATGTTGTTATTGTTATTATTGATCACTATTTTAATCTTTGCAAGCTTTTCACACCAGAAGTAACTGGTGGTTTTCACTAATGCCTAAGTGACAGCAAGTCTCCTCAGTTCTCTGAGATTATTCTCAATATTCTAGCTGATTTCTGTATGAAGTCTCAATTCTTCCTTATATGTCCAGGTTTTTCGGATTGTTCCAAGTACTCCAACTATGATTGATATTAGTGTCACCTTCATGTTCCATAACTTTTAAAAAATTCTCTGACAAGATTTAAATATTTATCTAATATTTTGCGTTCCTTAACTTCAACTCTCTGATCTGCTGGAGTAATAAAGTCTACTAACTAGGAAGTTCTTTTCTTTTTACTAACTAAACCTAGGTCTGGTCTTCTAGTTTGGATTGTGAGTGATCTGTTTATATCTTATAATCCCAGTGAATTTTATGCATCTCATGAGTTATTACTTGAGATCATCTAACTGCAAAAGAACAAAACAAAAAAATAAATAAAAACAAAATCAGTTGACATGCCATAAAACCAACTATCCAACCAACCAGACTAGTTTGATGTTAAATAATCTTATTGTGTTATCCAACTTATTAATTATTTATTAGATGGTTTCTGTTGATAGAACTAAATGAATTTTAATTTATACTATTTAAAAAAAATTATTCTAAAATGTTATAAGTCATTCCAACATGTGTAGTAACTCTAAATAGTTAGTCACCACTCCTTTTGGAGATGCACTGTGAAACAGCTACTTTTATAATTTTATCATATTTTAGAAATTTTCTAGTAATTACTAACAAATGAAAACTTGTTTGAAACCTGGAAAAGTAGTATCAAATAGAGAAATATTATTGTTGGCTATTCAAATTCACTAACAGTTCATATTTGTAACATTATAATTGTTGGTCTTGTAATGATTATTGTAATTTCTAAGTTTAGCTTAGTTTGGCACAGGTTCAGAAATATGGGTCTCCTTGTAAGAAAATGAATTCCTTATCAATGGTCTTTTGGCTTAGCTTGTTAACCATTACATCGTATAAGATGGCCTAAAAAACTAAGTCAAGCTTAGATTTGGCACAAGAGCCCAAGCATAGGGATCACTCACTAGTCAGTGGTAATTAATTTATAAGATTAGATTGCTATTACACTATGAAGATGTACTTTTTCAAACAAAGCATAGATTTGACACAAGGCCATAAGTATGGAGTACCTTTTAAAGATTGAACTCACTACTTGGTAGGAAGTGAACTAATAGCCTAGTTTGTTAACCCCTTTACCTTGGAAAACTTCTTTGCTCTATTTTTGTGTTTATTTTCTTATATATGATAATATGCAAGTATATAGTGGAACATTTTTTTCTTTTACTTTTTTTTCTAGTATAAAATTTTTCGAAAACTTTATTTAGGCATAGGTCGATCATTGTATGTTTCATGATAATTTTTTAACTAAATATTTTGTTGAAGCTTTTAAATTTGAAAAAAAAAATTTGGTTCAATGACAGAAGTCATAGTTTTATATACATATAAATATATGAAATGTTTAGGGATCAAAAACAGGAAAACTTTGGAGCAAATAAGTTATCCATGTGTGTTGGTGTCTCCCTCCGTTATCGTGCCTGTCTGATCTTAGATAAATAGACTTAAAGAGATAAGTCAAAAAGTTAATCTTGAACTTGTTATGACTAGATGATGTAAAATAATAATTTCCAAACCTTCTCCCTCATATTCTTTTTATTATTTATGAACTCTGTTATGTTTTTATTGAGAATATTATATATATATATATATATATATATATATATATATATATATACACACACACACACCACACACACATTTAAGAAAAAATGAAATGATGCATAAAACCGTACACACACACACACACATTTACCAATTCATCACACATGCACAATATGTGTGTATATCTAGATGCGTGTGTGAGTGTGTGTGTGTATATATATATATATATATATATATATATATAAGTTGAAAAAACAGAATAATCCAAAATTTGATGAATTTATCATGAAAAACATTTTGGTTGTTATAACATTCTTCAGTATTTGAAATTCATGAAAATTGTTGTTAAAATAGTGATAGATGTTTGATGAAATAACAGCAGAAGAGAAATTTATTTCCTTATTTATCTCCATCTAAATGTACACACTTAAGAAAAAATGAAATGATGGATAAAAGCATCTACACACACACACACACATACATATATAATGTGTGTGTGTGGGTGTGTACATACATATATATATATATATATATATATATATATATATATATATATAGTGTGTGTGTGTGTGTAAATTTTCAGCTTCAATTAAAGTGTATGTTTACATGTTTTCTATCTATATTAGTAGATATTTTTATTGACTTTTTAATTTTTTATTTTGACTCTAGATATCTTTACTGTTTCAAAACTAACTCAGCTTGCTTTTGTCTAACATAAGGCAACAATAATGGGGTACTTGGTCTGGATCAAACTCAATAGCAGTGGTTTTCAAAATTTATACTCATCACTACACCAAATGCCCTCTAACTGAGTATGTATTTTTCTCTCATTTCTTTGTTTCATGGCAGAGTAAGCAAAAATTAAACCTGCTGTATTATCTGTAGATTCATATAAGATAAAAAAATTAAAAACTGTTGAAAATTTATCAATGGAAAAAGAACATTTTTTTTTTACTCAAATGACCCAAATAGATAACTTAATTTACTGTGTCATATTTGTTAATGTAATGTTTTAGTTATATCCTACAATTTTCATCAGATACTATAAATAAGAAATTAAATTATAGATATAGGAAATTAGGTCTTAATCATCATGTATTTGTAATATGTACTTGTCTAAAATATTGTTGATAGGTATATCATGTATTCATCCTTCTCATGATGAAGTTCAGCATCTGTTTATTTTAAAACCTAGTATTAGTAATCCCTGAACTTGTATATCATACAATACTGACTATACAGTAAGACGTAACCATAGATACTTTATTTAGTATGTGCTAGTTTTTCTTAAAATGAACCAGTTTTCAAAATAAATAAGACACTTTGTAAACAAAATATTTTCCTCCAAAATATATAAACATTAATTTTTGGATTATATCAAATTTCTAACAATGTTTCTTGCAACAACACTAGATAAACTTTACTGTTTTAGTTTTAGGGTCATTTTAGGAAAAGTTTGACAATTCAAAAATGATCTAGAATATTAATAAGTCAATAAATGTACATTGTTCCAAAAACTGTTAGAAATGATTGTGTTGACTTATGTTATCTACAGTTTGAAGACTTCTGGTGCTGTGCATTAAATAATAAACATGACTTTTTAAATCAACTTACCCTGTTGTTAGGGCTTAGAATATACTGATTGTATCCTCGACAGAAGGTTAAGACCATCCCCACCAAAAAAAAAAAGAAGTGTCCTCTGGGTAGGACACTAAATTATATCTAATGGTGAGGCTCTAGTTCTGGAATTCTAGAGAAAGTGTAGTCATGTTTTTGTTGTCATTACTCTCAGATCCACTCTGACCTGGAGTGGTATTACTAGTTAAGGTCCCATCTATGAGTCAAATAAGTCTGTTTGAAAATTATCAGTATGGGATAAGCATATGTGAAACCATGTAACTGTGCAAATTATTTGTATTAGATAGAAATACTTAATATCATGGTGGGGAGTCTCTATGGTGTAATGGCTAAAGTGCCAGACTGCAGCCTCATAGTAAGTGAGTTTGAATTCCAGTCATGCTATTCAAACTCGTTTACTATGAGGCCACAGTCCAGCACTTTAGCCAGTACATCTGTCATGCTATTGCGTTCATTTTTGGACTAATACTCTTGGAGAAGGTATCAACCCCCTTATCCCCTCAGCTGTTGGTTAAATAGTACCACTAGTGTTCTTTTACCAGGATTGCTTTGGCATTTAATAACCCCTGAATGTTGACATGCCATTAAACAAAGAAACCAAATTTTAATATATAACTGTGTACAAAAAAAACTTTAAGAAACAACTACATAAAAGATGTAAATATAAATGGACAAGGAATGCAATTCCCTAACCGTTAGGCATACATACTGTTAAAATCAATCATAGAATAACCCTAGACAGATTGATATGCTGTTAAAATTAATCAATCAAAATAGGATACTCCCTTCTGACCCTATTATATATACAGCATTAACTTCTTTGTATTAAGACTAACTTTTGATATTGTTAATGGAGTACATTTTGTTTGTTCCACAATTTTTTGTATTCTGTTGATTTAAAAAACCAAACAACTTTTGATACACCCTGATCAAATTAATATTTGAGAAAGAATTTCTTTTTGAATAAACTTGGATAAATCCTTTTCCAAAACAAAGCATTATCATTAGCATAGTATTACGTAGAGGTTTTTAAGATGGTCACTGATGTTCATAAAGAACTTTGCTAAAAATCTATCATTTATTAATGCCTAACATATATGTCACTTTCAAAATCTGGTTTCACAAATATTTGTATCTTGAAATAACTTCTGGATCAATAATATTGCTGATGTGATGTACTTGTTTTTCTTCTTATTTGACCTTTTGGTGAAGATTCGAATCCTTGCAGGATTCCCAATATTTTATTGGCATAAGAAGTTGTTTCACTTTGGAGAGTAAAAAATTAATCAAATAATCTTGGCCAAGTATAGTTTGAAATATTTTCAGGCATAACCATAACAATTCCTGAAAGTTTGGTTGAAATTAGGCCAAAAATTGTATAACTTTAGCTCTACAGGCAGGCATTTTATGAATTGTAATAAGATATTAATTTTTAACTAATTTTTCTTTCATCTTAATCTTTTTTATATCTTAGTTTTTTAATTATTTACCATTTTTTTAATTTTTATTTTAAATCAGAAATGTATCAGTTCACAAAATATTCATAATGCTCTTTATAAACAAAAACATTTCCCCCCCAAAATGCCCTGTCAGCTGGGTCTAGAATGTTGACTGCATCCCCTGCAGAGGTATAGGATCCCCCTCCTAAAATGTATTTATCAGTTTTTTTTGTTTTTGTTTTAAATCAAAATGTATCAGTTCACAAAATATTCATAATGCTCTTTATAAACAAAACAATTTCCCCCCCAAAATGCTCTGTTAGTAGGGTTTGCAATGTTGACCACATTCCCTGCAAAGGGGTAGGATCCTCTTAAAAAAAAAAAAAAGTTTTTCTTTTTATAACACTAAACTGTAACTGATAATGTGGCTCTAGTTCTGGAGCCCAGGGGAGTGTGAAGCCACCTCTTTGTTACCAGTTCTACCAAGTCCACTCTGACTTGGAATTGTAGTATTTTATAAGTCAAATAAATCTGTTTGAGATCATGTTTTATGATTTTGAACTATATTATTAAATTGTCTCTTTTGGCATCAATATTGCAACTAAGTATGAAATGTTTACCCATTTAAAATGATTTAGAAGATATAGTTATTTTTTTTAATATTATCAAAGACCATAATTGTTTAACTGACTTTAATAAAAGATAATCCAACAAGGGTCAACAGGCCATAAAATCCAACCAACCAACCAACCAATTTCCAAATATATAAGTAATATCCAGTAAGCATATGAAGACAATTGTGTGGATTATTCATGTTTAGAATATATGGGGAATTTCATATAAATCTATGGGAGTGCTTGATGTATGGCTCATTATATCCAGGTTTATATTATAAAACTCACTTATAGAACGTATACAATGCAATTAGAAGAAAACTCAAACTTGGTTAAATTGTCATTATAAATTTATTTTGGCGAAGAATATCCTTACACTCTTCATCACATCAGATGACTCCATATGTTTGATTTGAGAGAGGTTGAAAAACAGCAAATATGGATTACAGTCTATATATGTGTATGAAAAAAATCAACACATACTAATGAGACGAAGAGTATAATGATATTCTTTGCCAAAATAAATTTATAATGGCAATTGAACCAGTTTTGAGTTTTTTTTTAATTGCATTATATATATATATATATATATATGGTAATTGTTGTATCATGTTCCTTGTAACATTGCTTTGATAAACTTTATTGTTTTAGTTTAGAATCATTTTAAGAAAAGTTTGACAATTCAAAAATGATTTAGAATATAGAAAAGCTAATAAACATACATTGATTAAATGAGCTGGAAATTGTGGCATTGACTTGATATCAATAACTCTGGGAAATTATGACATTGATTTAATTTTGACAGCTGAAAGAATTTTGACAATGTGCCTTAAAAATAAAATCAGAAATATAACAATAGTTTGTTTCTTGCAGTTATATTTTGTTTGTTTTCACTAACAAAATATTAACATTAGAAGCTTAGATTGATGTGAAATATTTCAGAAAAATCTTTTTGACGATCACACACTATGCTTTCAATATTTGTTGCTTGTTGTTTTAAATTCTGTTTATTTACTTTTCTAAATGAATTTTGTTGAGCTTATTTTAAGCATTGAAGTTAATTTGTAAAATTGAATGAAGTCGATATCTTTCTACTTGTGAGTTGATGTGTTTTAACAAGTTTTTCTTTGATATTGTAAAATTATTGTTGATATTAACATATGATGTTCTTTCTTCTTTGATACTTTTTTTTTTCAATATATTCCAAGATCCAGATTTTTGTATGTTTTTTTAAAATAAATTTAATGATCAATATAGGACAATTGTTATTGATTTTTTTTTTTATATTAACACTCATTTTACATTTATTACACTTTGCAATGATAAAACCAGCAGCATGGATCAAAAATAAAGAGTAAAATATTTGCCACAAAAATAGAGGTACTCTATATTAGTATTTAATAGTTTTCTCTTGATAAATTATATTGACTGGAGTGAATGTGAATGCAGACCCTATACCGTGAAGTAGCAAATTGGATTGAAAAATTGAAAAATGTTTGTAAATATTTGATGAAAAGATCTATATCTTAGTAATATAAATGTTGACTTCACAAAATCAGGAATCTTAACTTTGAAACTGTTTAGCATTAAGGAAAGAGATTGTTTAGTTTGGTTTCTTTATTTAATAGCATATCAACTTTTGTGGGTTATTTAATGTAGAAATCATCCTTGTAAAAGAACACATTTAACCCATAGAATGGGAGGATAAGGGGTTCATACCTTTCTCAAGTGTATTAGTCTGAAAGTGTACATAATAGTCACACTCCGCTAGGTTAGCGACCACACCAAAGGAACTATCTCATCTTTGGACTTTCTCAAAGAGATTGTTATTGCAAAGGTTTTTTTTGTATGATTCTTATCTAAATGCTCCACTTTAATCACTATTATATCATTACAAAATAGAAGCATAAAATATTGTTTGCTGATTTATTTAAAATCTTTTGAAACCTGTTAAGGTGAGTTAATTCTTAATCTTTTGAACCCATAAGGACAATACATTTTGCCAAGTGCTGTTTTGTCATGTGGTCATCATCATCATGTCATGCTACTAGCATGGATTTCCCTCTCTCTTGCCATTTGTCTCTATCGTCCATTGCTTTTAGCAGGTCTTCCAGGCTACATCCTGTGTCTGTACAGAGCTATTGTAGATAAATTCTAGTTGGTCGTCCAACACTTGCTCTTCCTTGTGAAGGGGTCTATAGGAGAACATCGCTTATGAGTTCATCCTTACTTCTCCAGCAGAGTCCTGCATGTCTTGTTCATCTAATTTCAATGGTTTTTGAGATGGGTGGTAGGTGGCCCTACAGCTGCTGTTTTGTGGGATGTTGCTTCCAGGATTTGTTCAATATAACTTGTAGCATTCTTGTGTAATTGCCATAAAGCTTTTTCTCCATAGGCTTAGTCAGCGTCCATGTGGTGCATCCATATAGTAATATTGACATGACCGATGCTTGGAAAAAATTGCATAAAGTCTCATAGATATCACAACAGATATTACTTATAAAAGCATAATACAGTGATCATTCAGTCTGTTTTTTTAATGAAATTTTATTTTTGGTTTCAGAAGTGTTGCAATTATATTCTTGGTTATAGTTTCAGTGCTGTAGATTTTGGTAATAAATAATACTTAATTGTATTTATTTTGATTGTATAATGTTCCTCTAGAAAGAATAAAACTCTGCTGTCATTGGTTTAGAAGAAAATTAACTTTTGATAAAAAAAATTGTTGGGGAAGGTAAACTTATTAATGGGAGATACTGTAATATTTAATGATATCTATTTTGATTGTATAATGTTTCACTAGAAATAATAAAATCCTGGTAACTTTGGATTAGAAGAAAATTAATATTTACAAAAAAGTTGTTACAATTAAAACATTAAAAAGAGAAAATATTAAAAAAACTGATAATAGAATTAATGGTTTCTAATGCTTCATGTAATAAAGAAAATGAATATCATACTGCTGCTATTAATACTACAAGTGTATAAACAGAAAAACGCAAACATATATGGGACTGAAAGAGATTAGGGAACAATGAAGGGTTAGTTTAAAGGTGAGGTTTGAACTTTTGGTTGGTTGTAGAGTTCTTGTAACTCAGTTGGTAAGAACTGCTGGTTCATTTAACCATGCTTTCCTCAGGTAAAAAGGACATATATTTGAGTCACAGAGTTGCTTGATTTTTTATTACTGTTATTAATTTTTGTCATATAATAACAGTGAAATTTTAATTAAAAAGCAGGAGTCCCTTTATCACAGTGGCTAATGTTCTAGTCTGTGATATTGTAGTTTGTGAATTCAAACTCCAGTCACATTATTATGTTCAATTTCAGAATGATACTTTAGGGAAAGATATGAACCCTCTTATCTTCCCAGTTGTTGGTTTAATATCCATGAATTGAATTTGGATTGCTGAGTTCATTTCCTACTACAATCATTATTCCTTGAGAGCCTCCTTAAAAAAATGTATCATATAAGAAATTTGACATAGACTTATATATCCTAAACTGATATCTTTTAAGATTAGTTAAAATTGAGCTGGAGATGTATTTCCAACCCCTCCACCACAAGAAGCATGTGACACAAGGGTTTTTTTTTTCTTTTTCAGTGGAGTTTAAGAGGTTTTTATACAGGGCTTTTTTTCTAGATCAGCTGCCATGCCAAGGTTATAGAGCTTTGACTGGATTACTATTTTCCCACAGGTAGAGGGAGAATAATTGGATTCACACCTTTTCCAAAGTGTTTGCACTATGTGAAATGCAGTCAGCTTTGTCCAGGATTTGAACCTGGGATACTGTCTTCATTTCCTATGTGAATAACCATTACATAATAAGCACCTCCATTTTTTGAGCTGTATTAATAAGAAATTAAACTTAGGTTCATATTAAATTTTGTAGACCTAATTTTTAATCTCAAAAATGGTGTTAACCTATACATGAGTAATAATTTTGCAAAGTTTGAGATTCAAACATAAATATAATGACTAAACAAACCTTGACTTAAAAGAAATAATGATTTTGTGATCATAAATCATTGGTCAAGCTATACATGAGTAATAATTTTGTGAAGTTAAAATTTAAATATAATAAGAATAACAAAGAGTTTTAAAAAAAGTAATGATTTTATAACCATAAATAAATTGTTTATTTATACATGATGTTTATTTGTACATGAGTATATTTAGTATTTGTTCTGAAAGTCATCTTTTTTTGTAAATATTTCCTTTTTGTCAGTGTTAGTAAATGGGAGGAGGTTATACATAGCATAATGTTAAAAGTGGACTGTGGCCTTGAAGTAAAAGAGTTCAAACTCCAGTCATGCTATTATGTTCACTTTCTGACTAATACCCTTGGGAAGGTATTGAACCCCCTCATCTCCCCTGCTATGAGTAAAATAGTTTCACTGCTGCTTTTCAAGGATGGCTTTGGCATTAAATAACCCACAAAATTGACATGCCATTACAAAAAATACATCAAGACGAGTTATTCATTTTGTTAACTGGCATGCCATGAATTGTAAGCTTATGTGAAGGTCAATGATTATTTTTTTCTTATTGATGTTTTTAGTCATTTCATATTTTTTCTTTTATTTTGACAATATTATGCATTTTGGCATAATATAATTTGGCCCAGACAAAATTGAAAAATTTCCCTTTTAAAATAAGCCCCTCTATTGTGCTGGTGCTTGTTTGAAAGAATTTTTTTAAAAAATCCATCAGATTAATTTGCTTTTTCTTTTCAGTGAATATATTAAAGTGATTTCTTTTTATTGATTTTTACAAGCAAACAATAACTTACATGAAATTTTGGTTGGTTTCACTTTCAATTTTCTTATTTGTAAACATACACAAAGCATCCACTCCTCTTTTCAATTCTGATTTTAATTAAGAAATTTTTTTTGATTTGATTTTTTTTCTTAGCTTTTAATTTATTTTCAGATAGTTTTCTAACTGACAAAGAAATGATGTTATGAATTTTATTTTTTGTTTACATGTGACTGTATTTTCATTTTAAAAATTAAATTGGATTTATTTCACAAAACAATTAAAAATTGTATGATAGGATATATCATCAAATTAAATTGTATTAAAATTGTTTGTTAAATTGTATTAAAATTGTTTATTAAATTGTATTAAAACAAATAATCTATTATTTAGAATCAAAATAAACAGTATGTTTTATAAGTAAATTATTGTTTACTTTCTATTTATCTGATAAAATAATTATTCATAACAAAATAAGGTTTACATTTGAAAGATAAAAATGAATTAATTTGATAGTATTTTTTAGTGAGGAAATTAGATTTATTCCTTTAACGCTATTGTAAGATTTCACTATTTTGTCTGGACTGACCAACATCAGTGGTCTCTAAATTAGGGTCAAGTCAAGCTGAAAGTATTCATTCCTGTTAGATCACTGAAGTTAAGCAATGATAAACCATTTCAGTACTTATCTAGGTGAGTACCGTAAGCAACCTAAGGCCTGAGTGCCAGACTAAACAGAACTTAGTAAATAACAACACTGATAGTACCTGCATTTTTATTGGAAAGAAAATGTTGCTCCATCTACAATTCAGACCAAGTGATGTTATATCTTTATTTCTTTTACTCTGATGAAATGTTTTCTTATTAGTAAAGCAATGTTTATATTTAATTTCAGATTTGACTGTCCAGTATGTGAAGCAGGCCATGTTAGGATTAAGTGGGTTATCTAGGCCTCAAAGGTTGGTCCTGGGTGTGGTGGTGTTGTTTGTTGTTAATATTATCTGGGTAGCATCATCTGAACTTACAAAGGTAAGACATTGAAAATCTTTTTTAAAAAATCTATTGAAATTTGAAGCAGTATTCTTTTTACAGCAATACCAACTTGTTAGTTGAGAATCCCCATGGCACAGTGGCTAATGTGCCGGATTGCAATATTGTTGTTTGCAAGTTCAAACTCGAATCACACTATTGCATTCACTTTTGAACTTAGGGAAAAGTAGAAACCCAGTATCTCCCAACTCTGGGTTAAATAACACCACTACTGTTCTTCTGTAAGGATGGTTTTGATATTAAATAATCCATTATGGTTGATATGCCATTAAACAAAAGAAAACCAAACTAACTTGTTAATTATATGCTCACCTATGTCACTGTTATGTTATTAAGCTAGTAATAGATATAACTGTTGTATTATTTGGTTAGTTTGATGGAGGTAATGATGACTAAATTCTATTTTTAGAATGTTTTTTTTTTTAACTAACTGGTATTATCTGAACTAAATTGAAATGACATAAATTATTTTAACTGAATGGAACAAAGTTGGTTTTATTATATTGTTCTTTGTAAATGGATTTGTGTGAATGGTATAATATTTAGTAGCATGATAAATAGAATGGGTATGTATTTACCCAACCCCTCCACCATGAGCAAGATATTTTTTAATGGCATATACTTGGTTTAAATTCAGAGTTTTCCTTCGAGACTGGTTGCTCAACCAAGGCTAAAGAACCCAATCTGTCCTACTATTTACCCATAGGTCAGAGGAGAGGCAGATTCCTGCCTTTCCTAAAGGTTTTTTGCACAAAGTGAAACACAAGCAGCCTTGTCCAGGATTTGAACTCTGGTTGCCGTTTCTTGCAGTACACCTTAGAATAGAATTGGTAGGCCGTCTAAATTCTGATTGGTTTGTTTGCCTTTATTTCACACTAATGTCTTTAAGTAAGGTATAAATCCATATGTTCTTCCTTCATCTGTGGGTAAACTAGGTTTTCTAGCCTTCATATGGTGACCAGTCTGGGAGAATGACAACTCTGAATTCAAACTCTCATCATTTCTAATATCTTAGAACTCTTTGGGAAGGCCTGAGTCCTGCAGCAGATTAAGAAAAGATTGATGAGACAGTAGGGAGTGTGCATATTGAATATCATTGACTTGAATGAATATTTTCCTTTTAAATGAAGAAGAATGCATCTGCAGTGCATTATCTATCTAAAAGATGGAGATAAATTCGTATTTCTAATAATTAAAGAAGTTTCTTCTTAAAGGATTGTTGTATTTCTTTTTATTGGTAAAATATGCTATACACAGATTTAATTTCTGCTTTCTGTATAAGTAAAAAGAATAAAGAAAATTCAGTGGCAGACTGATAGGGGTGTGGACTCATGGGCAAAAAGGTATTATTGGCCCCTTATCTCACTCTGCTCTCTATTCCATACAGATATATATTATCTTAATCAGACTTTTGTTTTTAAAGCCCCATATCTAAAAAAAGAATATATATGAAGCCCAGTTGGCTGACTGTATTTTTGCAGAGGTTTAAGACTCTTCTCTCTATGAGTGTCCTAGATATGACACTAAACTGCATCTGATGGTGAAGCTCCAGTCCTGGAACTTTGGAAATGTGAAGTATCCCTTCATTACCGTTACTGCTAGTCTACTCTGACCTGGAGTGGTCATATACCTGTTAGGCTCCCAACAATGATTAAAATAGCAATGTTTAATCATTTACTATACTTGGAACCATTTAACTATGTGCAAATAAATATGATATCAAATTGAATTGGACCCCCACATATAGCCGAGCAAAAGCAGGACGGCCAGCTCGAACTCTGTGAGGATACGGAATGTTGCCCTGAAGACCTGCCAGAGGCGATGAACGATAGGGAGAAGTGGCGAGAGAGGGTCAGGGATATACGTGCTGGTGGCACAACATGATGATGATGATTAGTATTGCATAGCAATACTTGAAACCATTTAACTGTATGTAAACAAATGAATAATTTTTAATCAAATTATTAGTGTTTCATAGTAGTACTTGAAACCATTTAATGTATGCAAATAAATAATTAGTATTAAATTAGATTGGAATACTTCATGAATAGAAATTACTATTGTTAGATAGCAATACTTGAAAGCATTATACTGTGTGCAAACAAATGCGCTCTGGCTCGTTTAAAAATATTGTTACCCAAATACTATTTCTTTACAAATCATATGGATTTAATATATATATCATCATCATATCGTGCTGGCAGCACGGATATCCCTGACCCTCTCTCGCCACTCCTCCCTATCGTTCATTGCCCTAGGTAGGTCTTCAGGACAACAACCTGTATCCTCACATAGCTGCTGAATGTACGTTCGTGCTGGTCGTCCTGCTTTTGCGCGGCCGTGTGTGGGGATCCATAAGAGTACATCTCTTATGAGTTCATCTCTGCTTCTCCAGCAATGTCCTGCATGTCTGGTTCGCCTAACTTGAATAGTTTTCGTGATAGGGGGCAGGTGGCCGTACAGTTGGTGTCTTGTGGGGTGTTGCTGCCAGGACTTGTTCAGGATTGCACGCAGCAAATCCAAAAAAAAAAATATATATATATATATATATATATATATATATATATATATATATATATATAAAAACAGGATTTGGCATTGAATAACCCTACAAGAGTTGATATGCTATAAAATACAACCAACCAACCAATTAATCAAAAAATATGGAGAAGTCTATTTTCCTTATTTTCAATGCTATAGAGCACCACTGTGAATTTATCTAGTAGACTATATCAAACAGCAAGGGTTTGTAGTATTAAAAATTTCTACTTATAACACATTGATTGGAGACTTATGCTATTTGAATGCTTTAATTCTTTAGGTCTTTGGGTACTGCCTGATTGCCAGTTTGCTTCTTAGCTCAATTGGCTGGGGCTGTAGAATTCACTGACTGCATCTCTGCTGAAGTTTAAGACTCCCACAACAAAAGTCCTGGATATGACGCTAAACAGTCTGATCGTGAGGTTCCAGTAATGCTGGAGCTTTGGGGCATGTGGAGTACTCCTTTATTGCCATCACTCCCAGTTCCACTCTGGCCTAGAGTGGTAGCATCTGATTGGGTTTGTTCAATGGGTCAAATAGAACTAAACTGTGTACTTGTGCTAAACTGAATTGTTTGAAATAGAACTGTTTTTGACATTTAACTGTGTAAACAAAAAGCTATACTTATACTATACCGAATTGTTTGAAATAGTACTGTTTATTTGTATCAAAATGGATTTGACATTAAATAACCAACAATGGTTGATATACCTTAAAACCAAACCAAACTAGTTTGCTTCTGTTCAGTACTTAAGATATCTGAAGTCCAAAATGATTGCTGTGGTTGATATACTAAATTATTTTTTTTAGTTCAAAAGAGTATAAGACATTACAGCTTTAATGTCTTTATTTATACTAGACTAGTTGCCATACCAAGTTTAAAGAGGCCAGTCTTCCCAACTATTTAATAGCTGGAGAAGGAGAATTGTCGAATTCATACCTTTCCCAAAGATATTAGCCCTATGGATTTTTTTATAGCACTATATGGAATGCAAACAGCCTTGTTCAGGATTTGAACTTAGCTTGCTGAGTCTATTACCTACAATGATAACCTTTATGCCATGTGTGCATCTGTATTCAGTATATTTGTGTATTTGTAAAATCTGTGTTTTGGTATGAATATTAAAAACTTGTTTAAGATAAGAGTGAAGAAACTTGAATTCACCTCAGAAAGTTTATGAATCTTTTGGGGATCAAGTTCAAGGGAGCATTTTACAATAATACAGCCAATAATTAAAGCCATTAAATCATAACTTCATATTAACCTCTTTTATCAAAACTCTTAATTCCTAAATCCGTCAAAATTATTATCTTAATTTTTTGGCATTATTGTTTTTTTTTACTATAACCCAATCATGTTTATACAGTACTGTCTGTGACTTTGTACATTTTGGCATTCACTTTTTGGCACAAGAGATTATTTTCAGTAACAGCATTAACCTTAATGCTAACAGGTGCATATTGCGGAGCAGTTATTGTCATTGGAAATAGAATCAGTGATCTGAGTTCAAAACCTAGATGAGGCTGTCTGCATTTCACTTCACAGTCATGCTCTGGAGAAGGGCAATCTGTTCCCCCCCCATTCCAGCAGTCTAGGAGAAGGAAAATTCTGAATTCAAACCAACTAAGCTTCTTTTTAAAATTGATCTTGTGTCATGTCCTGCCCATGGTAAACACATACCTTAGATTGCCATGTATATTGTGTACCCCCTATATCAGATAAAAATTTCAACCAAAACACACAAAAAAAGCGGTTCTTTTGTACACTGTACAGTACTGTCTGACATGAAAGGTTGCCTGATATGATGAAAAATGAGAAAAATTTCCATTTGGATTGAAAAAAGGGGTGTGGTATACATGGTAGTTAGTGTTTTTTTTATTTTTTTTCCTTTTGTTATATTTCTTTATGTAATTGTTCAATTATGTTGCTTACACAGAAAAAAAAAAAGTAAGTCATTTGCAAATGTAACTTTTTAAGAAATATTTTTGGTTGACACATTTGGACATGAACATTATACCTATGTTAATATATAAATGGCACACTTGGGCTTCCATTGTAATTGAAGGGTTCAGTCATGCATACAGGAAGTACACATATTACCAACATATAAATAGAAGTAGCCATTTTGTAAGTGGGGTGATTCCAATAGAAAATGAAGCATTCTGTACCCCTAAGAACTCATAAGAACTACATATTACCTTGTAGTTATTACCCACTAAAACTCAACATAGTTGTCAAGAGTGAGATTTGCTGTACTTCTCTTCAGTGAAAATAGCATCATCCTCATCTAGTTATACTGACAGCATGGATTTCCCTGACTCCCTTCTCTCTCTCTCTCAATCTGTCCCTATGATCCATTGCTCCTGGTAGGTCCTCCAAACGACACTACCAATCAAAAGTATTTGGCCCCCCCCTAAAAATTTCTATTTCTCATCCTAAAAGGGTTATTTTTAATAAAACAAGTTGAGCATCACAATGTTTTTATTTATTATACTAAATACAAGTTTTCCTCAGTAACTTTGACCTTTATATAACTAAATATCTTTTGAAAAATTGATGTGAAGGTGTTTTTCTTCTCAAAAGTAAAACTTCCCAATACTACAGTAGATTATACTGTTAGGAGACATCAAGAAACCGAAAAAAACAAGACCAAAAGTAGGGCTGGTAAACCAAAAGCAACACCTTGCAATGTTGTGAAAAAATATGTCAAGATCTACTGTAAGAAGAAGACTGTGAAGCTGGTCTATATGACAGAATTGCTTCCAAGAAATCACTGTTGAGGAAGCAAAACAATGTCAAAAGGCTTCAGTGGGCCAAGATGCACAAAGGCTGGATAGTAGAGCAGTGAAATAAAGTCGTTCAGACTGATGAATCAAAGTTCGAAATCTTTGGGTCAAATAGGAGGATCTATGTGTGGTGAAGAGTTGGTGAAAGAGCTGTAACCCACTGTATCACACAAACCATAAAGCATGGAGGAGGCTCTGTTATGGTGTGGTGGGTTTTGCCAATTGCAAAGTTGGGGGATTTGCTCCAGGTGAAGGGCAAGTGAATCAGAATGGCTATCACAGCATACTTCAGCATCATGTGATCCCATCTGGATTGCAGCTTGTGGATCAAGGATTTGTATTTATGCAAGATAATGACCCAAAATATGCTAGTAAACTCTGCCAGAGGTACATTAAAAGTAAAGAGGAACAGCATGTCCTTCAATTAATGTCTTGGCTGGTGAAATCAGCAGACTTAAATCCCATTGAATTGGTGTGGGATGAACTTGACTGAAAAGTCAGAGCTAAATAGATCACAAGTGCGGCTCATCTCTGGCAACGCTTGCAGGAAAGCTGGGCAGAACTATCTTCTGTCTTTGTTGGAAAGAATGTTGAGAATCTGTGAAGCTTTGATTGTGGCCAAAGGGAGTCATTTTGATGAATCAAAAGTTTAAGAAGTTTTTTGTGTTTTTTTTGGTTTAATTTGTATTTAATATGGTTCAGTAAGACCTGTATTTAGTATAATAAATAAAATCATTGCGGTGCATAACTTGTTTCATTAAAAGTAACACTTTTAGGATGAGAAATAAAAATTTCTGGGGGTGACCAAATACTTTTGACAGGTGGTGTACATCCAGTATCTGCAGAGAGCAGATGTAAGTTCTTGCTGGTCAGTCAACACTGGCATGTCCATGTGTGGGGATCCATAGAAGAATGTTGTTTATAACTTTGCCCTTGCTTGGCCAGCAGTGTCTTGCATGTCTTATTTGTCTTACTTGGATAGTTTTTGAGGTGCAAGGTAAGTGGCCATACTGCTGCTGTTTTGTGGGGGTGTTGCTTCTAGGATTTGTTCAAAACAATACATTTTATTCTTGTATAGTTCTCATCTAGCTTTTCCTTTGAGCTTTGTTAGTATCCATGTGGTGCATCCATAGATTAGTACTGTCACAGCAACAGCTTGAAAAAGCAACTGTTTTATTTTATAGGATAGATAAGACTTCCATATAATCAAAAACCTGTTGATAGCAGTCCATGATTTTGTTGGGTGTATGTTGATACCACTTTCAGTTGATGAGATATAGCTGTCAAGGTATGTGAACTTGACTAATTTTAGAGGCCTGCTACTTAAAGTAGAGATGACTCCTTTTAGTTTAAAACATGCAAACTCTCTTTTATTTATGTAATTCAAACTGTAACATTATATTATTCATAATTTCTAATGTTTTTGTGTGCAAGAAATGGGCAGAATATAGATTCTGGCTTGCATGCTTGCAAGGGTTGGTAACTTAAAAAAAAATTTCTTAGTCCTGTCAGCAGCGACTTTGAATACATTGAATGTATCCTCTGCTGTAGGGTTAGACCCCCCCACCAAAAAAATGAGAGTCCTGAGTATAACATTAAACTATATCTGATGGTTAGGCTCAAGTTCTGGTGCTCTGGGGAGTATGGAGTCCCCCTTTATTGCCATTAATTCCAGGTTCAGTCAGTTACTTGTTAGGGTCCCGTCTATGGGTCAAATAGATCTGTTAGAAAATTATTGGTATTGGTTAGGAATATGTGAAACAATATAACTGTGTGCAAACTAATGGTTATTATTCAATTGGAATAGTTACTTGAAACCATATAATTGTGTATAAATCATTAGTATTAGATAGGAATACTTGAAACCATACAACTGTGTGCAAATTACTTGTATTACATTGGAATATTTGATGTCATATAATATTGCAAACAAATGACAGATATATATAAAAGTGAAATTTAAAGAAAATAATGCAATGGAAAAGTAAAAATATAGTTATGATTTCAATCAAGCAATTAATCAAATTTTAACATTATATAACAATAAGGTGTTAATATGCAATTAAACAAATAAATAAATAAATAATTTAGAATTTGTAGAATTGTTCTTGTTCTATTACAAGATATGTAGACCTATTCAAACTGAATTTTGGATTTTTTCATTGGTTCTAAATGAAAAAAGAATTTTTTTTTCTAAAGCATTATAGACTTTACTTTTACTGGACTGATTGCTAAATGGAAGAGTCCTATTCTTAACAATTTAATGAAATAGTAGATTAAAATTGTTATTTATTTCAGAAAATAAAGTCTTGTAAAGTGCTTGAGCTTGTAGATTAAAAAAACTGGTGTAAATTTGAATGTTTTTCTATTTTGCTGTTGTGAGTGTGTTCTTTATTTCATTTTTAGCTACAGAATTTGAAAAAAAAAATTCTCAGGACACCTGATGAACGAGTTTTTGTATTGTTTAAATTCTGCTGACCAACCAAATTCTATTCTTATGTGAAAGATTGTTTGTTGAGGACTTTCACAGGTGTAAATATCTTTCATTCAGGTGTACAGTGCATTTAAACATTATATGCAAATCATATTTCTCAAAATATCCATTGATTATCTACTTGGATTTTCATAAAGTTTGAATGAAAGGTTGGCAACACAAGCATACAATATTCAAATGTTTTTATATTCAGTTATAAACATTCAGTAACTATATATTTTCCTACCATTCCAAATTTTATAAATGGACTGCTTTACATTTTTGAGGAATGATGAAAGGCTGAAAATTGTTCAAATGCATTATATATTATTGTAGGGAAAACTAAATATCTCTCTGAAAGAATGGGCATGTCCATTGGGTACCTCATTGGTTGTTGTATGACAGTTCCAGAGACCTATTCTTGACCTCTTTGGTCGCTGTTCTTTAAACAGGAGAGACATATCTTAGACCTTCCCAGGGAATGGTAAAGCTATAGAGCTATTTTACTTTCCTCATCAAGTAAGCTTTTTCCATTTTTGTACCCCTCCCACATACTGCTCGTTCTTTGAACATATACGAGGTGCATACGATAAGTTTCCAGACTTTTTTCGTATGGGCACTTTTATTGATAGTACACACATGAAACTCTAGTCCCCTTTGAAGTAATCTCCTCCGGCTGCAATGCACTTGTTGTACCATTCTAACAACTTCTGGAAGGCCCTATGGAAGTCCTCTTGTGTGAGTGTGTCAATGAGCTTCATCACAGCCTCTTTCATCTCCTCAATTGTCTCATAATGACAGCCTCTGAGCTTAGGGAATAACCAAAAGTCACAGGGAGCAAGGTCTGGACTATAGGGAGGGTGTAGAACTGTGTTGATGGCCATCTTGGTCAAATAGTCTGTGACAAGGATGGAGTTGTGGACTGGTACATTGTCCTGGTGGAAATGCCTCTGACCCGATTTGAAGAGTGTTGGCCTCTTCCGACGGAATCTCTTCCTGAACTCCCTTAAAAACTCAACATAGTAACCCTAACCCTTTGGCCAATCAACTGTGGTGTATTGACTTCCTTACTCCTCCTACACCTCTCATCATCCCTCTCAGACTCCCTGCCTTCCTTGAATCTCTTATGCCACTCAAAAACTGATGCCCAATTCCTGCAAGATGGTCTAAAAGCAGTCTGAAGCATTCCATATGTTTCTGTGGCATTTTTTCCAAGTTTAAAACAGAATTTTATTGCATATCGTTCTTCTAAAGTGTCAGATTGTATTTTTGAAGTTCACCAGCAGTGACAATCAGGCTTTAGTAGGGTGTATTCCAATTGCTGCTGTAGCTGTTCATTTGAAGCTGAAATCCTAAAAATTGGTCAGTCGTCTCATAAGATGTATAGCAATAACATACTGAATTTTCAAGAGTCTACGACAATTAAATGCCCATACGAAAAAAGTCTGGAAACTTATCGTATGCACCTCATGTTTATGAAAGGTTAGATGTTAAGGTTAAAATATTATTAATGTTAAGGTTAAATGTTTTTGTACAAATGTATTTATCTTGTCTTTCCTTCTGTTGTGTTCAGTATTAGTTTATCATGGATATATCAATACTAACATTGGTCTTTGGTGAATGGGGACTCAACTAGATATCTTCCTTTGCATCAAGTATACAAATATTATGTTATGACATCCTTCAGTCTCATAGATCTGTACATAGGTGTTGGCACAGGTCTAAATAAGGTTGTATGGAAGACTGGCTGTTGCCCATGCTGTAGGTCTCCCATCTTCATAACACTGACATTATCTAACAGAAGAGAAAGGTTTTATATAGTTTGGCATGAGAGTTGTTAGAATGAGGTTAAATACAATTTTAGTCAGCTCTAGTTTTACCACAGCAAATTACTCTACCATGGTGCAAGGGAGTGTAGTTTTCCTTCTCCTAGACCAGTTGCCCTTACCAAGGCTAAAGAGCTACTCTCGTGTTTACTCATAGGTGCAAGGAGAAGAGATGGATTCAATCCTTTCTCATTGGTGTCATGAAAGGAGAAATCTGCAACATGGGCAGCTATTGGTCTTCCATATAACTTTATTCATACAACCTTGCTGAGATCTAGGCACAGATTCATAGTTGAAACATTTTCAATGATCATATTTTATATATTGTTATGTATATTTTGTATGATTTGTTACACCTTGCAGAAATGATTGTGCATTGTTAGAGCCCCTACCCTAACCATGAGAAAGAAAAGTAATTTTTTGGAATTAAAACTTTCTCTTACCTCAAAAACATATATATACTAAGTTTGGTAGGTCTATATCAAATCATTTGGCCATCTATCAGAGATAGAAAAACAGAATCATTGGGTTACCTATACAGATGACTTGTGATAGAGGTAAACACTTGTATAGGACCAGCCACACTTTTTGGGATGAGTTGATAATGGAAGAATGGTTCACAAATATGCCACAGATTCTCAAAACAGCCCTCTTCAGGTTTTTTCTTTTTTCTATACCAGTTGCCCTTATCAATTCTAGAGAGTTACTCATAGGTGGGAAGAAAAGAGATAGATTCATGCATTCCCAATTTTTATTGTGAAGAGGGGAAACCTGCAGCATGGACAATTGTCCGTTTTCCACAGATGTTGACTTCTGATACTATCTGTTGCTGTTTGTTGACTATTGTTGGCATATCAGTTGGCCTAGGTCTAGCCATGACCAGCTATCTATACACACAAAGTTTGCATCTCATGTATGGTGTGACCCTCTAATATTTGATTAAAACTTAGGTCTCAAAAAGTTGCATGATATGCAGATATATATGGTATAAAAATAATTTCTTAAAAATTTAGATATATCCATAGATGTTTTTTTAATGTGAAATAACTAATACAAAATAATAAGACTGATTGTAGAGGTTTTTTTTTACATGCAGTACATACAAAAAGTAGATAACTAAATAAAAAAAATGATTAGTTAACAAACAGCAACTAAAATAATGATTGAAAACCTGTTTAACTGCCCTGGTCTACTTTTATCTGATAAATACCTAAAAAAAGTAAGCTATTGTGTTGTTTCCCAATGTCTTTTTTTTTTCTTCTTTTACCATGATTATTTGAATCGGATAAGTATAGATTTTAGAAAGTTGGTAAATGTGATCTTGAAAACAATAAATTCTTTTGATTAGGTGTGTCAAAAAGTTTTCAGTGTTCTCTTATTGAAAACTTGGCATTTATCCAATGCTTCATAGTGTAGAGAGTGCCCTGCAAGAAGCATGACTCCTGAAGGGCAGATACAAATTTGCTCATGTCCTATTAGCATTTCCTCTCAGTGCCAGGCAATAAACCAAACTCTTACACCTATTAAGCAAGTGGGCAGAAGACCCACCTCCGACATGACCCATTAATTTTTTGTACCCACTCAGCATAGATGCTAAGTGGTTTAACTATTCTATTGAAAATTAGAGACTTGTTTTCCAGTATTCATTTATCTTGTATGTATTTAATCAACTCCTCATATGCAGGATGTGACACAAGATCAGTTTTTAAACAGAGTAAAACTAATTTGTATTCTAAATTTTCTTTCTGTTAGACTGGTTGTCATGCCAAAATTAAAGAGCCCAGTTTGTTCTATTTTCTTATAGCTGGGGTGTGGAGAAGAGATAGATCTATGCTTTTCCCAAGGGCATTAGTGCAAAGTGAAACACAAACAACCTCATCCAGGATTAGAACTTGGGCCCCTGATTCCATTTCCTCTAACAATAACAGTTATACTCATTGCACTTTCTTGTGTTGAGAAATAAAAGAAAGGAAAATGGTAGCAGACCAGATACATATGACACATTGCAGTTAGTTCCTCTTCAAACTGGGGAAAGACAGAATCAGAAATTAATACGATTGAAGCCTATGTAGATTGTTCGTTTGGAAGCAGTATGTCTTGGGAATAGTTTGTAAATTTCAAGAAAGGTGAATTTGACTTGGAGGATAAACCATGCAGTGGTAGACCACAAGAATTCAGTAGTGACAATTTACAAGTTCTTTTGGATGATGACTATGCTCAATCATTGTTAGAATTGGCTAAAGAATTTCGTGTAATACATTTGGTAGAAGAAATTACTGTCGGTCACTTGGCTATAAAACTTGGTGTTGGTCACTCGCCTGAAGAACTAGGTATCTGTCTCTTGGCTGAGGAACTTTGTTTCTGTCACTCAGCTGAAGAACTCTGTATTGGTCACTCAGCATCTGTCACTGGGTTAAAGAACTCTGTGTTGGTCACTTGGCCGAAGAACTCTGTGTCGGTCATTCAGTCAAAGAAATGTGTTGGTCATTTGGCCAAAGAACTTGGTGTAGAGAAAAAATTTTAAAATAGAAGAGGGATTCTATGTGAATTTTTAGAGCAAAGCATTGGGCTGTGTCTTTTCTGTGTTTTACATCTTGTTACATAAAAAAAGTTTTTTTTTGTTTGTAAGTGTGTTTTGAAGATTGTTACTTTTGAGAAGGTGTCCTATATATCACACTAAACCATCTGGTGGTGAGGCTTCAGTCTTGGAGCTTTGAGGAATGTAGAGTACCCCTTAATTGCCGTTACTCCTAGACTAACAGCAATTAAGGGGTACTTTGTTCTACTTTACAGTTTAATACATCTTCCTATGAATTCCAATTTATATAATATTTACTTAATTATGAGGAATTACTCGCCTTCCATAAAAGATGAAGCCACTATTTTTGATGGTTGCATCCAGAAAAGTTCCCATGTATAGTTCTTTTCACCAAGAGGGTCCCATCTATGGGTCAAATAGTAGTATATAATCATTCACTATACTTGAAAGCATTTTTAACTGTTCATATACAAATTATTAATATCAAATAGAATTATGAGTGTTAGATAGCAACACTTAAAACCGTTTAACTGTGTGCAAACAATAAACCACAATACTTAAAATCATTGAACTGTGTGCAAACCAAAAATAGCTATTCTTGATACCAGTTAACTGTATGCAAAGAAATGAGCTCTTACTCATCTAAAAATAAAGTTGCCTACAAACCAGTTACTTAAAAAAATTTATATATATATATATATATATATATATATATATATATATATATATACCGGCTCATTGATGTAATGATTAGAGTGTTCACCAATGGTCCAGTAGAACCTGGGTTCAATCTTAGGTCGAGTCATGCCAAAGACTCAAAAAATGGTACTTGGTGCCTCCTTGCTTAACAATCAGCACTATAAGATAGGAATCAAGGGTAAATTGGAGCAATCCAGGAAAAAGAATAGTTCCCTCCCTTACACCCCAGTGTAGTAGCTATTGAAAAGGGAGCCTTTGGGTCGCCCATGACTACAGTCAGCCAACTTATCATAAAGAGGATTTGGCATTAAATCTCCATCAAGGGTTGATATGCCATTTAACCAAGTAACCTAACCTAACTTTTGAGAAGAAAAGTGGGTTCACCATATTAATTCACTGTTGAAAATCATGGGTGATTCCTGGATATCCTGCAGAGAACAGCAGTAGCAAAACAATCATTTTGAAAGAAAAAGTTAATTTGGAGTATGAAAAGTGTACTGTAGTAAGAATTACGAATGTTTGGTGAAATGGTTGCTGCAGTGTCACCACCTTTAAAGTTAAAACATTTGCAAGATTTTAAAAAAAAACAGCCTGCAGCATAAACAGCAAGATTTAACCTTTTGAAAGAAAAATTTATTTCTTTGTATTTGGTGAGATACAAAGGGCATATTATATTATGAATTGTTAAAGCATGGTGAAATGGTTAGTTTTCATAATCAAATTTTGCTGCAATTGAAGAAAAAGTCAATTTTCTGAACAGAGAAGCTGGAAAATCATATATTGCTTAACAAATCTAATTGGCATGTAACTTTGTCAACCCATCAAAACCAAAATTGGTCTGGAGTGGTAGCACCTGATAGGGTCCTATCTATGGGTCAAATAGAACTGTTTGACATTCTAACAATGTACTTATGCTAAATTGAATTGTTTTATTTTTCTTTTAGAGATATTTCTTCAGTTTATTATTAGTTCATATCCAAACCTATGAAAATGAGTAATATAGATGTTGGTCAGTGTCTTTTTACATTCTTTATCTTTACTAGTTTGTCCATTTGTATATTGCCCAGTTGGCTGGGACTGCAGAATACATAGACTGCATCTCTGCAGAGCGGTAAGACTCCTCTAATGACTATCCTGGATATGACACTAAACAATTTGATGATGAGGCTCCAGTAATGCTGGAGCTTTGGGAATGCAGAGTACCCCTTCATTGCCATCACTCCCAGTTCCACTCTGGCCCAGAGTGATAGCACCTGATAGGATCCTATCTATGGGTCGAATAGATAAACTGTGTACTTATGTTAAACAATTGTTTGAAATAGAACTGTTTTTTTGACATTGAAACTGTGTACTTGTACTATAATGAATTGTTTGAATTAGAACTTTTTTTAATATTTAACTGTGTGTAAATAAAAAACTATACTTATACTAAAATAGAACTGTTTATATGTATGAAAATGGATTCGCCATTAATAACCTACAATGGTTGATTTACTATAAAACCAAACCATTTGTATATTTGTAAAATTAACATTACTCAAGGGTATAAATTTATACTTAAAAATTATTTTTATATTGATTTCTTTACTATTTTATCACTTTATTTTATGACTATCATATTCATAATATTTTCAATAGGCTCATTGCTTAAGTGAAAATCTATTTTACATGGTCAGTATTATCATATTATCAACTATTTGAAAAGGAATGTAGAATTTACTGAACTAAGCTTAATTTGATATATAAGCCCCAGATTGCTTGAAAGCTATCATTTTATTTATTACATATGGATATATACCACCTTACATAGTATAATGTTTAGCAAGCTAGTTTAACAGACCATTGTTGGTGAGTTTAATTCTCAGTAGATACTTCTTATTTCTGGCCTTGTGCCACAACTAAGCCTAGCTCAGTAAAATACTATATATGACATTCATGTACATGTACACACAAACACTTGTATGTATGTGTGATAGAGAGCTATACTTTATTTCAAAAATAGCATAAAGCAATTGATTGAATGATTTTAATGGCATGTGAACCCATGTACGGTTATTTCATGTCTAGGGGTTAGGGAATCATGTGCATTGTTCATATTTACATTTTTGTGTTGTTGTTTCTTAAGAGTTTTTTTTTGCAGACAGTTATATATTTAATACAAATCTTTTGCTCACATTTGTATGGTTTCAAGTATTCCTATCTAAGAGATACTTGTTGGTTCAAGCAGTTATTTTTATTCAATAATAGTCATTTGTTTGCATACAATTATAAGGTTTTAATAAACTAATAATAATAGTCCTTAGTAAACAATTATAGCTTCATATGGTTTCACGTATTCTTATTTAATACTAAATCATTTTCAAACTGATCTATTTGACCTGTAAATAGGATCCTAACAGGTACTATCATTCCAGTTGAGAGTGGACCTGGGAGTAATGACATTGAAAGGGTACTCCTGAACTAGACCTGCGCCATCAGATGCAGTTTAGTCTCATACCCAGAACACCCTTTTTTTTTTTTTTGGAGGGAGTCTTACTCCTCTGTAGGGGATATAGTCAGCATATTCTAAACCCCACTGACAGGGTGAAACATTGTGATAATCTAGAATTGAGCACATCAAATATTTGACTCTTTTCTCTTTGATCATTCCTTATTATCTCATTAGTTCTTCTGAAGAAGCACTTCAAGGTGCAAAATAAACAGAATAATTTTTGAATTTTTATATTTAGAGCCACAGTAATTACTCAAGTGAGTCAAAAGTTTTGCAATATTTCAAGCTATTTTCTCTTTCAGCATCTGTTTACAAGGCTTAGCCTATGGAGGTATCGATCAATGATATTTTGTGAAGAACCAAAATCTGCCAACAATATATAAGTGCTTGTGCTTGGCTGTTGTTCAACCATTTCAAACAAAGCCTCATTTCCATGAGGTCCCCCTGATCTTGGTTTATCTTTGAGGCTTATGTCACCTTTTATTAAACCAGTTTTATGCCACGCATTTGTTGACAGTTCCTGGGCCTTTTACATCATTAATTTCTTTTGCTGCTGCTCTTGGATTCAGTCCTTTTTTACACAGGTAGCATAAAATTGCGCTTATTGCGTTTTTTCACCATTCATAATCAAAGGTGTAAAATAAAGAATAAACAATAAATGTTTATATGTTATATATGAAAATAAACAATTAATGTTTATATGTTATATATGAAAATAAACTATAAACAATTAATGTTTATATATTATATATGAAAATAAAGAATAAATGATTAAGGTTTATATGTTATTTATGAAAATGAACAATAAACAATTCAGCAATGATAGGACAACAAGTTGTATCAAATTAATGATATAACATGGAAATACAAGTTGCCTAAAATCATCTGTGAAAATCTAAAAAAAAACTTTTGACTCAACCTGGTAGTTTGAAATATTGCAAAACTTATAACTCATCTTATCATTTTTTGAGCACCCAACACTTCATATTAGATTGTACCTCCAATATTTGAATGTTAGTTCTATTTTTATTCCTACTTTGTCAGCTTTGCCTGTAGAATGTGCTGACTGTAACTCTGCAGAGGTGTAACCCTGCAGAGGTGTAACCCTGCAACTAGTATATAACACTAAACTGCATCAGATGGTGATGCTCCAGTCCTGGAGCTTCAGGGAATGTGGAGTATCCTTCCATTGCTATTACTTCCAGGTCCACTCTGATCTGGATTGGTAGTACCTGTTTGGTTCCCATCTATGGGTCAACTAGAACTGTTCAGTTATTTACTAAGGCTAATTATTATTAGTTATTTGAAACTATACAGCTTTTTGCAAATTATTTATATGATATACAAATATATGATAAATAAAATTACTCGTGTTGAACTTTAATACTTGAAAACTCTTAACTGTGTGCAATCAAATGATTAGTATTAAATAGAATTATTGGTTTTAGATAGCAATACTTGAAACCATTTAATTGTGTGCAAACAAATGAGTTCTTACAACTAAAGTTACCTATGAACTATTCACTTACAAATCATATATATATATATATATATATATATATATATAAGAGGATTTGACATTAAATAACCCATAAGGGTTGATATGCAATAAAACATGAGCCAACTACTAACCATTTTTATTTTTACTTTGTAATGTTCCAAATATACTTTTTTTGTAATGAAACCTGAATGCTTCTTAGCCTTAAATGACCTGTGTAGCTGTCAGTTTGCCAAATTGTCATTTACATTTTAGGTAAAGCATTTTTAAAATCTAAAATGGTTAGATTTGTTGTTAGATTTTATATCTTAAATTTTTGAATTCTTGTATACTGTTTATAATATAACAATGTAATCATAAAATTCATTTACTGCTCATATATATATTCTGAAAGTATTTTATAAAATGTCTCGTTGTATGCATGAAATTTCCTCTTTTTATAAGTTTTCTTTTTCTTATTTTGATTTTTAAATTTACAAAGAAAACTTCATTAAAATTTTTTAAATGATATATATTTGTCTGAATTATTTTATAGATCATCATTATTCATTATTATACATTACTCGCTTCCTTACAAATAAATTTTTAAAAAAAGTGTGATTAGGCCAAATTGAAATTACTGCTCAGTTTTATTTTCATCTGTTAATGAATGAATATCAAACATTCTATTAAAATTGACTTTTGGAAGATTTTATTGAAATGTCATATCACTTTTTTCATTTAAAAATAAACTTCCAAAGTAAGTTTTCATTTCTTTTTTGTTCTCATTTCTCTTTTGTTCTCATTTCTCTTCATTTCTTTTTTGTTCTCATTTCTCTTCATTTCTTTTTTGTTCTCATTTCTCTTCATTTCTTTTTGTACCCTTTTCCTTCTTTTTCTTTCTTTTCCTCATCCTTTCTTCTTTCCTTCCATTCATTAAAGCAAACTATAAGCATCTGATATATAACATTATCACTTTTCTCTTTTTTCCTTTCTTAGTGATGACAGTGTAAAACATTTGAACACATGCAATCAATGTTTATTCTGTTACCATTATAGATTATTGCTAATAATGATTCATAGAGCTTCAAATAAAAAATAGATAAAAAGTAAGCTATTAATGCTACCCATATGTAAAAGAATAACAACAAACATGGTGCCAACCAATTAGACACAAGAATATTGAGTAGCTTTATAGGTGTTGCTTGGACATCTAATACTGACCATGCTCTTGTGGGTTAGATAGTAAAGCAGATGATATGTCAAACTAGACTTTTTTGAGGCAAAAGTGGATGCGAGTTTCAGTCTCATCAAGTACTTATTCTTTAAAATTTTTGTTTCTGTATTCTGAAGTGACAACCAGAGTGACTTGCGATAGTTAATTGATTTGAGTTGCATGTCAACCCGTCAGGGTTATTTTATGCCTACATGTTGTTTTATGCCTGGAGGTTAAGGAATTGCATACATTGTATGTTTATATTTACCTTTTGTCTGTAATTTTTTAAGAGTCTTTTGTGCAGTTATATTATAACAAGTATTCTTAATACAAATAATTTTCAAACAGATCTATTTGACCTAAAATGAGACCCTAACAAGTACTACCACTCTAGGTCATAGTGGACCTAGGAGTAATGATAATAAAAGGCTACTACACTCTCTCTAGAGCTTCAGAACTGAAGCCTCATGATCAGATACAGTTTAGTCTTATACTTAGGACACCTTCCCTCTGCAGGGGATATAGTGTGTCCTATGCCCTGTCAAGTGGGTGCAGAATGTAACTAAAATTAAGATGGAAGTTAATATTTGATAGAATTATCAGTAAATTTGATTGACGAGTTGTTTTATTAAAATTTTCCTTCACTTCTTCCTCAAATGTCTTAATGTGATTATCAGAAACATTTAATTGGTGCTTTTTTTGTTGTTTTTTTTTAAAATATACTAACTTTTTATAGCTGTTTTCTTGTCTTTTTGTGTAGCCTCAAAAGTAATTCTTGTTGAATATGCAGGAAACAAATGAGTGAAAAATATTCATTAAACTGCTATGAATCATAATCTTAGGATCACCTGAAGAATTATCAAGCCAAAGTGGGATATACTGGTGTGATAATTATTCAGGAATATAATATACAATGAACCAAATTTCATTTTCATTGTCTCTAGATTACAATCTTCAAATTTTATTCTTCGTAAACATTTTCAATTAATCTTAAACTCATTCTAGGAAGGCCATGGCACAAGATATATTTCAAACTATTGTCCTCTCTCTTTTGTGTAATGAGTCTTGAAGTTATTGAATACATTAAACAAAACAGAAAACCAGTAGTTATGTGAAACTTATCTAATAACTTTATAAAATGGACAAATTATATTTGTGTTTTTATTCTTAATTGTAATTATATGAATCAATTTATTAGAATAATTCTTCAGGGGAACACTTTAGGTAGATGGCTGTTCATGTGAGTCAGAATGAAGTGACATTTCTTCTGATGAACATTTTAGGTTGATGATTTTTCATGTGAGTCAGAATGAAGTGACAGTTCTTCTGGTGAACACTTTAGGTTGATGATTGTTCATGTGGGTCAGAATGAGGTAACAGTTCCTTTAGTAAAGCTGGTTTGAATTCAGAATTTTCCTTCTCCTAGACTGGTTGCCTAACCAAGGCTAAAGAATCCTGTCTGCTCCACTATTTACTTATAGTTGGTTATGTATTTCCCTATGAGTAGAATGTGATGCAAGCTAATTTTTTATATGGATGGAAGCTGGTTTTAATTCAGTGTTTTCTTTCTTGTAGACTGGTTGCCTAACCAAGGCTAATGAACCCAGTCTGCCCTTCTATTTAACCATAGCTGCAGGAAGAACAGGTGGATTTATGTTGTCCCCAAATGTTTAGCTAAGTGAAATGGAAATAACTTTATCCAGGATTTGAACTTGGGATGCCAATTCCATTTCCTATGATGATGACTGGTATAGACATTGCTCTTCATAGACAGATGGGCATCTCTCTGGGGGTTTTGTGCTTTTGAAATTGGTAAAAATCCATGTTTTAATACTCATGAATCGAAGGAATAGAATAGGTCTTTTTGTATGGTAAACAATAAAAAATATTTCCTAAAAAAATTAAAGAAAAAAATTTTTTTAAATTAGTTGTTTATCGCCATATCCTTGTTGTTCAGATATATCTTGCAACTTCCATACTTTTACTCTGAAATATTCATAATAAAAAACCTCTACTTTGATAAGCATTTTTTTCCTTCAGATTTTATATTTCAAATTTGTTTATGATTTAAAGACTTTCTTTCTCTCTTCTTCTTTTCAGTATATCTACAAACAGGCACATTATGATAAGCCCTTCTTCACTACTTATGCAAAAACTGCCATGTTCATGGTATACTTATCTGGTTTTCTTTTCTGGAGACCATGGAGGCAACAATGCCGCCGGACCACAAAAGTAAGTACTAAGAAAACAACTTTTAAGCTTTTACATGAAAAAAATACACACATGGAATCTTCGCATTAGCATGAATAAACAACTTAACATACTGAGTTACATCATAGAATTGAATTCTGAAAATGTGTCTTGACTTTTAGGCTTAGAATCCACTAATTGTATCTGTTGTATAAACAAAGAAAGATGACAACACTGATGTATAAAAATATCTATTTCTTTTATTATGCAAAATGTATATATGAGTAGAGTGAGAGAGCTGAAGATGACTGAGCTGCACACACTGGGGCCAAAGGTACTAATCTTCAGTGGACCCTTTTTTTCTTCCTTCTTCTTTGGGTTATATAACGTCCTAGACATCATTGCAAATTCTCATAGTTACATCCCTTCCAGCCTTCCGTCTACACATTGCATGTGGACAAGCTTCCTTCTAGCATGGCACCCACACAATTTCTGTGGCATTTCCACTGAGAACACCTATGTCCTGTTTACTTTTAGGTACCTGATGCATTTCTTGTTATTTTCATTCAACCAGGGTCTGACTTGTACTGCTGCATCAACAGATTTTAAAGAGGTCTTCAAGTTAATATCCAATATATCTCTTGCAGAGGGTGTAAATATGAATGTACAATGAACAGGATTCCCAACTTGGCATAAAATTTCACTAGATGGATTGACATGTTGTTACAATCAATCTATCTATCTATTATCTAGAAAAGTCCCCTTGGTATAATGTGCTGGACTGTGGCCTCAAAGTATGCAAGTTCAAACTCCAGTTACACTACTATATTCACTTTTGGACAAATACCATTGGGAAAGGTACGAGTCCTCTTATCCTCCCAGCTATAGGTTAAATAGTACCACTAATGTTCTAAAAAGATGGTTTTGTGTAGTGAGAGAAATAACTTACCTCATAGCTCAAAGCGAGTGTAAACATGTCTTGTGTGCTAGATGCTGACAGTGTGAGAGATATAGCCATTCTTAGAGTTACTATTCATAAGACACCTGTCTTGTTTCTGGTGAGACGAAACTAAATTATTTCTCTTGCTACATTTTGGCATTAAATAACCTCTGATGGTTGATGCGCCATTAAACAAAGAAACCAAACCAAACTAAACAAAACCAGCTATGAACTCTAAAAATTTACATTAGGATGTTGAAAAGTTTTTGGCCCAACCAGAACCTAGAGAAATAGTTATTCCCATATTCATTGAGCAATGAAATATATAAAATGTACAGAAATTCATTCCACAATTCAACACACTTGGCACATCATTTTTCAAGTTTCTTTAATCCTTTAAAGAAAGTTAAAAGCTTATTCTTACGTGCATTGATTTGAGAAACTTTTAGCACTGCCAAATTGATATGGCATTAAACAAAGAAACCAAAACTGAATCAATTATAACTTTTTCAAAATAGATTTGCATAAATTTTGTAAAATGAAACTTTATTAGTAAGAGTTATGAGTCAAACTTTATTTGTAAAATTTATATAGGAGGTGTCCGTGGTGTAATGGTTATCATCGTAGGAAATGGACATGGCGACACGAGTTCAAATCCTGGCCGAGACTAATTGCATTTCACATAGCACTAATACTCTTGGGAAAGGTATGAATCCAATTATTCTCCCTCCAGCTATGGGTAAATAGTAGGGCAGACTAGGTTCTTCAGCATTGGTGAGGCAACTAGTCTAGGAGAAGGAAAACTCTGAATTCAAACCTGTTAAACTTCGCTTAAAAATTGACCTTGTGTCACATCCTGCTTGAGCAGAGGGGTTGGTAAATATGATTAGTAAAATTTATATTATGATGGCTTAATTTAAATTTCTTTGTTCAATGTGCTGTGGATTAGTGAATTATTTTCAGAAAATTTTCAAAATAGAGCATATGTTTAAAGAAGACAATCATATAAAAAAAAAAAAAAAACATAATTTGATCAGTAATTGTGTGTCATAGTACAATTGTATGAAAACAAAGCACTCACTTTTTATGTGATATTTTTTAAAACAACCTTTAGACAATTCTACACTACAGTGGGACCTCCTAGCAATGCTTCTATACATTAGAATTGAATTGGTCAGTGAGCAGCCAATAGGAAACTGCCTTACATTGAGCTAGGACTAAAAGAACAAAAATGTTACTCTGCCTGTATAGCATTGATAATGAAAATGTCACTCCATCAATAAAAGGTTTAAGTAGATATCAGTAAGAAAACGTATTAAATTTTTTTAGTATGAATATATATTTACATATAGCTTATATGCTGTTGTAATTCAAGTTAAGAGCTGCAAAATTGAAAAGAATTTTTCCTTAAGCAAAATTAATTGTTTCATTTATTTCTTCTCTCTCTTTCTCTTTTTCATAGAATGTCACTTTATATAATGAAATGCAACTGTGGGAAAATTTATTCAGTTGAAATTTTTCAAGCTTCAGACTGCTTTTAAATGTTTAAGGAACCTATTGGCAGTTGATGATATTGATACTACTAATACTGTAGCAATAGTGAAATACTTCCATATAAAAAATTAAAACAAAATTATTCCATAGAATAATGCTTCACTATGTAAAATATTTCAAGTACTTCCTCTTCGAGTAGAAAACCCTTAAAGTACCTGGGATGCTTCAAAAGTAATGTTTTCTATGGATTTGCACTATGGTAGATATATAATAACACTGTTGGATTGAGCAAGTTTTCAGCTTCAAAACTATATTTTTTACAAAGATGAACAAACATTTGTATTGTACTTGTAAGAAGGTTGCTGTAAGAGTAATGCTTTAAATTTTATGTCGGATGTTAGTATTCTGTTAGTATACATTTACTCAACCTCTCTACCATGAGTAGCATGCAACACAAGATCAATTTTTAACTGAGGTAAAGCTGGTTTGAATTCAGAGTTTTCTTTCTAGACTGGTTGCCTAACCAAGGCTAGAGAACTCGGTCTACCCTACTATTTGCCCATTGTAGGGAGAGGTAGATTTATGTCTTTCCCAAGGGCATTAATGCGAAGTAAAATGCAAACAGCCTTGTCCAGGATTAAAATTAGAAAAAGTAAGTGGCATGTGGTAACATGTCAGTAAAAATTGAATCTTTCTGTTGATAACTTCTTATTTCTTGCCTTTTAGTGGCTGTGAAAAATAGTTTTGTAGCTGGAAACTTGCCTTATCCAAAAGTGTTATTGTACTTTTTTTGTCCATCATAGTAGGAAGCATTACTTTTGGATCACTACTTGTATCTAAAATTGGATCGCCTTTATCATTTTATACTGACTAACAGACATGATAGGTTGGCTATGAAGTACAGAGTAATGATATCAAACAATATAATATTGAATGTAAAAATTGTATGCCAAAGAAAACCTTACTCTGGTCATAACACTGAAGGACTTAACTCATGACTATCTGAAGTTGGCTAGTGCACCTGTTTTAATGCAGTGACTAGCATAATAATCTTGCAAGCTATTGATAGGTACTACTTGACTTTAGACTGATGCCAAAATTCATCAACCCAGTCACTTGGGGCTGTAGAATATACCAACTGCTTCTCTGCAGAGGGATAAAACCCCTACTCCAATGAGTGTGCTGGATATAACATTAAACAATCTGTTGGTGAGGCTTGAGTAATGCTGGAGCTTTGGGGAATAGAGAGTACCTCTCTATTTCCATTGCTCCCAGATCCATTCTGACCTGGAGTGGTAGCACCTGATAGAGTCCTATCTATGGGTCAAGTAGAACTGTTTGACATTTAAACTGAGTACAAACAAATGATTTGAGCTAAATTGAATTGTTATAAATAGAACTGTTTTTACATTTAACTGTGTGTAAACAGATGGCCGATGTTTAATTGAATTGTTAGTGATACATAGCAATACTTGGAACCATTTAACTTTGTTGATTTATGCTAAATTGAATTGTTAGAAATAGAACTGTTTGATCCTTTAACTGTGTATCTACAAAATATGTTTATAAATCATATATTTAATATATACTGTATTTGATGGCATATAAGATGCACCCCAATTTAAGCAGGTCAAATCAAGAAAAAAACAAAGTACTAATATTAAACGTGATGAAATTAATATAATAAATATTATCAATGATAACATTCTTAATCTGCATGATAGTCTTTTAAATAATGACAATAGGTATATGAAAGTTATTCTAAAGTCTATGCTAATAGGAGTTGCCAAGTTGCTAATTTCAGCCGACTATCATGAATTTTAAACCTATATATGGCATATAAGACACGGGAATTTTAAAAGATATTTTTAGTAAAAAGATTAGTGCACCTTATATGCCATCAAATACAGTATGTAAAAACAGGATTTGGCATTAAATAACCAACAATGGTTGATATGCCAGAAAAACAAACAAAACCAAACGAAACCAAAATTCATCATCATCATCAAGATGTGCCATCTGCACAGATTCATTTGACTCTCTCACCATCTGTCACTCTTGCTAAGTCCTCTAGATGGTATAAAGTGTTTGCACAAAGCTGATGAATATAGGTTTTTGCTTGTCAGACAACACTAGTGTGTCCATGTGTAGAAGTCCATAGGGGAATGTCACTTATGAGTTCATCCTTACTTCTCCAGCAGTGCCTAGCATGTCTTGTTCTTCTTACTCAGATGATTTGGGAGATGGGAAATAAATGACCATACAACTGCTGTTTTGTTGGGTGCCGCCTCCAGGGCTTGTCTAAAATAGCATGCAGCATCCTTGTATAGTTTTCATCTAGCTTTTTCTCTAAATGTTTCATTAAAGTCCAGGTGGTAGAACCATACAGTAGTACTGACACACAGCTTGGAGGAATTTCCGTTTTATTTTAATAGAAAGATCAGATTTCTATATGGTTATTTACTTGTCAATAGCACTTCATGCTTTATCCCTGCATATGTTGATGTTGCTTTCAGTAAATGAGATATTGCTATCAAGGTATATGAACTAGTTTACTAATTTCAGAGTTTTATATATCTATAGAAAGTTGTACAATGAAGCTTTGAATTTTAAAGATTTAAATGATGACATGTACCCTGCTAGTCAACTTATGGAATAAAGTGATGATGTCATGACTAGTTAGTACTAATTTGAAAAAAAAAATTATTAAACCAGTCTTTACTTTTCAAACTGCAGTTTTTAACAAAACACAGGATTGTGCAAATACGTCATTCTCTATCATGACAAGGCATAGCTTTTTTCTTGTTTGCTAAACTGAAAATTCATCTCATTTATTTTCAAAATATATTCAAGATACAAGGTGTAATAAAACGTATCAAGGCTGACCTTTAATTTTTTAGAATTTTAAAATTTAAATTAAGTACATGGCTGAACAATTTACATAATAATGTGAAATCTGGATGAGTCAGTGTCAATTTGAAAAATAATTTTGAAATGTCTTTTTGAACCAAATCATTTTAGTGAAACACAGGATTGTACAACAGAAGCACATTCCATACTCATGAGACTTAGCAGCTCTGTGCAATTTGTTTCCTAAATTAAAAATTCATCTCAAGGTTAAAATTTGAGAACTTGGAGGATATTAAAAAGCAATTTCACACCATATCAAAAGAGATTATTCAGAGGTGCTTTGATCGATGTAAAATTTGCTGTGGTAAACGTGTTGAATTCCAAGGAGACGGTTTTGAAAAAAAATTAATGCTTCATTCATTCATTTCTATCTTGTTAAATGTAGCTTCAGTCTTAATAGTTTTTAAAACACTTTGTACACTAAACACTGGATGATAAAATACAATATTTGTGCATATTTTTTTTTAAAATGTACAATATTAAACTACTGTTCTGCAAAATTATAAAAATTGCCTAAAAATTAGCATAAGCTAAACTTAAAAAGTTAGCAAGATCTGAACATATAAGTGAACAAGACTGTCCTTTGTAGGTCTTTACAAACCTGCAGTCAAGATTAATTTTTCCCTGCTAACTTGAACTAAGATAAATAATAATTTTCCTTTAATTGGTTTTTATTGCCTAATAACAAGCTACAAAAATATGAGTATGAATATGAAAACATTGATATATGTTTGAATTATGTTTTGTGATGTGGCCATAAAAAATGATTGATAAAAGAAGCAAAATGAGAATACAGTGAGTTGTATGTGACAAGTAGAGACAATTGTGATGTCAATTAAATAGTTCAAGTAAAAAAAACCATCATGAGCACGCAGTGGGAAGTTGGTTAAACAGAGACATACATCAAATTGAAAGAACTTGGTTAGAATATCATGTACTGTAAAATGTTAAGTCATGATGAAACCAAAAATTGTATTTATGTGTTAACTGAAAGGGATAAAGAAAAGATAGGGAATGAGCAGAAGAGAATGAGAAGAAGCAAGGAAAATGCAACAAGAGTTCCATTGATTGTGTTGCATAGAAGTGACAACCCTATCCTATTTTGACATTTATCTTTTATGAGGATCATTAAATAAATTCCAGACTTTTTTCGTATGGACACTTTTATTGATAGTACACACATGAAACTCTAGTCCCCTTCAAAGTAATCTCCTCCAGCTGCAATGCACTTGTACCGTTCCAACAACTTCTGGAAGGCCCCATGGAAATCCTCTTGTGTGAGCGTGTCAATGAGCTTCGTCACAGCCTCTTTCATCTCCTCAATTGTCTTATAATGACAGCCTCTGAGCTAAGGGAATAACCAAAAGTCACAGGGATCAAAAATGGATGCTTGATTCATGCAAGATGGTCGAAAAGCAGTCTGAAGCATTCCATACGTTTCTGTGGCATTTTTTCCAAGTTTAAAACAGAATTTTATTGCATATCGTTCTTCTAAAGTGTCCTGACGTCCAGATTGCATTTTTGAAATTCACCAGCTTTGACAATCAGGCTTTAGTAGGGTGTATTCCAATTGCTACTGTAGCTGTTCATTTGAAGCTGAAATCCTAAAAATTGGTCAGTCATCTCATAAGATGTATAGCAATAACATACTGAATTTTCAAGAGTCTACAACAATTTTAAATGGCTGTACAAAAGAAATCTGGAAACTTATTGAAGGCACTATACTCTGGGAGGCCAGAGGCACATCTGGATTCTCTTGCCAAGAAGTTGTCTTTATTGGGAATCCTTTTTTGAGATGAGGCTTCTTAATCTGAGGGTTAATTTTTTTTTTTTATTGTGGACTTTTTGTCCTCACCTTGGTAGTTTTTTTTTTGTTGTTGTTTCTTCTCATTTTTTTAGAGACCAGAAAAAAAACAAAAACTACCAAGATGAGGACAAAAATTATGCAGTTTACGTGTCAAAACAGTTCTATTTCAAGCTGTTCAGTTTAGCATAAGTACATTGTTTAAACATCAAAACAGTTCTATTTCAAACAATTCAGTTTAGCAAAAGTATGCAGTTTAGTTCTATTTGACCCATTGATAGGACTTTCTCAGGTGTTACCACTCTGGGTCAGAGTGGACCTGGGAGTGATGGCAATGAAGGATTACTGTGCATTCACCAAAGCTCCTGCATTACTGGAACCTTATAATCAGATAGTTTAGTGTCATATCTAGCACACTCATTGGAGGGAGAAGTCTTACCTCTCTGCAGAGAAGCAGTCAGTGTATTCTACAGCCCTAGCTGACTAGCACATTTTGATTCTCTTGACAAGAAGTTATGTACTTTTTTTTTGGTATGGGACATTACTCTTGTAGAAATTTGCTGTGACCTCTACTTTCTGCTAAGTGTAAACAGTAGTCTGACTGAATTTGAATGTTTTCTAAAGGATTGGATATGAACAGGTTGAAAACCTGATGGGTGGTGGGGTTTGGAGGGGATCACTTATCAAAATAAAACTTTGTTAATACATATATGTATTGTATGGGCACTTACATATGTATTATATGAAAGTAAAAATTATCTTATGTATATATGCTTGTTTCTGCATAGACACATGAATTCACCTACTTGAACTGTTATGATCTTCATTTGGTTCAAATCTCTGTGGGTGGTTTACGTGTATGGTATAGAAATACCACTGCTGGGAGTAGGTTAGGAAACTTGCAATTAAATTGGTAGCATTATTTTGCTGTGATGAGTGGGTGAGAAAAGAAAAATATCTCCCTGTTAGCAATATCATGCATATCTATGAATGAAATAAGTTTGTTTATTCAATATATATTTATATAAAAATAGTTATGGGAATTTTAAAGTCTGACCTGTTTGGAATCAAGGCAAATTGCTTATTTTCCAGATAAGTAATCATGTTTGAAAAAAAATTATAATGATGTTACTTATACACACACACATATATATATATATAAGTAAATATGGATCTGAATCTGACAGTATAAAGAAAGTAGAAAAACAAAATAATCCAAATTAGATGCGGCTCATTGGCTTAGTGGGTAGAGTGTTCGTCAATGGTCCGGGAGACCTGGGTTCAATCCCAGGTTGCAGCATACCAAAGACTTTAAAATGGTACTTGATACCTCCTTGCTTAGCACTCAGCAATATAAAGTATGTATCAAGGGTAAAGTGGAGCAATCCAGGGAAAGGAGTAGCGCCCTCCCTTACACCTTGGTGTTGTAGCTTTTGAAAAGGGAGCCTCCTGGTCGCCCTTGACTACAGTTGCCAACTTTAACTATGATGTAAAGCCAACATTAAATGTTTCAGTTTTAATAACCTTCATCAGGACTTTGATATCATGAGAATTGTTCACACACCGACGGATGCTTACATCACAATAAATTCATCTAATTTGGATCATTATGTTTTTCTACTTTCTTTACACACACACACACACACGCACATACATATTTATACTCAAACACACACATATATATATATATACACACACACACACACATATATATATATATATATATATATATATATATATATAATGTTACTGTAGCACATTAGAAATACCATGTCATTGTAACACTCTGTGGAGTTTAGAGTTGGCTGACTGTATCCTCCAGCAGACTGGTAAGACTTCTCACTCTCCCCCACCAAAAAAAGGGCTGTTTTGAGTATGACACTAAACTTCATCTGATGGTGAGACTACAGTTCTGCAGATCTTGTTAGTGTGGAGTACCCTTTCATTGCCATTTGTCCCAGGTCCATTATAACCTGTTAGGATCTGATCTATTGCTCTATTTAAAGACTATTTGAATTCAATAGGATTGTGTCTAAAAAAAAATCTTTACACAAAAAATGTAAATATGAATGTACCATGAATGGAATTCCCTAACCTCTAGGCATAAAATAACCCTATACAGGTTGACATGCTGTTAAAATCAATCGACCATGTTTAGTAAGATTTTTATGCACCAGTGTTAAAATACGCAAATTTAGTAAATAAAGATATTTCTAGTTTGATTTGCATCTTGGTAGTGTTGGGTTTGTTTCATTATAATTTTCCAAGATTGATATTAAATAATAATTATAGATTACTTCCTTTTATCTATTTGTAGTTAGAGTATAAATTCTGTAGTTGCAGAGTTTCAGTGCTGTTGAGTAATAAATAATTCCTAATAATATCTACTTTGATTGTATAATGTTCCTCTAGAAATAATAGAATCCTGGTATCTTTGGGAAAAAGGGAAGGAATAGGAAAAGAAAACATTGGTACAGGTGGACTTATTTATGGGTAAAAGTGCATCTATAGATTTTAAGTAAGATTTTGTATTAGCCTCTTCCAAAATATAATAGTTACCAAATATGGAATTTAAGCAAATATGCATAAACAGTGAAGTTAAAAAAAAATCTAGTTAAATCTGCTGTGGTTGGTACTTTAGATCATTTCTCTTTGCTTTTTTGAAGTCTTTTCTATTTTTTTATTTTATTCTTTTTAAATCTAATTTTATTTTTTAGTTATTAGTATTGCTCGTGACTGTTTAGATTCAGGAAAAATACTAATACACTTAATTCTATTTTCTTTGTTTTAATAAGTTCTAATCCAAAACCATGCTCCTTCTCTTCTTTTTTAAAAAATGTTATTTATGTAAACTCATATTTATTACTATTATTTCAGTAAGAGCAGGCTCGTATTATAATCCACTTTTTGTTAGTCTATCTATTAATAATATGAGTCATAATTTTTGTAATATTTCAAACTACCAGGTTGAGTCAAAAGTTTTCTTCGGATTTTCACAGATGGTTTTAGGCAGTTTGTATTTCTATGTTATATTGTTAATTTGATACAACTTGTGATCCAATTGTTTATTTTTTATTTTCATATATAACATATAAACATTGTTTATTCTTTATTTTACACCGTTGATAATGAGTGGTGAAAAAATGCAATGAGAGCAATTTTATGCTACCTATAGAAAAAAGGACTGAATCCAATGGCATCAGCCCAGTCGACTGGGGCTCTAGAATACACTGACTGCACCTCTGCATTGGGCTAAGACCCCCTCCCCCAATGAATGTCCTGGATATGACACTAAACAATCTGATGGTGAAGTCCCAATGATGTTGGAGCTTTAGGGAATGCATACCACCTCTTCATTGCCATCGTTCCCAGGTCCACTCTGGCCTGGAGTGGTAGTGCCTAATAGGGCCCTATCTATGAATAAAACAGAACTAAACTGCATACTTATGTTAAACTGAATTGTTTGAAATAGAACTGTTTTTGACATTAAAACTGAACTGTGCTGAATTGAATTGTTCAAAATAGAACTGTTTTGACATTTAGCAGTGTGTCAACAAAAACTATACTTATACTAAACTAAATTGTTTGAATCAGAACTGTTTGACTAAACTGAATAGCGTGAAATAGAAATGTTTTTCACATTTAAACTGTCTACTTTTGCTAAACTGAATTGTTTGAAATAGAACTGTTTATATGCATAAAAATGGATTTGGCATTAAATAACCTACCAGGGTTGATATGCCATAAAACCCAACCAACCAATGAGAAATTAATGATGTAGAAGGCCCAGGAACTGTCAACAAATGTGGAACATAAAACTGGTTTAATGGAAGGTGACACCAGTCTCAAAGATAAACCAAGGTCAGGGGGACCTCGTGGAAATGAGACTTCGTTTGAAATGGTTGAACAACAGCCAAGCACAAGCAATTATATATTGTTGGCAGATCTTGGTTCTTCACAAAGTACTATCAATTGACATTTCTATAAGCTCGGCTTTGTGAACAGATGCTGAAATTGTTGAAATATGAAATATTGCAAAACTTTTGACTCGCCCTTGTTAATAGCAGAATTTTCAATACTTTCAAGCATTATTTAAGCAGAGTTAATGTTTTTAGAAAGATATATTGATTATAGTGTTACAATTTTCTTGAGAAGGTAATTGTAATAATTTTAATACAAAACTCTAATTAAAACATTCACTGCTGAGAGAGAGTCCTACCACCTTTTATTGACAAATAACAATGGCATTTCCGTTTTCCTCTCATATTTGTTGAACTGATACTTCTGGTCCCTTAAATACAAGAACCAAATTACATCAATTAATTTGTTTTTCTCTCTCTTTATATATTTTTGATGTTTTTCTTTCCAATATCAGGGTGTATCAACAATATTAGGAGAACACTCTATCTCTCACACACACACCCTCTCCCTATCTCCCACACCCTCTTTCTCTATTTGTCTCCTGCACCCTCTCTCTCTATCTATCTTTTGAATACTCTCTTTCTATTCATCTCTTCCACACTCTATCTGTTTCACATACTCTTTCTCTCTTACACATTCTCTTTCTCTCACACACTCACTCTGACACATGCACTCTCACACTACATCATTCACACACATACACTCTCTATCTATCACACACGCACACACACTTTCTCTCATACATTGATAACAGAATGGTTATTAAAAACTGTCCTGAATTTTTCAACCAAAGTGGTTCATTTTAGCAAGATGAGATACATAGAGAATACAATTCACTGCCACTCGTGTAACTCAAGTAATTCCAATTTAAACATGGAGGTGTTCTCCTGTGACTTATCCTAATGGGTTAACAAAACCTCAATGTATATTGGGAGTAAGCTGATACATGCTTCCACAATTTTCTCACATTCTTGTTCACCATCTAGATTTCATTCCAGAGAGATTTATATGCACCCTTCTCTCTCCTTTCTGAAGAAGACTGTAGAATGGATCAACTAAAATATTGTAATAACAAGATCAATGATTCAAAAGCAAAAGTCACTTTTTTAAATAAAGTTTAGAATTTCTCAAACATTAATGAATTATAGATAAAGAGAGAATAGATGGGTTCATGCCTTTTTTAAAGGTATTTAGAAGTGTAGTTGAGCATAATGGCTATTGTCAAGAATGAAATCAGTGAACTGAGTTCATTTCTTGGATGATGCCATTTTCATTTCAGTTTGTGCTAATGCTCTTAGAAAACACATGAATCCATTACTTCTCCCGCCAATTATAGGTAAATGGTAGGACAGACTGGGCTTTCTAGCCTTGGTAGGAAAAAATTTAACAGGAGAAAAAACTGAATTCTAACCCTCTATTAATACATCATGGGCTTGCAATTCAGGGGAAGCTACATTACGTCCTATGTCTTACAGATAGCTTGAGGCTTCTAGTGGACTGAGAAAAAGACTAATAGAATATATATATATATATATATATATATATATATATATATATACCCACACACACACACACACACACACACATGAGGTGTATCTGAAAGGTAATGGGACTGTTATCACAAACAATTTATTTTAATTCCACCCAACAAACTATTTGGTTGCTCTTTCAAAATAATCCCTTTTGAGTCTAATGCACTTACTCATCCTTCTCTGATACACTTCTATGCACTGCTGGAAGGGTTCTTCATTATGACTCTGTTAATGGGTTCCATGCCTTCAAAATGGGTAATTTTTATGGACTCCTTGAGCTTGAGGAAAAGAAAAAAGTCACATGGAGCAAGATTTCATGAATAGGGAGGGAGGTTATTCCAATTAGCCTGGACATGCCTGATGAGCAAGTGTATTGCTGTGGTGAAGCAGCCATGATTTATCTTGCAACAACTCTTGTCTCTTTTTGCACTGAGTGAAACATGCCTTGCAGGATCTCCTCTTAGACTTGTTTTGGAAGATGGCTCACATATCAAAGAACATGATAAACACAACTTTGACTGTCTTGCTTTCTTCGGCCTTGGCAACTCCTACTGACTACTCTGGTACTTGGTTTCCAAGTCATTCTTATATATCCATATCTCATCACTAGTGCTGACTCTATAAAGCAAGTCTGGTTCAGTTTGATGACACTCAATCATATCCTGACACACCTGCATGTGGTACTCTTTCTGATCATCATTTAGCAAACTTGGTATCATTTTTGGGGGGTGTCCTTGTGGTGTAGTGGTTAATGTGCTGAACTCTGTCATCATAGTAAGCAAATTTGAACTCCATTCATGCTATTAAATCCACTTTCAGATTAATAACCTTAGCAAAGGCATAAACTCCCTTGTCCCCTCAGCTATGGGTTAAACAGCACCACTACATTAAAGTGGCTTTAGCATTAAATAATCCACAAAGGTTGATATGCCATTAAGCAAAGAAACCAAACTATTTGCACCATATTTGTGCAGTTTCAATTCTCTCAAATTCTATCCTTTTTCATGTCCAGCTGATTTGTGTTCATTTGAAAAGTCATTTGATTATTGCCACACATCACCTTCCTTGCTTGATGTTGACTTAAATCCTGATTGTTAAAGGCCTTCCACTCCTGGATTCACATTTCACCTTGTTGAACCTCTTGTGTCATGATATGGTGATATCTTCATACACTTGCTGGATTTTTCCTCAACTGGACCAAATATTTCAAGTTTATTCATTACTTGTTACACCTCCTCCAGCCTGCCTCCTACACAATGCACATTAACACGCTTCCTTCTAGCGTGGTACCCACGCAATTTATATGGCATTTCTTTTGAAAACACCTGCATCCTGTTTACTTTAGGTACCAGGTACATTTCCTGTTATTTTCATTCAATCAAAATTCAACTTCCACTGTTGTATCAACAAATGTCAAAGAGGTCTTCAAGTCAGTATCCAACAGCCATACTAAGATTCTTGTGTATAATATACACTGCTGACTTTTAGGCTTAAAAATGTGTGGAATAATTATTCAATAATTTATGTTTCTTCTTTATAACATTTGTAATGAAGTGATTAGTAATAAATTGATCTTAGGTCTTTTGATAATACATCTGTAATTTTGTATTAATTATTCTTAGTGGATAACATTTTTCATAACATGCTTTCTAAATTGTTAATTTTTTCATATTTGGTTATGAATAAAGAATGAAATTTGGTCTGGTAGGGTACTTCATATGGTGTAATGTTTAGCAAGCTGCTTGACTAGCAAACAAATAATAGTGAGTTCAAGTGTCACTGGGTGCCCCATATGTCTAGGTTTGTGCCATAATTAAGCAAAGATTAGTTAATAATTATTATTTCTAATTTTGACTAATATTTTCTTTCATTTTTAAGTCTTAATTACTTTTTTATCTGCTAATAGATGATCACCACTACCACCACCAGAAACAATTATAATAATAGTGATCATGACTGACAGTGATTTATATAAAAATAATTTTAAAAAAATAGTTAATTGTTGAGATATTTTAATGTATATTTTGTGAAACAATAGAAAGCCATCTCAATAAAACAAAATTAAAAAAAATCTCTGCATGACACTTAGTCATCATCTGATAAAGGCTTTGTTAGTTGCACAAGTTTTTTTTAGTATGTTTATTATTTATCAAACACTTTTGGGAAGGTTTGGATGACGCTAGAAAAGTCTAGTGACTGTTGAAAAAGACCATGTTATCTCTGCCACATCACTAAGAAATGGGATATGCTTCCACAGTGTGGGAGTTGAATAACATCATTATGTCAGAAAATAATGCAAAGCCATCTCCATAAAATTAGTCAGTTATGTTGATAATGATGTAAATCTCATATGAAGATTGTTAATCTATTGAAGGAATCCTGAGTCAGGAGTTCCCCAAAGTACACAGGATTCCTTTGTTGATCAATATGATCAGTTGATCATTTTAAAAAAGATGGTCCCTTGAACTTAAACTATGTACAATATTGCTTTGACTTTTCAATCCAAAGTTGACATTTTTATTTCATCAAAGGATTCAAATTAATATCATTGAATTAATGTTGATAACATTGTAAATCTCATACTGAGATTGTAAATTGATTCAAGAGTTCCTCACAATACACTTAGTTTATTGCTATGGGTTACATGTTTAAAGAATGGGCATTTGAATGTTAAACTACATAAAATGTTGTCTCAACTTTCCAAAGTTGACATTGTCATCTTGTCATATAATTCAAATTAACATCAGTGAATTAAGGATTCATTATTAATGTCTTGTAAACTGACTTTGCATGTGAATTTCACAGAAATTCTATTCTCATTTCATGTATTGACATGTCATTTAACTACTTCATCATTGAATTGATGCTTTGTTGCTAGAAAGTTGAGAATACAATAAAGAGGCTGCATTCCCATGATGTGATGGAAAATCAATCAAGTCTGTTGGTTGGTTAGTTTTTATGGCATATCAACCTTAGTACGTTATTTAATGCCAAATCTATCTTTATACAAATCATAAGTTCTATTTCAAACAATTCAGTTTAGCATGAGTACATAGTTTAATTGTCAAAGTCATTTCTCTTTCAAGCTATTCAGTTTATTCAAACAGTTCTAATTCAGCTAATTCAGTTTACACATAGTTAAATGTCAAAACAGTTCTATATTAAACAATTAATTTTAGCGTAAGTACAGTTTCAATATCAAAAACAGTTCCATTTCAAACAATTCAGTTTAGCATAAGTACGCAGTTTAAATATCTAAAACATATCTATTTCAAGCTATTTAGTTTAGTCAAGCAGTTCTAATTCAAACAGTTCAGTTTAGCATAACTATGCAGTTTAGTTTTATTTAACCTACAGATAGGGCCTTATCAGTTACTACCATTCCGGGCCAGAGTGGACCTGGGAGTGATGGCATTGAAGGGGTGCTCCGCATTCCCCAAAGCCCAAGCATCACTGGAACCTCACCATCAGATTGCTTAGTGTCATATCCATAACACTCATTGGGGGTTTCTTACCCCTCTGCAGAGGTGCAGTTGGTGTATTCTACAGCACCAGCCAACTGGGCAAAACCAAGTCTGGTAGTATTGTAAGATACTGCTGGGGCATCACTAAGTTAATGACAATGATGCTTTGTCTCCAAAACCATGCCTGAATCTAGAGTCATCATTTGATGAAGGTTTTGTTGATTGCACAGTCAATTTTTTTTCAGTATGTGTATATAATATTATCTATCTATCTATCTATCTATCTATCTATCTATCTATCTATCTATCTATCTATCATACTTGAGTTACCTGTTTGCCCACCTGTTTGTTTCTCATGCTTTTCCATACTACTGTAAACCTAAAGTCCTATACCAATTAGAAATTACTATGTCTTAAGGATGGATTTTGGGCACAAAAGATTGGTGACTGGTGTTGCCCAGTTGTCAAATATGTTATAATGATATCTACCTAACCCATCCGCTCGGGCAGGATATGACACAAGGTCGATTTTTTTAAATATGTTATAATGATTTTTTTTTGTTACACTTCAAGGAATTATATAATTCTATTTTTAATGTAACTATATAAATACTTAAGTACTCATCTATTAGTTGTCTAAATTTCTGAGACGAAGCTTGATGATTTTTATCATTAAGGGTTTTCGGACTATTGTCTTCATCTTTATTGTTATTTCCACAATGTTTCGGCTTATATGTCCTCCGGCCTTCTTCAGGTATTTGTCGAACTCGGGAACTTTCACGGAACTTCAAACTATGTCCTTTATTGAATCCACAGGGGTTGCCTGTTCTGATTTCGTTAGCCATAACCGGGTACACATAGCATAACAGTTATAGGCGTTAGTTCCCTAAGCTTCTAAGGAGACAATCATCTGGAGGTTGCAGGTTCAATCCTGACTGCAGGCGAGTAACAATACAGGAATACTTAACACTTGTACCCAGTTACTCATCTATGTTGGGTTTGAGATCATACTATAATCTTAAAGATTCTGAAAAAAATTCATTGTCTGTAACAGACATGTTCAATTCATGTTGGCCTCAGACAATGAGGATAAATTAATCAAAAAAGAATTGTTACTATTGCTTGGGAACATAACTGTAATTATTTTGATACAAGACTCCAGTTAGATGTTTGCTTTCTCTCTCTCTCTCTTGAGAAAGTCCTACCACCACAAATAACAATAGCAGAACTTGTTCTCCTGGTTTCTTAAAACTTAAGAACCAAATTACAAGTTGTTTAAAAACACCATCTGAATGTCTACGAAAATGATATTTCACCAAAATTCTATGATTTCTTCTGATATATATCTAGCAGTTTACCATAACTTCTGATGGAAATAAGATCTACCTATTATCAGTACTAAGAAATTCTTTTGCTGCCATCATCACCAGCTGTGATCCAAGTTTTGATCTCTTACCCAATTTAAATCAGCTAGTTATTTATTAAAGACTTTTTTCTTTTAGTAAACTTTAATAACATAACATACAATCATTTATCATTTATTTCCTGGTTTTGATGAACCTACTAATATACATTTGTTTATAAGTATATAAATCCATACATATTAACCAATATGTAGAAAAATATAATAGCCCATTAAGTGTTTTATTTTTTCATTAATTTAACTAAATCTGTTATATATATATATATATATATATATATATATATATATATATATATATATATATATATATATATATGACTTATGCAATAACTTTTTATGTCCATTATTCTTAAAATTGCTTGTGCATGTTTGAGACTATTATAATTAATTTTATCAAGATTTGTCTGAGTTTCTGATGTGACTTATTATTTTTGTTCATTGATGTACACTGATTAGCATTATTATTATAGTCTAGTCTCAATGTCTCTGCAGTTGTATCATCTTGATTTCTTTGCTTGTTGTGGTTGGTAAATTCCAAAATGGTTATTGACTATGACAGGCACCCAAAGAAGGCCTGTGGGTTCAGTGGCTGAAGCATTGTTACTATAATAACAAGAATAGACAAGATGTGAACACTAGTCTGAGTACATCAGTGAATAATAATGATTTTTAATAAGTATTCATTTTGGTAAAAATATAGTTGATATTGAGTTCTGTTTTATAATGGTTAAGATTTTTTTAATACTCAAATTTTCCAAATTTTATCATTAATTGTTAAGACTTTTGAATTTCTTTTGAGATTTCTGCATTACTTTAAGGTGCATTATTTTAACAGTGTACTAATTCTAGTTTTAAAAATAATGACCTGAACTCTTCATGTGCTAAGCATTGACACTCACAGCCCAGCTCGATGGGGCTGTAGAATACATCGACTGAATCTCTATAAAGGTGTAAGCACCCCCTCCCAACAAGTATCCTAGATATGACATTAAACAATCTGATGGTGAGGCTTGAGCATTGATGGAGCTTTGGGGAATGCAGAATGCCCCTTCATTGCCATTTCTTCCAGGTCCACTCTGACCTGGAGTGGTAGCACCTGATAGGATCCTATCTATGGGTTAAACAGAACTCTTTGACATTTAAACTGAGTACATACAAATGGCTTATGCTAAACTGAATTGTTATAAATAGAACTGTTTTTACATTTAAGTGTGTTTAAACAAATGACTGATATTTAATTTAATTGTTAGTGATACATAGCAATACTTGGAACCATTAAACTGTGTACAAAAAAAATGAGCTTAAGCTCGTTTAAAAATGTTATCAACCAAATGTGTTTCCAAATCATATATATTTAATATATATGTATTAAGAGGATTTGGCATTAAATAACCTACAATGGTTGATATGCCATAAAACCAAACCAAACCAAACCAATTCATATATATTTAATATATATGTATAAAGTGGATTTGGCATAACACATCACTCAATAAGTCCTGGGCCTGACTTATGGCATTTTTATGAGTGGTGCTATCTATATGATTTTTATAAAGTACTAACCCTCAAATGTGTCAAAACTTGAGCCTAATTGGATTATTAGTTTACAAATTACAGTTATTTAAGTGAAGCTACTGTTGCAAATTTTCAAAACAATGGAAAAATCTGAATTTTGTGATGGGGAAAAAATGCTGTTCAAGCAAAGCAATAGCTTGATAAGTGTTATTTGGACTCTGCTCCTTTGGAAACAATGGTTAAAAAGTGGTATGTTGACTCTAAATGCGGTCATATAGACACAAATGATGCTGAATGCTCAGGTCGTCCAAATTCATCAGTTGTCCTAGAAAACACAAAAAAACTCCACAAACTCGCTTTAGCTGATCGTAAATTGAAGTTGTGTGAGATAGCAGAGGAGTTGAAGATATCAGAAGGCAGTGTATTCACCGTTTTGCATGAACATTTATCAATGAGAAAGCCATGTTAAAATTGGGTACTGCATTTGCTCACAGTTAATCAAAAGCAACAACGTGTCAATGATTCAGTGTTGTTTGCAACTGTTTCAATGCAAGAAAAAGGAATTTTTATGTAAATATGTGACAATGGATAAAACATGGATCCACCACTTTACTCCGGAGTCAAATCGGCAGTCAGATGAGTGGACAACAGCAGGTGAAAGCCGTCCAAAGTGACCAAAGGCACAAACATCAGCAGGCAAGGTTTTGGACTCCATATTTTAGGATGCGCAAGGTATTTTGTTCATTGATTACCTTGAGAAAGGAAGAACCATCAATAGCAAATATTATATAGCATTATTGGTGCATTTGAAGGAAGAAATTGCCAAAAGAATGGCTGCAAATGAAGAAGAAAAATGTGCTCTTTCATCAAGACAATTCACTGTGTCACTAGTTGATCTCCACGATGGCAATACTACATGAATTGCACTTCAAATTGCTTCTGCACCATCCCTATTCTCTGGCCCCCAGCAACTACTGGCTGTTTGCAGACCTCAAAAGAATGCTCCAGGGAAAGAGATTTGGCTCCAATGAAGAAGTGATATCAGAAACTGAGGTGTATATTGAAGCCAAAACAAATCATTCTACAAAAAAGGCATTGAATTGTTAGAGAAGCATTGGAATCAGTGTATCATCCTAGAAGGAGACTATATTGATAGATAAAGTCGAATTTTGCCAAAAAGTTGTTGTTTTATTAGTTAGGTCTGGGACTTATTGAGTGATATGTTAAATAACCTTCAACAAAATCAGCTGTCCTCAGTATGTCAAACTGCTTCTGATGGTGAGGCTCCATTTCTGAGGAGTGTGGATTACTTTTTCATTGCCATTACTCCCAGGTCCACTCTGACCTGGAGTGATAATACCTGTTAAAGTTTCATCTACAGGCCAAATAGTCTGTTTAAAAATTATTCATATTCAATAGGACCATGCCCCAAAAAATCAAAAAAAAGAACAAAACAAAAAAAGTTTGTTAAACATCTACACAAAATATGTAACTATGAACATACAATGAACTCAATTCAATTACTTTTTGGCATAAAATAATCTTAGATGGGTTTACATGCCATTAAAATTAATCAATCAGACTTACAGTATCTGTTGTTCACTAGTAATCACCCATGTAAATATTGAGCAAGCTTATTGCTGCTTAACTTCTATGATCTGGTGAAGAACCAGTGCTTTCACTATGACTTGGTCATAAGTTAATCTCCATTCATTTTTGATGTAACTAATCTCAAAACTTGGTCTTTTGAGAATTTAAAAACGAACATGACATTAGAATGTATGTGTGTGTCTTTATATAACCCTCATTCTAAAGCCATTGTTTATATATATTTATATATATATAATCGTAAGTTGGCCAACCCTAGGTTAGGGCAACTACAAGGCTACCTTTTCAATAATTACTACACTCAGGTTTAGGGGAGGGCACTACTCTTTTACCTAGATTGCTTCACTTATCCTTGATCTGTGCCTTATGCTGAGTGTTATGCAAGGAGGCATCAAGTACCATTTTTTTAGTCTTTTGTATAACTCAACCTGAGATTGAACCCTGGTCTTTCAGACCATTGACAAACACTCTAACCATTATGCCAATGGGCTGGTGTGTGTGTGGAGTGTGTAAAAAAAAAGTTGCTGTAATAATAGTGTAACTTACATACAGCCAGTTACATATGTAAATGTATCTTTATTAGTTACTAAATTCTTTATGCCCATTTATTGTTGTTTTTTTTTAAACAAGATCCCAGCTCCCACTTCTTTAAGAGGCACATAAAATAACCATTTTACTATGAGCTGAAATGTATATTTACCAATATTTCATATTTTTAGAAAGAACATATGCTAATATATTTATCATTTGTGTCTAGGAGAAAGACATAAATCTATAATTGCTTTTCTTCCCAACTCCAAACCTCATTGCTCAGTCTGTTATTTGACCCCCTCTACCCCATTCTATTCCATCCATGGTATTACTACCCTTTTTGTTAGAACAGGAGCCAATGTTTACTAGTTGTTGTTGATGTAGTTATTGATTTTGTTGTCTGACTGTGAAGAACTGATAGTTACAACCTGTTGCAAATGACTCACCACTCAGATTGGAAAAATGATTTCATTCAAGACTAGGTAGGCAATAGACTGATGGTAACACTTTGTAAATTTCAGGAACAAACCTTAACTATCCACTTATATCTTTCTCTCTTTTTTTTTCTTTATTTTTCTCTCTTGTAAATTCTTTCTTTTCTGTCTTTCTCTTACTCCATTTCACACTCTCTCTCTCTCTCTCTCTCTCTCTTTCTTATTCTTTTTCTTCCTCCTCTTATTTTTTCCCCTGCTCTTTTTCTTTCTCTCTATCTTTCTCACTCTTCTTTATCCCAGTTTATTTCTCTATAGCTTTTTATTTTCTGTCTATAACATCAGGTAAAATCATCAAAAAGATTTGTAAATGATTGCAATACACTTTCTTTAATCATATTTTCTTCAGGTGAAGAATTCAAAGTGAGACCACCAAAGTGGTTGACATAATTGATGCATTTCTATTATTAAATGCATCTGTTTATCTTGATATTTATGCTTTGCTGACCAGATTTATGTTTGATTGGCTTAAAGTTTGTTCTGTATTTATTGTTAGATGGCATTAGGAGTGTTTAGTGTTAATTAACTTTAAAAGATTACTTTTGATTGTATTAAGATATCTTGTTGAAACAGTGCTTCATTGATGAGTTGACTAGTTAAGCCTGATTGTAATGAAATCTAAACTTTTACTTCTAACTTTAACATACTGAAACAACAAAATCTATGGTTATTATTATCATCATTATTATTATTATTATTATACTCATTACAAATTTTTCACTCCAGTTCTAAATGGTAGATTTTTCTTGAAGCCTGAGATCTCCAGAACTCTATTAAGCATCCTAGCTGAATTTAACTGTGTTATGGTCAGATTGGTCTTCGTTCTTCCTCTGATCTCTTGTTCCCCAAGTTTCTTATTCAGTTTCTTGGGAACTGTTCCAAGTTCTCTAACTATATATCACTGTCAACTTTTTCACTATCACCTTGAATGAAAGCTTCAACATGCTCAATGTTGTTTTTTTATAGTTGATAGCATAGCAGTGCTGGTAACATTTACACAATACTTTATTTGTACAGCAAAAAACATGTTGGATTAATCAATATTTGTACCTTACTTTTCAGACATTCCTCATTTGCACACACACACACACGCACACACACACACACACACACACATATATATAACCAGCCCATCGGTCTAGTGGGTAGAGTGTTCATCAAGGACCTGGGAAACTGAGGTTCAATCCCAGACTTAAAAGATGATAATTGATACCTACTTGCTTAGCATAAAGTAGGTATCAAGGGTAAGTGGCGCAATCCAAGGAAAGGATTTCAATACCTACTACACTGAGGTGTAGTAGGTATTGAAAAGTGAGCCTTTGGGTCGCCCTCAACTATGGTTGCCAACTTTTTTTACTTACACACACACACACACACACACACACACACACATTTGTTCAGTTCTTTCTCTAATTCATGGTTGCTTTCATTTACACTTGTACTTTTTTCCTGTTTTTTTTTCTCTATACATTTCTCTTTTTATTTATAATTGCACATACCAAATTTATCCCTTTTTTTTATAATTTTACCCCGGTTTCTTTTTTCTTTCTTTATTGACTTAATTGCTCCTTTTTCTCTTTTTCCTCTATACCCTCTCACTTCTGCAAATTACTCTCCTATTTCAATTTGTGTATATCAGTAAACATTTAATGTTGTGGAACATGACAAATAAAGAGCAAAATGTCAGAAAATGTTATAAGAATTTGATTAGCTTCATTTCTAAAGCCATTAATTCATTTTGTAAAGGAATGAACGCCTGTGTAGTTTGGTGAACACCTATTTTCTGCTATTGTGTGATCTGTAAATAAATGTCCAGCCAGTTGTTATATGTGGAATGATTACAAGTAGCATATCAATGTAAATGCTGTTTTCAAAGCATATCAGATACACTTATGTACCCAACAAACATTCCAAGAACTCTTGAGTGAAGTTGTTTGTTTTATTTTTTTGTTATTAAATTCTTTTCATTTATGGAAATCTGAGGGAAAATATGTATTGGCTCAAGTAAGGTAATTTCTCTTTTTTGGCTAGATGCCTTTGAGCAGCCCTTGTCTGAGAAACTACATACATTGTAAGTATAAGTCGGATCTCTATATTGAAGATTGAGAAGAGTTTGTTGTCTGTCCTCTAGAGACAATTGAATGGTCTGTTGTGGTGCTATAAAATTTTACATGTTCACTTATTGAATCCAGTTGATCTGTCGGTAGAGCATAGAATATGCTGCTCAGGAGTGTCCTAGATATGACACCAAACTTCATCTAGTGGTGAGGCTCCAGTTTTGGAACTCTGAGGAGTACTCTTTCGTTGTCATTACTCCTTGATCCACTCTGACCTAGAGGAGTTTTTGGTTTGGTTTTATGGCATATCAACCACTGTAGGTTATTTAATGCCGAATCCTTTTCATACATATATATTAGATATATGATGTCTAAAAACATTTTGTAGATTGATTTTTAAATGAGTCTGAGTTCATTTTTTTCACACAGTTAAATGGTTTGACTTATTTCCATCTAATATGAATAACTCTATTTACTATTAATCATTTGTTTGCACACAATTCAATGTTTTCAAGTATTGCTATGTATCACTAACAATTCAATTAAACATCAGTCATTTGTTTACACACAGTTAAGTGATCAAACCAGTCCTATTTCAAACAATTCAGTTTAGCATAAGTCAACAAAGTTAAATGGTTCCAAGTATTGCTATGTATCATTAACAATTCAAGTAAACATCTGTCATTTACTTACAGCTAAATGATTAAAGAGTTCTATTTCAAGCAATTCAGTTTAGCATAAGTCATTTGTTTGCACTCAGTTTAAATATTAAACAGTTCTATTTGACCCATAGATAGGACCCTATCAGGTACTACCACTTTGGGCCAGAGTAGACTTAGGAGTGATGGTAATGAAGGGGTATTCTGCATTTCCCAAAGCTCCAGCATTACTGGAGCCTCACCATCAGACTGTTTTGTGTCATATCCATGACACTTGTTTGGAGGAGTCTTACCCCTGTGCAGAGATGCAGTTGGTGTATTCTACAGCCCCAGTTGACTGGGACCACCAGAGAACTAGTATCTGTTAGAGTTCCATCTCTAGATCAAATAGATCTGCTTTCAAACTATTTGTATTGAACAGTAATACCTGATATCATGTAATCATGAGGAAAAAACTCAAGAAACTACATAAAAATGTAAATATAAATGAACAATGTATACAATTCTCTAACCTCTTGGCATAAAATAACCCTAAACAGGTTGACATGCCATTAAAATCAATTGATCAACCTTAAGAAACAACTATACAAAAATTGTAAATATAAGTGAACAATGTATCCAATTCCTTAACATCTTGGCATAAAATAACCCTCGACGGGTTGACATTCCATTAAAATCAATCTAGCTTTGTGCCCTTTTTAGGGCACAAAGCTTTAGTAACCATTGAAACAAGTGAGTGTAGTAAAACAGTTCTGTAGTTTTCTGTTACCTGTATATTAAATTTTTTTTATTTTTCTTTACAGAGTGCCCAAAGGTTTGATAGCATTGAGGATTGCCCCATTGATACAGACAAATTATTGGTAAGTACTGTTGTCCACTACATTCACCCTGTCACATGTTTATCAGCTGCAGAACTAAAAGTTTACACTTCTCTGTACATTCAGTGTTATGTCACTTCTCTAAAACCACATTTACTTGAATTTATTACATTGTTGGTTCTCTTATTAAGTTGTTTGAAGAAACAGAGGCAAAGAGGAAGTAGTGACAAATGAGATTGTCGCTTGATCCTGGTGATGAAAGAAATAGACAAGCATGTTACAAGAACATACTCATGTTTATTCTGGATGTACTTATTTACCTAACTTCTCTAGGGGAGTTACCTATGGTGTAATGGCTAAAGTGTTGGACTTTGGCCTTGAATTTAGCAAGTTCAAACTCCTGTTGCATTATTACATTTACTTTCTGACCAATATTCTTGGGAAAGGTATGAAACCCCTTATCTCTCCAGCTTTTTGTAAAATAGCACTACTGCTGTCCTTCTACAAGGATGGATTTGGCATTAAATAACACATGAAGGTTGATATGCCATTAAATAAAGAAACCAAACTAACCCATGTGCCACAAGTATAAGACTGTGTGCTAAAAAAAACATCTTAAAGAACTACACACTTGTAATATATTCCCTAATCATGAAATAGCCCTAAACAGATTGACACATTTCCAGAAATTGTGGGAACCCACCCAATAAAGAATGGCCAAGTCGACTGGGGCTGTAGAATACACTGACTGCATCTCTGCAGAGGTGTAAGACCCTCCCCGAAACGAATCTCCTGGATATGACACTAAACAATCTGATGGTGAGGTTCCAGTATTGCTGGAGCTTTGACATTTGTGCAAGCTAAAGCTCGGGTTCAAGAGATGGAAGAGGAAGCTTAAAAACTGAAAGAGCTGCAAAGTGAAGTTGAAAAACAAATGAATATGACTACTGCCACAACTTCCAACTTCCCCACACTTGAAGAAAAAATGGAAGCCTTTGTAACAAATGTACAGGACACCTCAAAGTGTTTGCCTATGTGGAATTTGTTGACAAAGATTCTATTGGCATAGCAATGGTTCTTGAATCTCTCTTCAGAGCGCAACAGATTAAGGTCATGTTGAAGAGAACTAATAGACCTGGTATCAGCACTACCAACTGTGGACAAGGTAGATCTAGACATGGCAATTACTACCAAGGTATGGGCTCTGGATATTACCCTCATGTACCAAGTGAGAAGATCAGAATATCAGCTTGGGAGGATAAAAGGCTGGGTCCACCCCTAATCCCAGTTAGCTAAACCTAGAAATAAGCTAAGCCTGGACAACGATCAGTTTATGGAATTTCTCTTTATGTGCCCACACATATCAGGAGAATGATGAACTTTATTATGTGTGAAAGTATCTTCTGAGCAGAGATACCTCAGTCTTTTAACAAGTGTTATGATTTCTATGCTAAATTCAAATAGATTCAGTTGTGTATGAGTCTAGCCAAAGAGTGTGTGTGTGTGTGTGGGGAGCGATTACACTTCCTGGCAGAACAAAAAAAGTTCTCTCCCTTTGCATCCTAAATCATCATCCGTGCCAGCATGGATCTCCCTGACCCTCTCTCACCACCCGTTTCTATTGTCCATTGCTCCTGGGAGGTCTTCAAGGCTACATCCTGTATTAGCACAGAGCTGTTGTATATAGGTTCTAGCTGCCTTTGCTCATCCATGTGATGGAGTTCACAGAAGTATGTCACTTATGAGTTCATCTTTACTTCTCCAGCAGTGTCCTGCATATCTTGTTCATCTAACTTGGATAATTTTCGTGATAGGTAGTAGGTGGCCGTATAGTTTCTGTTTTGTGGGATGTTGCCTCCAGGACTTGTTTTGTATCCTTAAAGAATGCCTAAAAAAGAAAACCAAAAGGAATTTAGTCATTGTACTATCAGTTTAAAAAGAGAAAAAACTCAGGTGTAGAAATCCTACTGTTGGACAAGCTGTCAAAAAGAAGAAACTCAAGTGTATAGACACAATTGTGTGTGCTGCCAGTTAAAAAAGAAGGGGATACTCAATAAAAAAAAAAAAAAGGAAAAATCTAACCTGGCGACTAAAGATAAGTAGTTTGCATCTCTCAGTCATTCACTCTGCATATTCCATTATGAATAGTTTTATTTTATTTTCCTTTTTTTCTTGTTTTGCTTATTAAAGTTTAATTGGATTTTTCTTCACTCATTTATGTCGTTTCTTTCACTGAACTTCATTGTTGTGCTTTGTGTATATTACATCGTATGCCCCAATAGACTATCTAATATTGGACCTGTTTAAATAACAAGCCATACCCGGACAATCTATTTTTCTTTCTACTACTTATGAGTGAATGAGGTTGGGATACAGTAATCCTTATTGATTAGAGATTATCCCTCACTCCGACCATCACATATATTAGAATATAAGGTTTGGTTTATTTAAGGACATATCAACCTTCATGGGTTATTTAATGCCAAATCCATTCTTGTAGAAGGACATCAATAGTGCTATTTTACCCATAGATGGAGGAATAAGGAGCTTTATACCTTTTCCAAGAATATTAGGTTTGGTTTCTTTATTTAATATCTTGCTTAAGCATCAAAATATGCATCTGTTTAACTTGGCATCTAAAACTACTCTTTACTCTTTTAAAGATTTCTCTTTCTTAATCTGAGGATTTTTTTTTTATTGCGGACTTTTGTCCTCATCTTGGTAGTTTTTTGTTGTTGTTTTTTTTTTCTCACTCCTATCCGAGGTTGCGGTTAATCACCTGAAGAAGGCCAGAGGTGAAATTTGGCCGAAACGTAGTGAGAAAAAAAAAAAAGCTACAACAATAACAACACAAAAAACTACCAAGATGAGGACAAAAGTCTGCAATAAAAAAATTAATTCTCAGATTAAGAAGCCTCATCTCAAAAGGATTCCCAATAAAAGGCAATTCTCTTTCTTAATTCCACTGACAAGGAAATGAGTGCTCATGCTTTTCACACAGAACTATCGCAGATTGAACTTTGACCCACGATCTGTCAATTAATCCCACTGAACAAGTGTGACATTTGGTAGATGGGTCAGAGAAGCCATTTATTTAAGCCAAATGTATGTCAAGGAAGCCGTTATGTAACAAATGTCACAAGTCATTTCTTATCGAGAAATCAATTTATGTTTCTGTTTAAAAATATAAAATAAAATATCATCCTTTTGTAAATTTTAAAGTGTCACTCAACTACCCACAACAAAAGCACTAAATTTCTGAGATAAGGGATTATTATTTACACTATTTACATATGTCAGACATTTGTAATGATTTTGGTTGTTATATTCTCAATGTTTTGACCACTTTACCCTCAAGCCTTCTTCAGATGTCTTCAGGTAATTTTGACCTAAACCCTTTATTCAATACCCCTAGATTAGACTGTTCTCATTCCAGTTGGTAAATCTTATGTCAGTTGATTTACTTTCTTTATCCTTAGAAGATTCATAAGAAAGAAAAATGTCATTACAAGGGCAAAAGAACTAAGAAGGCTTGTTTGGTTTATTTCTTAAATGGTATATCAACTCCTTATGGGATATTTAATGCTAAAATATGATTCCTTCATAAATGTTTGATTGTAGTCATAACTATATTCTCAAAGTTCCATTGCATTTTTTATTGGACTTATTTGTCTATAATCCTTTGTTTGAACACTTTGTATGGTTTCAAGTATTCCTATCAAATACAAATAATTTATACACTATTATCTGGTATCAAGTAACTATTTCTACTTTATAATAATAATTCCTTGTAAACTGTTATATGGTTTTAAATAATTACTTCTACTACAACAATAACAACAATAATGATAATCCTTAGTAAACAATGATAGCGTCAAGTAACTATTCTTAATACAAATAATTTAAAGTTATATGGCATCAAATATTTCTATTGAATATAAATGATTTTTAAATAAATCTATTCAAACCATAGATGGGACTTTAACAGATACTACCACTCAAGATTAGAGTGGACCTGGGAGTGATAGCAAAGCTCCAGAACTGGAGCCTCATGATCAGATGCAGTTTAATGTCATAGCCAGGTCATCCATTTGGGAGGGGTAGTTTTACCTTTCTGCTGAGGATACAGTCTATATTATTGACCTAAGTGTTCTAACAAAAAATGAATTACAAAATTGTTACAAATTTGTATGATCTATTTCTTGATTACAGCATACCAAAGACTCAGACCATCTATGCAACCATGTGGCTCAGTCCACTATCTTTGCTTGGCCAGAGTTATGATGTCATTAAGTAAGATGAATTTGTCCTCTGGGGGCTATTATAACTGTCACTAAATATCTAGGTTGATAAATAAAGTACAATGCAAAATTTTCTACAAGCTTGGAATATAAGATTTGTACCATATCTTTGGGCCTTTTTAGCTGGAAAGCACAGGTTAGCAAAAAAAAAAGCTACCTTGATGATCATCCACATCAGGTTGCATCTATCCCATTGTTATAATAGATCAAAGTCAATCTCTTATATCTTGGGTGCTCTACAGAGAAAGATGGATGATTGTCCTCATGGTGCAGTGGCTAATGTGTTAGACTGCAACATTGTAGCAAGCAAATTTGAACTCCAGCCTCACTATCACATTCACTTTCAGACTAATAACTTTAAAAGAAACCCTCTTATCGCCTCCAGCTATCAGTTAAATAGTACCACTACTGTTCTACAAAGAATGATCTGGCATTAAATAACTCCTAAAGGTTGATATTCCATTTAACAAAGAAATCAAACTAGAGAAAGATGCTGACAGTTTGGGAAACTTTTGTCACCACACTCTTGTATTCAGGAGAGGCTGGGTTTAGGGTTATTTTAATTTGATTTCTTGTCACATCCTGCCACCTCTTTGTGTGTGATGAGAAAATAGAATACAAGCTAGAATTATGCTTGTCCCAATCAGAATTTAAACTTCAAACAACATATCTATTTTAAATTTTTTTAATGTCAGCACATTGTAAAATCTAAGTTAAATTTATAGATATGTATGGTCATTTACCCAACCCCTCTACCACAATCAGGATGCGACTCAAGGTCAATTTTTCCATGTAAAGGTTGAAATTTAGTTTGATTTTAGTGTGGGTATTTACCCACCCCTTCCATCATAAGTAGAAAATAACACAGCTGATTTGAATTCAGAGCTTTCCTTCTCTTAGACTGGTTGCAATACTAAAGCTAAACAGCCCAGTCTGTCATGGTATTTACCAATAGTTGTGGAGAGAATAGATGGATTCATGCCTTTCCCCAAGTGCATTAATGCAAAAGACAAACAACCTTGTCCAGGAATTGAACTTGGTTCATAATTTTATTTCTTAGAATGATAACTGTTACACCATGCATGTTTTCCATGAATGCAATGTACATATAACATCAAATAAAAAATATCATTGTCTTTCTGGATTTGATGGAAAAGTGCATGTGGCTATATCACCTGTTGGTTATCATCGTAGGAAATGGACACAGCGACACGAGTTCAAATCCTGGACGAGACTGATTGCATTTCATATAGCACTAATAACCTTGGGAAAGGTATGAATCCAATTATTCTCCCTCCAGCTATGGGTAAATAGTCGGACAGACTGATTCTTCAGCCTTAGTGAGGCAACTAGTCAAGGAAAAGGAAAACTCTGAATTCAAACCTGTTAAACTCTGCTTAAAAATTGATCTTGTGTCATATGCTGCCCGAGCGGAGGGGTTGGGTAAATATATATATCACCTGTTGCCTGTTCAAACTTGACTATTAAATGACACAACCCATATTGTGTTAGTACAGTTGGGTGGGTCTGTAGAATGCACCGACAAGCATCTCCGGAGAGAGGTAAGATCCCCCCTCCCAACGAGTGTCTTAGTTATAGCATTAAACCATCTGAAGACGAGACTTCAGTCCTGGAGCTTTGGAGAATATGAAGTACCCTTTCATTACCATTACTCCCAGGTCCACTCTACCCCAGAGTGGTAGCACTGGATGTGGTCCTATCTGTAGGTCAAATAGAACTGTTTGACATTTAAACTGTATGCAAACAAATGACATGTTAAATCAAATTGTTAGAAATAGAAATGTTTGACCATTTGATTGTGTGTAAACAAATGACAGATGCTTAATTGAATTATTAGTGATACATAGCAATACTTGAAACTATTTAACTTTGCTGCCTTATGTTTACAAATTATACATATCTAATATATATGTATAAAACGGATTTGGCATTATATTACCTACAATGGTTAATATGCCATAAAACCAAGCTAAACCACTCACATATGCTACATCTATATGCATACATACTCATATGGATATGCTTGCACCTATATGAATTATTACATCTAAATACATTCACCCAGGGACAGAAGAGCTTATGGTGTCATTTTGAATTTGAATTTTCTGTATTTTCTACAGTTAATAAAAACTTTGTATCTAATAGTAAAAATCAGACATATATAGATCATTATATGCTATTTTCTTCAATAATAGGTTTTATGCTATTTGCAGTATATAGTAGAAGATTATTGTTCATGAAAGATATTGTCTTTTAAGAAGTGCTTGAAAATGAAGCCTGTTGTGTTAACACACTAATTTATTTTCATGTGCTATTACTTGCTCCCTTTATGTCCACTGTGACATTAAATACTTCCTCGTCTATATCCAGGTCTGTTCAAAATGGCCTTTATAAATAACATGAACTGACTAAGTCAGCAGCTTGTTATTATTTCTACATTGAAGACGATTCATAATAGTACAACAAAGCTACCATTTAAAAAAAGAAAATGTTTCTTTGTAATCAAATTTAGTATCGGTTGGTTGGTTGGTTTTATGGCATATCTATCCTTGTATTTTTTTTGCCAGTAGTTTTATGGTTTCGATGATTATTTGTAAATAATTATGGTTTCAAGTAATTATTCTTTATACAAATAATTTACACATGGTTAAATGGTTTCAAATATTCCTGTCTAATACTAATAATTTTGAAATAGATATATTTGACCCATAGGTAGGACCCTAACAGGTAATATCACTCTGAATGAAAGTGGATTTGGGAGTAATGATGTTACACAATTAAGAATATAGTAGTAAGATTAGATGTAATAGAAGGCATATTTTATCACCTTCAAGCTTTGGGAAAATGTTTTTCTTGCTGTATTTGGCTTATTTTTGTTTTTACTACTTTTCAAATTTACTGTATTTTCTTTTTTTTTTAAATTTTATTGATGAAGTTCTGTCAGTCATTATTTTAATTTTGACTAGTATTATCCTCCTCCTCCTTTTTCTTCTTCTTCTTCTTCTTAATAATAATAATAATAATAATAATATACACACACAACACATGGTGCAAAAAAAAGGCAGCTAGCAAAGCCTTCATCAGATGATACTATTTATTATGAATGCAGTCATCATTCATGACAAATAAAATCAATATCTCTTGACCTAATTTTATTCACCATAAATAAAACCATACATAATTGAGCACAAAGCCTTCATCAAATGATGACTTAGGGGTCAGTTATAGTTTTCAAGCCAAAGCTTTGTTCACAGTGATTTAGAGCATGCCCAACCCAGTCAGCTGGGGCTGTAGAATACACTGACTGCATCTCTGCAGAGGGGTAAGACCCGTCCCCACCAATGAGTGTCCTGGATATAACATTAAAACCATCTGATTGTGAGACTCCAGCCTTGGAGATTTGGGGAATGCGGAGTACTCCTTCATTACCATTGCTCCCAGGTCCACTCTGATCCAGAGTGGTAACATCTGATAGGGTCCTATCTATGGGTCAAATAGAACTAAACTATGTGGGCAAACAAATGACTGATGTTAAATTGTGACTGTTATCTAGCAATACTTGGAATGATTTAACTGTGTAGCAAAAAGAGCTTGGACTTGTGTAAAAGTGTTATTAACAAAATGTGTTTACAAATTACATATATATATTTAATATATTGTATAAACAGGATTTGGCATTAAATAACCTATAATGGTTGATATGCCATAAAACCAAACCAAACCAGAGCTTGCCAGCAGTATCTTGCAATACCGCCAAACTTGATTTTCCATTACATTGTGGAAATTCCAGATGAAGATACAACCTCTTCATATAATCCTTTGTTTTATTTACAACATTCCATCAATTAAGTATTAATTCAGCGATGTGAGATTTGAATCAATTGACTTGATGATATGTCAATTTTCTGAGCAAGAATGGAATTTCTGTGAAGTTCATATGTACAAGATGTCAATAATGAATTGTTCATTCACTTATATTTGAATTATATGACAATGTCAACTTTGGAAAGTTGAGACAACATTTTTGTAGTTCAAGTTCAAATGACTATTTTTTAAACATGTAACCCATAGCCATAAACTAAGGAATCCTGTGTATTGTGAGGAACTCTTGAATTAATTTACAATCTCAATATGAAAATTACGCTGTTATCAACATCAATTCGAGGATATTGATTTGAATTATTTGATTAGATAAAAATGTCAACTTTAGATTGAAAAGTGTAGTTATTGGTTGTTGAAACCAAGTCAATTGCTAGACAGTCAGGACTAGTAAACAATTGTACAACAGAAGGAAATGGATTCCGTGATTTATTTTCCTTACTGTTGTATCCTCTGACAATTGGGTAGCTTCAGTTGACTAAAAATAACAACACACATGTCTAGCAGCCCTTCCTCAGAATACCTCAGGTCAACTCTTTCACTCTGTCAGTCAAAAAGCAGTCCATGAAGAACAACAACAACGCCCTCCTGCTGCTGGCAGGGTCTTTTATGCAAATTCCAGCAAATAGAAATTAACATGTGCAGTAGATTTCTTCACATGAGACTCAAGATCAGCCCACTATAACATCTGCTTCCAGAAGTGAACATATTTTTTTTAAAAAAGGCATAGTCTTACATGCTTTGATCCAGGAGGTAAGTTTCTTCTCTTGCTACAAAAAGTCAAGGCAATGTTGTACATAGTTTAAGTGTAAAAGACTATTTTTTAAACTGATCATATTGATCAACAAAGGAATCCTATGTACTGTAAGGAACTCCTAACTCTGGATCCCTTCAATTGATTTACAATCTTGATATGAGATTTATGCTGTTATCAACACAGGCGACCAATTTTATTGTGTACTATGAGGAACTCCTGACTCTGGATCCCTTCAACTGATTTACATGGTAAATGTAAATCCCACACCAATAGTGTGGGACATGCCATTATCAATACAGGTAACTGTTTTGGTACCTACCTTATGGACTATAATGAACTCTTCCTATTACTATGAATACCAGGAGAATATTCATCTTGGTATTAAGTTCTTTCCAGCTGGGCACCTCTGGTGGTGTAACGGGTAGCAAGCTAGACTAGCAAACCTACACAAGTGAGTTCGAGTCTCATTGGGTGCCCCATTCATTCGGCCTTGTGCCACATCGAAGCAAAGAGCTTTGTAAATTACTAAGTTCTTTCCAGCTGAACACTTTGGCAGTCAGACTGACATTCAATGCTCTTTTACCTATGCTGTATTTATACTTTTGTTCAATATACTTGTTTCACGTAATCCCGAGTTTGTGTCTTTCTTCTGGACCTTTTACTGGTCCACAACAGTAACCAATTTTATTGAGATGAGTTTGCATTGTTTTTTGACATGTACCATAGTGAGTTTTAATAAAAAAAAACAAACTAGAATTAGGAAGATGAAAGATAATACTTGTCAAAATTGTTAATGATAATGATTAACAGGACTTCATCTAAAAAAAAGAAATTAAAGAAATACACTCTAAAAAATTCTGATATGTAAAAGAATAGCAAATAGAATGAACCAATTGGAGACAGCACGTATTGAGTGGCTTTATTGGTGTTATTTTTGTGTCGGCTCATTGGTCCAGTGGGTAGAGTGTTTGCCTAATGGTCCGGAAGACCTGGGTTCAATCCCAGGTCACATCATACCAAAGACTTTAAAAATGGTACTTGATACCTCTTGCTTAACACTTAGCAATATAAGGTACATATCAAGGGTAAAGTGGAGCAATACAGGGAAAGGAGTAGCACCCTCCCCTACACCTTGGTGTAGTAGCTATTGAAAAGGTCGCCTTCTGGCCGTTCTCAACTACGGTCACCAACTTTACTTTTACTTATTGGTGTCATTTAGTCTTTGGTGATAGCATCCATGTTCTGATATGTATTTACCCAACCCCTTCTTCACAGATAGGATGCAACACAAGGGCAATTTTTCAGCATAGTACTGCTGATTTAAATTCAGAGTTTTTCTTCTCAAATGTTTGAGTTACCAAGGCTGAAAAACTCAGTTAGCCTTACTATTTACTTATAGTTTGTGAGGAGGGGAGAAGAGGTGATTTGTGCTTTTAACAAAGATATTAACATGAAGTGAAATACAAACAATCTTGTTTAGGATTTGAATTCTGGTTATCAATTCCATTTCCTTCTATGATAACTATTACACTTAGCATGCCATCCATGTTCTTGTAGCTAAGTTGATAAAGCATCTGGTAGATTGAACATGAGTTAAAGTCTTACCAGGGGTTTCTGATTTGTGCTGTTCCTCACTGTTGTCAAAGTCTTGGCTGGGTAAGTTGTGATAAAAAGCGATTATAATTAGGTTGAAGAAACATTAGTGAAAATTATAAATAATGATTTTTCATTATTTAAAAAAAAAATGCTCATTTTTTTATTTTTTTATTTTTCAGGGAGACCCCATATTTGTTCCAATAAAATTTGATGATAAAAACAGTGGAGCAGAATCTGATGAGGCTTCAAGTAAGGCTTTTTTCTTTCTTTCTTTTTTTTAATGCTGTGAAATGTGTTTTAAAATTATGAAATGTTTATGCTTATTCCAACATTGACTAATCTTCATATTTTTTCTTGTGTACCTTTGGTTATGCTTGATTGTTCAGTTAGCATCCAATATTCATTAGAATTCAAGTACAAATTGAATTTTTTTTCAGTGTTTCTGGGCTAAAAAAATAATAGAACAAACTTTAAAAAAAATTGTATCTGTATACTAATAGACATGGAGCACTGTCACCAGTTGAATAAATCCAATACAATGATAAGAGATATAGAAGGAACATGGCTGAAATGTTGGAAATAAAAAGAACACAGATGAGGATTATAGGCCAGTTACCCACCCAACTGAAAAGATGAAAAAAAAAACTGTTGCAAAAAAAAAAAAAGCAAGATTTGACTAATCTTGTCATATATGATGGGCTACTGAAAAGTTCTTTGTCTAACCAAGAAGAGAATAACATGTTTATATTTTATCTTTTCCTTTGAATTGTTATTGAATTTATAGGAAGGGTTAAAGAAACTTGAGAAGCAATATGCCAAGTATATTGAACTGCAAGTGAGTATATGGTGTAGCATGTATGGTTTCATAGATCTGGAACATTCCCTTTTTCATAAGGCTGACAATTTTTCAGCACCTCTTCATCCCCCCCTCATATATATATATATATATATATATATATATATATATATATATATATATATATATAACGTTTTGGGTAATTTTTTGCCCAGATTTGATTAAGAAAAATTTTTTAAAAAGTACTGAATATCATTATTAACAGTGACCATTTAAAATATAAAAATTTAAAAGCGTATATATTAGCCTTGACAATAAATGTCCAGTTGGGTGAGACTGTTGACTACACTGACTGCATCTCTGCAAAGGAGTAAGACACTTCACTCTAACAAGTGTCCTGGATATGACTCTAAACCATTTGATAGTGAGGTTCCAGTCCTGGAGATTTTGGGAATGTGGAGTACTTCTTCATTGCCATTACTCCAAGGGCCCCTCTGACCTTGAGTGGCAGTACTCGTTAGGGTCCCATCAATGAGTCAAACAGTAATGTTTAACCATTTAACTGTGTACAAATAAATGAGTAATATTGAATTATTAGTATTAAAAGCAATGTTTGAATCCATTTAACTATGGGCAAACAATAAATAGCAATACATAAAACCATTTAACTGTGTGCAAATAGAACTATTAGTGTTTGATAGCAATACTTGAAACCATTTAATTCTGTGAAAATAAAAGTATTAGTGTTAACTTGAAACTATTTAACTGTGTGCAAACAATAAATAGCAGTACTTTAAATCATTTAACTATGTGTAAAAAAATGAGCTCTGACTTGTTTCAAAAATGTTACCTACAAACTATTCACTTATATATAATATATGTATAAAAAAAGATTTGGCATTAAATGACAAACAAGGGTTGATATACCATTAAACCAGATAACTAAACCAGAGTTTAAGTTTCATGTGTGATATGTCCAAATGGATTGCAATACTCTAGGTCTGTGCTTTATAGTATCTCTCCAACTGATGGAGGAGGTTAGGTGAATTTAAGGAAGAGGATGAGAAAACACTGAGACAAAATATGTAAATGTCATCTTTCTCCTACTCCAATGCATTTCTGTACCATATTTACAGTAAATTTTGCATTCTAGTCTTGGGTGTGAATGATACAACAAAGATTTATTTAAATGTCAACACTGAGACAAAATCAGTTCTATAGTTGAGTGATTTACTGGCATCCAGGTATTCTAAGATGCTTAGTTTTGCTTCAAGGCACAGCCTGCAACCATTCTTACCTCCTTTATAAACTAGTGGTTTTTTAAAATAATTTTTTTATTTTTATTATATGCCATTTAACAATTGGTGACTTTAATATTCCATATCTGGCTTGTCTAATTTGCTATTTCGATATTTTCTGTTTAAGAATTTTATTTTATAGTACTACAATTTTTTTTAATCATTCATATTCTGTTACCAAAGTCTGGCCTATTTACAAAATCTTTTCTTGTTTCCTGCATTGAAAAAATAAGGTCTAAAACAATTTGGCTCTGGGTTACCCTTACCATGTTTTTAACCTGGGCTAAAATGGATAAGTACATATTAAAGTAAATACTGACTTTTATAGATTAATTCAACTTTTCCATATAATGAAAATTTGTTTTTGCTTTAGGGCCCCCTTTCCCTCTAAAAAAAACCCGATGCATTTTTCTTTCTCACAAAAAATCTTAAAAAAAAACAATGTATAATAAGATAATACATTGTTATATTCTAATCTCTGTTTTGTGTTTCTATTTGTATTATTGTATTTCAATGTTTAACAATTTCTTTTTTTTCCTGCTAAATTCAAGTAAACATTGATTGACATTGGTTGTCACATTCCTATCTGATTATCCTTATCCTTTTTTTTCTTATTTTGGTCCGAAGTTCAATAAACAAAGTCTGTTTATTTGGCTTAGCTTCTAAATCTGTTTTGTTTGTACATTGACCATAAAGCACTCTTCATCAGAGTAAACTTTGCCTTTATGGTAATGGGTATATGTTGGTTGTAATTTAAAAACATTTCCATTGCTAAAAACAAGTATATTTAAACATCCCAAATCATATAAAAGTACTAGCAGCAGCAATAATCTCAAGTTGTTTGAATTCTAAGACAGAGTATTTTCATTATTTTTTTTCTAGTTTTCTTCACCTTTCATTTTGGCATTTCATTTGAAAAATTAATGGGCAATGCAAAAAAATAATTGTCTCTTTGATCTGAAAGTCGTATTCACTTGTTTCACCAGAATTGCATATTCTCTCTGGTGAAGTTATAATTTGCTAGAATAACTGAATTATTTGTTGAAATTTTGCAATCAATATAGAATTTCTTTAACATGTTTACTGCCACATGACATCTGCATGTGTCTTTTGGCATATTGAGTGTTACATCTGACACATGTGTTATTTAAGTTTTATTTAAAGCAATAAAAATTTTTTTGGGGAAAAGTTATGTATTCATCCAATCCAAAGCAAAATGTGACACAAGTTTAATTTTTTTAAGTGAAATAAAGCTGGTTTGAATTTAGAGTATCTTTCTCCTAGATTGCTTGTCTAACTTAGGCTAAAGAACACAGTCTGCCCTATTATTTTGCAAGAGCTGGGAAGAGAATAGATGGATTCATGCCTTTCCTAAGGGCATTAGCATGAAATGAAACAGTCAATCTCATATTATAGTATATTGTTAAAGAAAACAAATAGATTTTTTTGTTCTGCTAACTACTAAAAATAGTTTTACCTTTTATTTCTGAGATATATTCTGTTGTGTGTTTTATTTTATTTTTGTTTTTTTATATACGGCTGAACTTTAACTGCATCAGATGTTTTTTTTCTTTCAACTCAGTAAATTTGCCATTAAGGCACCAACTAGACGGCAATTACACAAGAATGCTGCGAGCAATATTGAACAAGTCCTAGCGGCAACATCCCACAAGACACCAACTATACGGCCACCTGCCTCCCATCACGAAAACTATCCAAGTCAGATGAACCAGACATGCAGGACACTGCCGGAGAAGCAGGGATGAGCTCATAAGTGATGTACTCCTATGGACCCCCACATATGGCCGGGCAAAAGCAGGACGACCAGCTTGAACATACATACAGCAGCTCTGTGAGGATACGGGATGTAGCCCTGAAGACCTGCCAGAGGCGATGAACGATAGGGAGAAGTGGCGAGAGAGGGTCAGGGATATCCGTGCTAGCAGCACAACATGATGATGATGATAAATTGAATGAGAGATTTGTTTGGAGTTTTTTGCTTTACTATAGAAAATTGCTAATAATATACATAAACTAGAAAATATAAAGAAAACTACAAAAACAAAGTTTAGAAAGTCCTGAAGGTATAGAATATATTGTCATTAGTTATTAATATTGTGGTGAAAGAAATAACTTACCCTTTCTGGCAAAGCGCATGAAAACATGCGGGGTTGTTTTGACAGGAAAAAATGGCTGCCATCGACTCAAGGAATTTATGGAGAGCGCAGCAGAAGTGACTTCATACACATGTGGGTTATGCTCCGACTGAGGCAGTATATAAAGAGATAGTTCCAGTACAATACCAAGAGACCTGATGAAATGCAAATCTATTATAAAGTGATGGAACAAAGCTCTACAGTAGCGAGAGATGTGAGGGAATGAAAATCTACCATAGAGAGAAATGACAGAACGAAGCTCTATGATAGCTAGAGGCGAGTGTGGTAGAAAAATCTACCTTAAAAGATTTTATTTCTACAAAACCGTTACAAATATACATGTTATATATATATTGTGTCACATACATGTAATGTATGTATTTAACCAACCTCTCCAGCATGGGCAGGATTTTTTAGCAGAGTAGTGCTGGTTTGAATTCACATTTTTCCTTTTTTAAGACTGGTTGCTGTACCAAGTTTGAAGAGGCCAGTCTATCCTACTATTTACCTATAGCTGGGGAGAGATAGATTCATACCTTTCTCCAGAGCATTACTGTGAAGTGAAATACCAACAGCTTTGTGCAGGATTTGAACTTAGGTTGTTATGGTCCATTTCCTAATAAGTTAGTCACCTCTAGACTTATTTTTAGGATTAGAGTTTTTACACTTCATGTGCTCATTACAATCATATGAGTTTCTTTATAACAGCTGAACATCAGGAACAAATAATCTACAATGCATACATGTGAAAGAAAGCAGATAAAGACTTGTGATTCTATATGGCTACCTAGCATTCCATTAGATTTATCAAGCCCTTTCTTAGATGTGTCTAGCTGGGAACTGAAACAGTAGTTTGCTTGTTTGGGTTTTATGGCATATCAACCATTGTAGGTTATTTCAAATAATTCAGTTTAGCGTAAGTACACAGTTTAATTGTAAAAAAAAATGTCTATTTCAAGCTATTCAGTTTAGTCAAACAGTTCTAATTCAGCCCATTCAAACTAAATGTGGATTTGCCACTACAAACTTTTACCAAAAAGACAGTCCAAGGAACAGAAACATACTTTTTGGATATAGAAAAAATTTTGGGGTGCTGCAGTCAGTAAAGAAGGTCATGCTGACAGTTTTCTGAAATATCAAAGGACCCATGACTATTGATTTCATTGAAATGATATATATATTATTACAAGATCTAAACTAGCAAAAAAAAAAAAAAAAATAGAAATGATGAAAAGCTGATAAAAAATGAATAATAATGATTTTTATTGATATTTTTAATTTCAATTTTTTTTTTCCCCAGATGATTCCAAGAACAAATCCATAGTCAGGTTCAGTAACCTCTCAGAGGTGCGGCAGCTTTCTGGTATGTTATATTTATTATCAACTATTTTGTTTTTTCTTTTCTGTTTTCATCCTTGTTTCTGGTAATCCTATTCTCAAATCAACAAAATAAGGCAACATTTTTGCCTTTACTTTTTTCAATTTATAAGTTAGCTTTCCTTTTTTTTTAAAAAAAGGAAACAAAAAGACAAATCACTTTTTATATTTTATTTGTTTGTGTGTAATGCTTGTCACTTAATTTGCATATATGTGAATCCGGAGTTATTTGCTAAGCTTAGCTTGGATGTACCTCAAGGCCAGTACTATGAGTTACCTAGTGTGAATTGAACTTGCTAACAACGGTCTGCTTATCTAGCTTGATAACCATTACACCATGTGAAGTGCCCACAGAAGTGTTTATAGTCATTTACTAAGCTTAGCTTAGATATGGTTCAAGGTTTGTAGTTTGGGGTTCCCAGTGAGGTTTGAACTCACTAACAAAGATCTGCTAATCTAACTTGCTAACCATTACACTGCATGAGGTGCTCATATTATTCACTAAGCTTAGCTTAGATATTGCACCAGGTCAGAAGTGAAGGGTACTCAGTGATAACTAAACTCACTAACAATGGTTTGGTAATCTAGCTTGCTAATCATTATACCATGTTAGGTACTAATATGTGTGAAGCTGTATCTACGTTGGCATTTTATAAAGCAAAAATTATTCTAATTTATTTCTCACGAGTGTTTTTTCTTATTATTGGGACTCTGATTGTTATTCCTTAAGGATGAAAGAAAGACAAAAATTAATAATGACAATGCTTCATCTGAAAAACTTGGATAGCTTAAGATGGTGATGTGTATTTTTAAAGAAGCACACAAATTGAATGAAGTATTAGTCAAAAATTAATAATAATGACTCTACTTAATGTAAAAAGATTTAGATAACTTAAAATGATTATGTTGTGGAAAATAAAAAAGTGTCACTATTTGCATATATGTCAATCAGTATGTACTTGATTGTAAAAGCTTGTGGCAAAACTGCAATCAAACTTTGTCTCAATCTACACATTGATTCAAAAGTGACATAAAAAGATAACATGGTGAAATAAATATTAAATTTTGCAAGCAAATTATTTTTTAAAATTTTATTTTAATTAAAAAAAGAAACATCTTATACTACTCTGTTCCATAATAGTTGTTACATCTAGTGGACATGAATTGTTTGAAATGGAACTGTTTTTGACATTAAAACTGTACTTACACTAAACTGAATTGTTATATATATAGAACTGTTTTGACATTTAACTGTGTGTAAACAAAATTAGCTGAATTAGAACTGTTTGAATAAACTGAATAATTTGAAATAGACATGTTTTTGACAATTAAACTGTGTACTCATGCTAGACTGAATTATTTGAAATAGAACTATTTGTATAAAAATGGATTTGGCATTAAATAACCTACAAAGGTTGATATGCCATAAAATCCAACCAACCATTTAATGTACAAATATATGTACGAAATGGGATCAAAAGTATCCAGACTGAAACTTGAAATTTTTAAAAAGTCACTGGAACAATTAATTCACTTTGGCCAAGTTAACTGGGCCTATAGAATACACTGACATCTCTGCAGAGGGGTAAGACTCTCCCAACGAGTGTCCTAGATATGACACTAAACAATCTGATGGTGAGACTCCAGTAATGCTGGAGCTTTGGGGAATGCAGAGTACCTCTTCATTGCCATCACTCCCAGGTCCACTCTGACCCGGAGTGGTAGCACCTAATAGGGTCCTATCTATGGGTCGAAGAAAACTGTTTGATATTTAAACTGTTGTTGGATAACTTCAGGAATTATCGACAAAAAATATTCATAGTGAACCAAGACACAATTCATCTGTAATAACTCTTTTGCTTGTTGAAATGCTAAAGAGTGATTTGTTTCCCACTTCCAAAAGACACCCTTCCACAACAGGCAGTATAGGAGACCCAGCTTATCTGCAATGTTGGGAATATACTTGGAGTAAAACTGGAACAATCCCAGGAAGGCTTTCAGTTCTGTCACATTACGTGGTGCAGGTGCATCTCTGATAGCTTGTATTTTGTCCTCAGTGGGATGTAGACCTTCTAAATCTATCCAGTGACCACCAAGGTAAGTAACAGATGGAGCCATGAATTGGCATTTATCAAGACTGACTCGGAGACTGGAGGCTGAGAGTTTCTTCAAGATGTCCTGCATCTGAAGATCCTGTTATCAGAATGTCACCCTGATAACTTACAACATGTGGTTCCTCGCAAAAAGGTTGTTCATGCAATGTTGATATATGAGGTGGTTGAACTTGTACAGGCCTTGAGTGGGTGTTGATTGTAAGGAATTTCTTTGAGTCTTTGTGTAGTGAGACCTATAGAAATGCCAATCACAAATCTAGTTTTGTGAATTTTCTTCCCTGGCTCAGTTTCGTGTATAGGTCTTCAATCTTTTGTATGGAGTACAAATCCAGGTTGGTAAACTTATTCATGGTCATCTTGTACTCCCCACATAGATGAATCAATTGGTCTGTTTTAAAGACTGCAGCAATTGGTGCAGCTCATTCTGAATACTGTATGGGTTCAATTATCCCCAAAGACTCTGGCCTGTCCTGCTCTTTGTCCACCTTTTCCCACAGCACATAAGGTAAATGACTTGCTTTGCAGAAGATGGGTTTTGTGTTTAGGTCAACTCTCAATAATGCTGTGTAATTTCTTAGTTCACCCAGCTTGTCTTTGAAAACATTTGGGTATCTCTGTATGATGTCCTTGACAGCCGGAGTAGCGTTCACTGCCTTGAACTGATGAATCCTATTCCAGCTAAGCTGGATTACCTCCAGCCAGTTCCTTCCTAACAGTGTTGGTCCTAATCCTGGTACAACCACCAAAAGTAAGTGATACTGCTGATGGTCATATGTTACAGTAACCTCTCAGGTATTGCATGGGGTTATGTTTTCTCTTGTGTAGGTGACAATTTTTTGTGCCATGTAGATCAGTTTTGGTTTATTGGGCCCCTGCCAGTGTTTGTCAAAAACGGTGTGGCTGATTAGTGATACTGCAGAACCTGTGTCAGTTTCCATCTCTACCCATTTGTCATTAATGCCCACCAATACCATTTGAGGTTCAATTTTTTTTTATGTGTAATGTGGAAGATTTTGTGCACCGAGACAGTGTCTCCTGAAGTAATAGTGTGTGTCGTTGTCATGCTCATCTCTGTTGACCTTATGTGTCTGTCGATTCCTGGTGCCCTTAGTACCTTTCCTTTTCAGGCAGGCTATTGAAATGTGGCCAGTTTTCTGGCAGAAGTTGCAAGTTGCATCCCTGAAGTGACAATAATCCAGTGAGTACTTGTCACATCAAAAACATGGTTTTTTGCTTTTTCCGCGACTGTCGAGGTGACTTATATTTGGCTGTGTGAGTACAATGGTGTTGGAACAGGCTGTTATGTCATGAACATTTTTGTCAGCACTTTCCATCACCAGGGCTATCTGTCTAGCCTGATCAAAATTCAACTTTTTTTCTGCCAGTAAATGTCTGCTGATACAGTTGTCCATGACACCTACAACCAGCAAGTCCCTTAACACATCCTGGATAGTTGGACCAAATTTGCAGAACTTTAACTATTTTTTTAAGTGGGCAAATAAAGTGGTTTGGTTGTTGTCAGCACATATAAAAGTTGAACCATTTGACAATAATAATGGACAGTGCTGGGTTACAGTGTTCATCTAATGCCTGTGATAGCTCCTCAAACATTTTGTCTTGTAAGCTATCAGGTGTGATGAGGTCTTTTAATAAAAAGAATGTTCCCATTCCACACACTGAAAGCAGCACTGCCTTTTTTCTATTTGTGTCTGTAATACTGTTAGTTTCAAAATAGCATGAAAGTCTCTCAGCATAAGTAATCCAGTCACCCTGTGTCAGCAAAACCTCTTTGATTTGTCCATATGAAGTCATACTGCATGCACCTCATCTATCCAGTCGGTGGATATTTTGTCTGAAAAGAGACTGCTCATACAAGAAAAAATGTTTTCCGCATTGAAATAAAATAAAAAAACATTTACTGATGAATTTTCATCTCATCCTCATTGCTATGTAGGAAAACTTCAGGAATTACCAAGAAAAAAGATTTGTAGGCATTAGAAGCCTGTTTATTCCAAACTTGCCTTCAGGGCTCACTGCCGGAAATCCCCAGTGCTACCCCAAAGACTGTAGCTCCCAAGCTTTTTATACATTACAACTTTGACATTTAATCTGAGTATAAACAAATTTATGCTTGTTTGATCATTTAACTGTGTGTAAACAAATGACTGATGTTGAATTGAATTTAGTAATATGTAGCAATACTTGGAACCATTTAACTAGTGCAAATAAATAATTAATAGTAAATTGAATTATTCATATTAGATATGAATAAATGAAACCATTTAATTGTATACCAAAAAACTGAGCTCAGGCTTGGTTTTAAAAATGTTATCTACAAAATGTGTTTAGAGATCATATATTTAATGTATATGTATAAAAAGGATTTGGCATTAAATAACCTACAATGGTTTATATGCCATGAAACTAAATCAAAGCCAAAAAACTAATTCACTTAATAAAGTGAAGATGTTTAGAGGTCTATGTTAGATTTCTACATAAGTCAGTGCCAATCTGAAAGAAAATTATGAAGCCAACCTTAATACTTTTTAAACAAAGCATTTTTAACCAAAAAACAAGATTTTCAATTACAGCACCCTTTTCCTTACCAGACTTACCTCCATGTAACGTCTTATTTTCCTAAACTGAAAATTCATCTCAAGAGTAAAGATGGAAGAACATTAAAAGAAATATGATGGTGTAACTACACACCTTATGAAAAGGTTCTTTGATCAATGGGAAAGTTACTGGAATAAAAATGTTTAATATAAAGGTAACTATTTTGAGGAAAATTAATGTTTCCTTCAGTGTTCTTTCATCTATCTTGCTAAATACAGCTTCAGTGTTGATAATTTTCTAACATATAAGACACAGATTTAACCCCTCCACCATGAACAGAATGTGATACAAAGTCAATTTTTTAAGCAGAGCACAACAGATTTGAATACAATTTTTCCTTCTCTTTGACTAGTTGCCTTCTCTTTTGACTAGTTGTTAGATTGCTAAAGAATCCAATCTGCTCTACTATTTACTCATAGTTGTGGGGAGAACAGATGGATTCATGTCTTTCCCAAGGGCATTAGCATGAAGTGAAATGCAGTCAGGACTTGAATTTGGATTGCTAATTACATTTTCAATGATGTTAATCATCACGCTAAACACAATTCCAAACGTGCAGATGTAACTACTGTTGATATTGCAACTTTTAATGCAGCTAATGCTCGTTTGTTCAAAATTTTACTTAGGGTGCTATTTATTCTATCATTACATTGATAGTATTTTTCAATCCTTATAGAATTATTAATGGACCTGTGGGTAGTAAGATAACAGCTGAGTTAATGTATTTTAGATAAATGTCGGAATTTCTGAAAACAGACAAGCATATTATCATTATTTGGATTAGTGTTTGGATTTTAAATTAATATATCATTGATATCTAATTAAAAATTAAAAAAAAATTTCTCTTTTACAGATATCTATGCAGAAGAGGCGGTCATAGCCCGGTTATCCTACAATGCTTCTGTACGTGCTGAGGAAGCCAGGTTACGAGCCCTTAGCAAACTTAGTCTCAAACAAGTGGCAAAGATTGCGTTTATATTCTGTATTCTGGTAAGTTGGCATTTTAATCTCTACTTTGAATCAAGTAACATGAAATCTTTTTATGTATGTTTTATACTATTGAACAAATAATTTAAAAACACAGCTATTTTAAATTTATATTTACTATTTATTAAAATAAACTGATTCATCCATATGACTAGGCACATAAAATATCATCTATTAAATCTATCTTCCTGATATGAATAGTTGAGTTAATTTTATATCATATCATTAGAGAAGGGTTTCTCAAACTTTATCATATTATAGTACATTAAAAATATATATTTGACTTATAAGGCATGTCCAAAAAGTAAGGTACAAGCATTTACTAATCCAATGTGTGTATTACTATATAAATAAAAATAAAAAGAAATTTGAGCAGTATTATAAAAAGATGAATATGTAGCAGTCAAAAAATAAGTACACCCTTATATGTATTTATGTAATTTTATTTTTAGTGACAGTGTTTCATTGCTGTTGAGTTTGCTAATAAATAATATCTAATAATGCTTTGACTGAATAATGTTCCACTAGAAATAATAAAATCCTGGAATCTTTCATCTTGAAGAAAATTAACTTCTTATTAATAAACTAATAAGGATGTACTTATTTATGGGCTATACTCTATTGCTTCAATTTGTTTTCTTTCACTCTTAAATGGTTGAATATTGCAGCTTTTAAAACAGACAAGATTTAGTATCTTCTCTAGCCAAGGAAATTTTTGCAGTGTCATAAATTTATTTTTCAAAACATTTTTGGATTTGACAACTCCAAACATGATGCACTGTAAACATTTGTTTTAATATTGGCTCGGCTAAAAAATAAACCAATGATATTAAATTGTACAAAATGATAATGTGTAGTCATGTTCAAAATAATGTTGTTATATTATGGTTAGCAAAAGAAAATATATGATATTAGTGTGAATGTCTTAAGAATTTTTTTTACTGTAATTATTTGTGTATAACACACTCTTCTTTGGACTATGAAATTCTAGGAAAAAATATTCTTATTTATGAAATGCACCAACTTTTTAGAATTTGTAGCTGCTGATTTAACATAAATTTAACATTTTTTCAGCTTGTTATCAGTTAATACTGACTAAATTTATGAATTTATATAGTTTACATTATGTTTTGAAATACAATATTTACATAGTATTTAGAACAAATGCACAAAGAAGGTTTCATAAAAATGCATCAAGCTGGCCAAATGGTTAGAGTGTTCGCCAATGGCCCGGGAGACCAGGGTTCAATCCCAGGTCGAGTCATACCAAAGACTCAAAAAATGGTACTTGATGCTACCTTGCTTAATACTCAGCATTATAAAGGTATGGATTAAAGGTAAAGTGGAGCAATCCAGGGAAAGGAGTAGCACCCTTCCCTACATCTTGGTGTAGTAGCTATTGAAAAGGGAGCCTTCAGATCACCCTTGACTACGGTCGCCAACTTTACTTACTAGACAAAATTATAAACAAAAACACATTCTGCTCAGTTAGCTGGGGCTGTAGAATACACCGATTGCATCTCTGCAGAAGGATAAGACTTCATCAACAAGTATCCTGGATATGACATTAAACTATTTGATGGTAAGGCTGCAGTCTTGGAGCTTTGGAGAATGTGGAGTACCTGTTCATTGCCATTGCTTCCAGGTCCACTTTGGTCAGTAGTGGTAGCAGCTGATAAGGTCCTATCTATAGGTCAAATAGAACTGTTTGACATTTAAACTGTGTGCAAACAAATGACTGATCTAAAATTGTTACTGTTACAAAGCAATACCATTTAACTGTGTAACTGAGCTCACCTCATTTAAAAATCTTATGAAAAAATGTGTTTACAAATTTTATATTTAATAGGATTTGGTATTAAATAATTTGCTATGGTTGATATGCCATAACTCAACAAAATCAAAACGGCCGACCAACTAACTGAAGATATTAAAAACTTAAAACAGAAACTTTTTATCAAAATGACTTGATTCAGTATTAAATAACCAGAAAAGGGTTGATATGCCCTAAAACAAAATAACCAACCAACCAAAAACACTTTCTAGTGAATGTTTGTTTCTCTGTAACAGCATAAAACATTAGTTTGGACTATGGATATAACTTACTTTCAGTCATCCTGTCTTAAATAGAGGCAGTGGCTGAAAAAGAGTTAATTATATAGATCTTGTGTATGATACACAGCTAATTTTTGTGCTGAAAAATAAGGAGAAATAATGTCTTATACACAAGTAGTTACAGTAATGTATTTGTGTGTGTGTGAGGTTTTGAAATAGATTTCTTTAAAATTTTGAAATAATTTATTTTCCAGTGGTTCTTCGGGAACTTTTGCTACCAAAAGGCCCTTGATGACACAGAAGCTTCTATTGTGAATGTTTTGTCTTCTACGTCCAGTCTATTTACTCTTGTGGGTGCAGCTATTTATCCCAGTAACAGTGCCGATAGATTCACTTTGTCCAAATTAGCTGCTGTAATTTTCAGGTAGGAATCTTTTATTTATTAAACATTTGCAAAATAACAAAGAAGTTCACTATAAGTCAAATTTATCTGATTTCTAATCATTTTTCTCTTTTTGTATAAAAATTTTACTTAACTTTATAGTTATGGAAACAACATTCAAGTTATAAGCACACTAATCCTATTTTTAAAGATCAAGTAATCTCCATAAACATATATATAAGGAATAATCTGTAAGAAGAACGTACAATGTAATTTCTCCTTTTAGTTGATCTGGCATATATATGTATATATATATATATATATATATATATATATATATATATATTAAACACCCTGTCCAGTGGAAAAAGCTGCTTGGTAGCGCCAGGAGTGGCAGTACCGCCTTGAGCTACCAAAACTGTGTTATCACTCCTAGTTGGCATCTGATGAGGGCAGGGTATCGCACGTGCTTTCACACATTGTATGATGGAAAAAAAAAATCAGGAATAATCTGATGAAAGGTAGGCTTATATGAAAAAAATATAAATTCAACAATCAAACCTATATCTTGACAAAAAAATCTCTAATTGAAGTCATTCCATAAAATTTCTTCACACAAACTTTATTCAATATTCATGTTGTGTATTAAAAAATCAGTAAAAACCAAAATGCATTTTCAGTTATTGTTTTTGAAGATATGCACATATTTTTTGCACATGTGATCATTTACTAAAACCCAGCTGTCTTACACCCTCTGTAGGGCCTAGAATATGACAACTGTATTCTCTGTACTGGAGTAAGACTCTCTCCCCAAAAGAATATCTTGTTTATGATGCTAAACTACATCTGGTGATGAGACTCCATTTTTGAAGATTTGGGGAATGTGAAATCATTCTTTTGATGCCATTACTCCTAAGTCCAACCTGACTTGGAATGAGGAGTACCTGTTAGGGTAGATCTGTTTGAAAATTATTAGTATTAATTAGGAATACTTGAAATCATATAACTGTGCAAATTATTAATGTTTGATGGGAATACTTAAAACCATATAACTGTGTGCGAATTATTAGCATGAGATTGTAATACTTGAAACCATATAACTGTGTGCTAGTTATTACCATTAGATGGGAATACTTGAAACTATATAACTGTGTGCAAATTATTAATATTAGATAGGAATGCTTGAAACCATATAAATGTGTTCAAATTATTGATATTAGATTGGACTATTTGAAACCATATAACTGGGCAAATTATTAATGTTAGGTAGGAATACTTAAAACCATATAATTGCCTTCCTAAAGGCAATAGGGAAGCTACTAAATTCATTGCTTTTATTTGTGTCTTTTCTTGATAAACCAACAGATATTTTCTCTACTTATACACCTTAAATGATATCGCTTATAACAATTATCCTAAGAAATTAAGAAATACAAAAAATACTAGGTACAAAGAGGATATTGAAAATTATCAATTAAATTTATGTTACTCAAAATTATTTGTCCTGGAAAAAAATGTAAAGCATGTTGTTCAAGTATTACATACATAGACCCTTTGCCCCTGTTGTATAAATAAATGAATAACATTTTTTTAGAGGTAAATTTACTCCAAATACTTAGCCCAGTTAGCTGGGGCTGCTGAATACACTGACTGCATCTCTGCAGAGGGGTAAGACTCCTTCAACAAGTATCCTTGATATGATGGTGAAGCTCTAGTAATACTAGAGCTTTGGGGAATGTGGAGTACCTCTTCATTGCCATCGCTCCCAGGTTCACTCTGGCCCAGAGTTGTAGCACCTGATAGGGTCCTATCTATGGGTCAAATAGAACTAAACTGTATACTTATGCAACACTGAATTGTTTGAAATAAAACTGTTTTTGCATTTAACTGTATACAAGCAAAAAGCTATCCTTATGCTAAACTGAATTGTTTGGAAAAGAACTGTTTGTATGTATAAAAATGGATTTGACATTAAATAACCTACAATGGTTGATATACCATAAAACTAAACGAAACCAAACCAAATTGTCATTGCAAGGGAGGTAACTGATGATTTTCCATTTCCTAATTTCTTAGGATAATTGTTACAAGCGATATCATTTAAGGTATATAAGTAGAGAAAATATCTGTTGGTTTATCAAGATAAGACACAAATTCACCGAACTCAACTGAAATTTTATTTTTTTACTCCTTATCCAATCTCCCTTTTTCTTTTTCTTTTTTTTTTTAGTCCCCTGCAGAACTTTAGCTTTCCCTAATATCTGTAAGACATGGAGTAATGAACTTTACACTGGCCCATAAAATGTTAGAGAATTTGAATTTAGTTTTCCTTCTTGACTGGATATCTTACCAAGGTGTGGGAAGCCTATATGTCTTTTTATTTACCCTTTAACTGGAGAAAGAAGAAATGGATTCACAAATTTTCCCAGAGCATGTGAAGTAAAATACAAACAGCCTTTGAATTTGGCATTTGATCTTCGCTTGTCAGTTTCATTTTTCTCAAAAAAATAACCATTATGGCACCTGTACCTCCATCCTGTTATAAAGGATGGATAATAACTTTGCAGAGAATTAACTGTTTTCTTGGAAAGAAATATTATAGCGATTTTCAAAATTAAGAATTAGATGCACACTACAATTTCAGGGTGTTTTCTTCTAGGCAAAAAATTCTGTTATATCAGTATTGTTGCTTAAAAATGTTTTTTTTAAATTTTTTCTGACTTCAGTGATTGCTCAGATAAAATTATTTTTTAAGATGCAAACAAAATTGAGAAAAATCGAGGAAGACATCTGTTATTTTGCTGGTATAGTAGTTTTCAATTGTTTGAACTTCAAAAATGAAGTACTAACATTATAAACTTTTGGACTAGTTTTACTTTAATCTTATAATTGTTGCTTTAAAATTTATTGTTATTCACCTGACGAGGATCCAAGAGTAATATCTGTTCATTTAACTTCAACCAGTGTACCATAAAAATGCAAACCTCATTCTTAAGTCATTGCAAAATTTGAGCCTCCTCACCTAAATATTTTTCAAATATACTTATTCAAATTTGCATAAAATTTAATGAGATTAAAATTAGATGCACACTAATAATATAGAATCAAAATTCAATGTTAGATTATTTTGAACATTATTTATTAAACGTACGCATGAAGGTTAAAATATGCTCAGTCTCCCTCTCCTTCTCTCATATACACTCTCAAAATTTGAAACTGTATTTTTTTTGTGGGGGCGGGTAGTGTACATGAGTAAACATGCTCCCTCTCTCACGAGCGCAATTAATTTTATATATCTGTTTTTGAGATAAGCAAACCAGTGAAAGATATGATGTAAATTAATTACGATATGAGTTATTTCCCTTGATACAATATATCGTTGAAGTGTGTGTGTATGTCTATTTATATAAAATTAAATTTTATTTTCTCGTTTCATTAAACTTTCCGCAACACACAATACTATAATTCATTTTCTGTCATTAAATTTATTAAAAACAATATGTAACTGTATATGGACACAGTGTATAGTTAAAGTAGAAAACTTTAAACTCTAGTTTGTAGAAGAAAAAGTTGTATATAGATTTATTGTACAAACGAGATGATTACATAAACTGTTTATACACTTTGTATCGCTATGTTTACTTGTGCTACAAAGATTAGATTAGTTTTATTAGTTCATATCTTCTTAATATTAAGATGATTAAATTTATACCCAGCAAAAAAGAGGCGTCTTAGGTATGACATTAAAATTCATCTGATGGTGGTGGTCAAGATCTAGAGCTATGAAGAGTGGGGAGTACCTTTTCTTTGCCATTACTCTCAGGTTCACTCTGACCTGTTAGAGCTCCATCTATGGGTCAAATAGATCTTTTTAAAAATATGAATATTTGATAGGATCATTTAAAATGATAAAATTGTGTGCAAATTATTTGTATTAGATTGAAATGCATAATACCATGTAACTAAATTATTTGTATTAAGAATAGTTATTTGAAGTTATAATTGTTTACTAAGGATTATTGTTAGTTACATGAAACCATATAACTATATGCAGCTTATTTGTATTAAGAATAGTTATTTGAAGCTATAATTGTTTACTAAGGATTATTGTTAGTTATGTGAAACCATATAACTGTGCACAAACAAATGATTATGATTAAACAGAAATAATTACTTGAAAGCATATAATAATTAGTATTAGATAGTTGTATGGTTTCAAGTATTTCTATGTGCAAATTATTTGTATTATATAGGAATATTTGATATCATATGGCTGAAAAAAATCTTAACCCACAAGTATACAAAAAAATGTAAATATAACCATACAATGTATGTAATTCCCTAACCTCTAGGTATATAATAACCGTAGATGGGTTGGCATGCTGTTAAAATCAATCAAAGTTTATTAAACTTGAGAAAGGTATGATTTTTTTTTTAAAGGTTTCTGATATAGATTATGGTATTTTGAAAATAATCTACCCACCACATATTTTATTTAATCATTTCATGATATGGAAATAATTGTGTGTAATTTTTGTTTATCATGTTTGTTTTATGTTCTTTGTCTTAAAGTATTTGTGGGATAACCTTGGTGAGTTTCACAGACAGCAAGTTTGAAAAAGGAATTCCTGCTGGTAGCCTGTGGGCCATAGGTGGTTCCTTGCTCTATGCTGCATATCTGGTTGTGTTAAAAAGAAAGGCAGATCATGAAGACAAACTTGACCTGCCTATGTTTTTTGGTAAGTAAATCTTCTCTTGCTTATCTTAACTTTATTTTGATAAATTCTGAAAGGATAAATATTTTATGAGCCAGTGACTTTCAATGATTTTCTCCTTTCAAATTATTATGATATATATATATATACACATCAACCCAATCCCCTCCTCTGTGCGCAGGATGTGATAAAGGTCAATTTTTAAGCAGAATTCAGTTTTCCTTCTTCTCAATTGGTTGTTTAACAAGGCTAAAGACCTGTTGTGGACCAGTAAAAGGTCCGGAAGAAAGGCATGAATTCGCCATTACGTGGTACAAGTATATTGAACAAAAGTATAAATACAGAATATATAAAAGAGTGTTGAACATCAGTCTGACAGCCAAAGTGTTAGGCTGGAGTTAACTTAATGCCGGGATGAATATTCTCCTGGTATTCATAGTAATAGGAAGAGTTCATTATAGTCTATAAGGTAGGTACCATAACAAGACCCCAGTCTACCCTAGTGTTTACCCTAAGCTGGGAGGAGAAGTTATGGATTCATGTCTTTCCAATGGACATTAGTCCAAAGTGAAATGCCAACAGCCTCGTCCAGGATTTGAACTCTGATCGTTGATTCCATTTACTATGATGATAAACATTATGCTAAGCATACCTCCTTAATTATAATATAATGTATCTAACAACTACAGTTTGGTAAACAGGAATATTGAAATGGCAAACATAGCCAAGTTTGCTTGTTAACAGGTGACACAATTTAAACAAATGTTTATATTGCAAAATTATAATTATAATACAGCTGACAGCAAAGTTTTGAGAAACATGAATATTGAAATGAAAGTAAATTATACCGAGGTTATCTGATGACAGGTTACACTGTAAAGAGGGATGTATATATTTAAAGGGGATTTTAAAACTCAAATATAGAATCCGAAAATTTAGATCTCATATCATCAACCAAATAGTGTGACACTAGATTATATATAAGCTTACAAATTTAGTTGAGGAGGATTATTGCAAACTGGGAAGAAAGTTACAGACCAAGGAAAGGGATGAGATCAATTGGTATGTAGTCATATACTAAGTTTGGTACGAGATCAGAAGTATCATAACTCAGGATGAATCAAACATCATAGCAAGGGTCTCTTTGCTTAGCTTGTTAACCATTACATCACTCCAGGCACCTAGGTGTCTAATGCATGTAATTTGAACTTCAATAAATAAAGATAATAATTTGCATATGTTGGTTTGGTTTCTTTATTTAATGGCTTATCAACCTTCATGGGTTATCCGATACCAAAGCCATCTTTGTAAAAGAACAGAAGTGGTACTATTAACCCATAGCCTGGGAAATCATTAATAATGATTTAGTAAGCTAAATTGATCCACGACATCAACAAATTTTGACTATTTGTCAAATTCTATAAGGTGTATGTGCAAAAAACCTAGAGGCAACAGTATTATTTATTGACTTCTCCACGGACTTTGACTCCATACACAGATGGAAGATGGAGCAAATACTACTCGCCTACGGCCTACCCAAATAAACCGTTGCAGCCATAATGATGCTATATAAAAACACAAAAGTAAAAGTCCACTTCCTGGATAGAGACACAGACTGCTTCAACATTGTTGCAAGTGTGCCGCAAGGAGATACATTAGCCCCATACCTCTTTATTATCTGTCTAGACTATTTGCTTTGAACATCTATTGATAGAATGAAAGATAACGGTTTCAAGCTGGCAAAGGAAAGAAGCAGAAGATACCCCGCACAAACAATTACGGACGTGGACTATGCTGATGACATAGCACTTCTGGCAAATACACCTGCCCAAGCCGAAACTCAGCTATATAGTCTGGAATGAGCAGTTGCTGGCATAGGCTGCCATGTCAATGCAGACAAGATGGAATACATGTGCTTTAATCAAAGGAGCAACATCTCTACACTAAATGGTAGTTCTCTGAAACTAGTCAACAAGTTCACCTACCTAGGAAGTAGTTTCTCATCAACCGAGACAGACATCAACATGTGACTAGCAAAGGAATGGACAGCTATTGATAGGCTATCAGTCATATGGAAGTCAAACAGGTGCCCGTGGTGTAATGGTTATCGTCACAGGAATTGGACACGGCGACACGAATTCAAGTCCTGGATTGATTGCATTTCACATAGCACTAATACCCTTGGGAAAGGTATGAATCCAATTATTCTCCCTCCAGCTATGGGTAAATAGTAGGGCAGACTAGGTTCTTCAGCCTTGGTGAGGCAACTAGTCTAGGAGAAGGAAAACTCTGACTTCAAACCTGTTAAACTCCGCTTAAAAAATTGACCTTGTGTCATATGCTGCCCAAGCGGAGGGGTTGGGTAAATATGATATGGAAGTCAAACCTGACCGATAAAATAAAACAGTTTTTTCCAAGCAGCGGTCGTGTTGATACTGCTCTATGGATGCACTAGATGGATGCTAACTAAACATATGGAGAAAAAGCTTGACAATTACACAAGAATGCTGCGAGCAATATTGAGCTAGTCCTGGAGGCAGCACCCCACAAAGCAGCAGTTCTACGGCAACCTACCACTCATGATGAAAACTCTCCAAATTAGATGAACCAGACATGCGAGACACAGCTGGAGAAGTGGGGACGAAATCATAAGCAACATACCCCTGTGGACCCCTTCACATGGATGACCAGTTGAACCTATATACAACAGCTCTGTGCCGATACAGGATGTAGCCTTGAAGACCTACCAGGAGTGATGGACAATAGACTCGAGTGGCCGTAGAGGGTCAGGGAAATCCATGCTGGTAACATGACATTATGATGATGAAATGAGACTCAAACTCACTCATGAAGGTTTGCTAATCTAGCTTGCTAACCATTACACCACCTGAGACACCCACATATATTGACTTTGATGATATTTTAACATAGATAATAAAGATAATCTAAATCTGTCTATAATCAAACTCATTGGATTTTATTTATTTATTTCTTCTTTTTTTTTTTTTTAAGTATTTTTCCTTTACATTTTCTTCTATTTTAGGTTTTGTTGGTTTCTTCAACACATTGTTTCTTTGGCCAGGATTTTTTCTACTTCATTATAGTAAGCAGGAAATATTTGAATGGCCTACTGATCATCAATGGATGTTTATAGCCATTAATGGTATGATAGGAACAGTTTTGTCAGAAATGCTCTGGTTATGGTAAGTCCAGTTATTTTTCTTGTTTACTTTTTGTACTCTTAAATGCTTCATTTTATTTGATTCTTGCAGGTTTTTTTCCCAAAAATTTATTTTCTATTACATTTTAATATAGTTTATTTTACTTGATTTTTTTATTTTATAAACTATCAAAATATTCATGAGGATTTAAATGAAGTTGAATAAAAGAATTTAGTCTTGTTATAACTGTTAAGATGAAAATTTAAGTACACTATTGCCCATAAATAAATTATCTCCTAAAATTTTAATAAAAATTTAATCTTCTTCTAGACCAAAAGTATCAGATTTATATTATGTCAAATGAAATATGATTCAGTCAAAAATGATATTATTAGGTATTATTCCTTACCAAGCTCTACAATATTGAAACTGTAACAAAAAATATGAATATATAGTAATTTAAAAATAAGTACACCTCTTATGCATATTCATACTATTTTTTATTTTGTTACAAAGTTTTAATGCTGTGGAGTTTGGTAATAAATAATAGCTAATAATAGCTGTTTTAAAATGTTTCACTAGAAATAATAAAAACCTGGTGTATTTGATTTAGCAATCCAAGAATAAGTGCAATTTTATTTTTGATTCTAATTGCAATATTTAATAATGTCTATCATTGGCATAATGGTTAGTGTGTTTATCAGCGGCCTGGGAGATCAGGGTTCAATCCCAGGTCAAGTCATACCAAAGACTCAAAAAATGGTACTTGATGCCTCCTTGCTTAACACTCAGAATTACAAGGTATGGATCAAGATTAAGTGGAGCAATCCAGAGAAAGGAGTAGCGCCCTCCCCTACACCTTAGTGTAATAGCTATTGAAAAGGGAACCTTCAGGTCACCCTTGACTATGGTCAGCCATCTTATTATACTAGAAATGGTAAAATCATGTTATTTTTTTATTTAGAAACAACGTTTTATAAAAAAAATTAAAAGTAGTTTTTTATCTATGGGTGATACTATATTTAGTTTTATTTGAATTAAGATGTTATATAGTCATTTACTAAATTTATTTTAGATGTGACACAAGGCCAGTATTATGGAGTGCTCATTGAGAATCAAACTCATTAACAATGGTCTATGAATCTAGCTTACTAACCATTATATCACATAAGGTGCTCTTTAAGGTGTTATATAACAATCTAATCTTATAATAAATCTATCTACCTATCCCCATGGTGGTTAGATGTACCACAAGGTGAGGATTTATATGGAGACTCTCTTTGAACAAGAGACTAGTGACAAAAGTTGTCCAGCCCATTCCTCTCAATGAGGTGTCTTTGAAATCAGGCTATAAATCTGACCCTTTAGTCTAAGGGGATAGGTGCTGTTTCAAGGAAATCCATTAATCTGTTTTTAGTCAAAGCCAATTCACAAAGTGAATTCAAGAAATAGGTTTACAATAATAAGACTTTACTTAAAAAGAAAAAAAAAAAAAGAAAACAAACAAAATACACAAGCACACTACATATACTCTGGTATGTGTATGTATTCATGCAATCCCTCTGCTGCAGACAGGACTCAACATGAGGTTAATTTTTAAACAAAGTGCAGTTGGTTTGAATTAGTTTTTTTTTTTCTAGACTGGGTGCTTAACCAAGGATAAAGAATTCAGTCTGCCTTACTATTTACCATAGCAGTACGGAGAAGAGATGGAGTCATGCCTTTCTCAAAGGCATTTGTGTGAAGTGACACACAAACCTCATCCAGAATTTGAACTTGGGTTGGCGATTCCATTTCTTGTGATGATAACTGTTACACTAAGTGTGCCTCCTGGAATGTATAGCTCCAGTACTAACCAGTGTGGCATGATGCAGTTCTTTATGCAAAAAGATAAGGTTACCGTTACACACTATTTTCACCATGAGCACATGAGTTATAAAAGTTTGGCTTTTTTTAGTGCACACCACACACACACACACACACACACACACACACACACACACACATATGATGGTGATTCCAAATGTAATACTTTCTTTTCATTTCTATGGAAACTCCAACAGATTCAAAGAGCAAAATAGGACTGTTGGATAGAGCAAGTTTTCAGCTAAGAAATAGTATTTTTCCACATAGTAATTACCATTAGCTATACATTTTTACCTAGAAAAGTTTGACCTCTACTGTCATCCCACCAACATCCACCTTTGATATTGTGAGCTAACAATAGAATATCTTTTGAAGATAATCTCTTATACCATGCATGTTCTTGTTCATTGATGGTAAAAAGGCATAGCCAATTGTGGTTTGTAGCTGAAAATTTACTCTATCCAATAGTATTACTGCACTCACTGAATCTGTTGTAGTTTCTGTGAAAATAGTTTCCCTTGTATATGAATTTTTAAAGTGGTATATTTTTATTGTCTTAAATACAAAATCTTAATGTCTGATTTATAAACTTATAAATGAATGAATAAATTTCAAATTGTGTGCACGAGAAAAAAAAAGTAATACTTTTTCTTTTCTGTTTTTAGGGGTTGTTTTCTGACTTCATCACTTATTGGCACGTTAGCCTTAAGTCTCACCATTCCACTGTCAATGCTTGCAGATGTGATAATTAAAGGAGTAAGTATTGCCTTTAAAATGACTGCACTCTATGTGACTTTTTATTTATCTAACTTATCTAGTATAGACAAAATAGTGTTATTAACAGAATCTTAAGTTCTGTTAGCAGGGATTAAATATGCCAACTGTAGCCTTGGCAGAAGAGTAAGACTTTCAGCAAAAAAAAAGGGTGGTGTCCTGGGTATGACACTAAACTACATCATGTAGTAAGGCTTCAGTTCCTATTGCTATTACTCTGTTCCACTCAGACCAAGTGTGATAGTACCTATTAGGGTCCTATCTGTGGGTCGAATAGATCTGTTTGAAAATTATTCATATTAAATAGGTATATTTGAAACCATATAATTGTGTGCAAACAAATGATTATTATCAAATAGAAATAGTTATTTGGAATCATATTGTGTACAAATTCTAAGTATTGAATAGGAATGCTTGAAACCATATAACTGTTGTCAAATAATTTGTATTTGATAGGAATACTTGATATATAAAAGTACAAGCAAATGGTTATAGACAAATAAGTACAATGGAACTTTGGAAATATAGTTAAGATTGCAATCAACTATTTAAGAACAAAATTCAGCATTAATTAATCCATAAAGAGTTGATTTGCCATTAAACAAATAAACCAAACCAAAGCAAGAATCCTGTGCAAAATCAATGTTAGACTAGCTTTTCTGAGTTACCCATTATCTTGGAGAAAGAGTAAAAGAAATGGTTCTTGCTATTTGGTTCTATGATTCTAGGTTGACTATATTGAGTAAGTATTTGAATATTAATATTTTGCTATTTAAATATCTAAAGCAGGGCTTCTCAAAGTGGTCCTTATAGACTCCTCGAGATAAAGTTTTGGCACAGTGACTAAAAGCATAGGGGTCTACAGAGAGTGAATTTACTTATTTGGATTTACATATTCCTGTATAACGGAACAATAATTGCTAGATCATGTAGGCTAGTTGCCAGATATTGAAAACTGTAGCAAAATATTCCATCTGCGTGGAACTTTTAAGCTGATTTTGGTAGCTTTTCCAAGTTTGTATATGGTGGAATCTGGGTTTAGCTGTGTACATTATTTACTAAGCCAATAGCAAAACACTTTGAATGTAGAAAGTGGTGATCTACTATTTAAACTCATAATCCTGTAATTTAATGTTTGTGATCTCTTCAGTGCCTACTAAACTCATCCTTCTTATGAAATAATAATTCAATTATTAAAGGTACATTTGCAATTATAGTTTTCTGTTTGTTTTCTCATGTATTGAATACTGGTAAATCGATTATATTTTGTTATTTGATATTTAATGAATTTATATGGGGTGAATGGAAATGAAATTTGGTTACAAGGGGAGGGGCATCAAGTTTGAGAAGTCCTGTTCTAAAGATTTGTACTATTTCTTGAAATTTGAATTGACAATAAAAATGACACCTGTTGATTCTGAATCAATTTGGCACTATGTCATTATAGAAAAACACCCAGTGAGCATTAAAAATTGTATAACTTGTAAAAATATTTTCATAATTGTTTTTATCCAATTCTTTTGTTGCTGCTTTTTGATTTATTTTTATATTCACTATGCAAAACTTTGTTTATCACTGTTTGTTCAAAAATAAAGATAAAAATTGGGAGTCTGATAAAAAGTCAATGAAATTAATGTGAAAGAAATATTTGTTAGAAATTAATACTTGACAAAGGTCCCACCCTATAAGTAGGGCTTAGAATACGTTGGCCATACCCTCAGGAGCTGGGGGTCCTGGGTATGACATGATATTAAATTGCATCCGATGCTGAGGTCCTAGTCCTGGAGATCTGGTGAACATTGAGTACCCCTTTATTGCCATTACTTCCAGGTCCACTCTGGTACTGTTTAGCCATTTAACTATTTGCAAACAAATGATTAATATTAAATTGAATTATTAGTATTTGATAGCAATACTTGAAACCATTTGACGATGTACAAACAATAAATGACAATACTTGAAACTATTGAACTTCTATGGGTCAAATAGATTTTTTTGCAAATTATTTATATTAGAAATACTTGAAATCATATTATCATGTGGAAAAAAGAACTTAATAAACCACACAAAAAATGTAAATATAAACCTACAATGTTCTCTAACCTGTAGGCATAAATTAACCCCAGACAGGTTAAGATGCCATTAAAATCAATCAGTCATTGATAAAGTTTTATCTAAGATTCAAATACTATTACATCTAATACTACAAATATAATGAAAAGCAACAAAATTAAGATAAAAGAAATACTAATTCAAAATTGATAATAATTGAAATTGATTACTTTAATAAATCCACCTAATAAAAATAGATAATTGATTTATATCCTTGAAACTGATTGATTTTGTTAATACTTTGATACCTTTATTCCTCTCATTCTTAAGAATAGTTTTGTTACCTATTCAGCTTATAATGTGAATAAATGATAAATATATTTACAGAATTAACCACACTTGTTTGCTAATGAAAGATCTCTTATTTTTAATTTTTTATTTTTCTCAAAATGACCTTCATATTTTACGCAGCTTTGAAAATTGTTTTATTTATGTTTTCAGGTTCCATATACGTGGATGTTTTACGTTGGTTCCTTACCTGTATTTATGTCATTTTTTGCTGTGACATTATTGGCTCATTATGAAAACTGGGACCCTGTGATGATAGGAATAAGAAAAATTTTACATTGTATATGTCGACAACGACAGCTTCTTCCAAGGTTTGATAATCATTTTTTTAAAAATTTGTTTTTCTACTGCTTTAATTTGCTTTCTTTTTACTTGCTGAATATGTTTCTTCTGTAAAGGTATATAACTGAACATATTATTATTTTGAGATAAATTTAAATGAAAGTTTTCTTTCATACAGTATAGCCCATAAATAATTCTACCTTCAATTTTTTACACCCCCAGCACGAGGTTAAATAGTACCACTACTGTTTATCTAAAAGAATGGCTTTGGCATTAAATGACCCACAAAGATTGATATACCATTAAGCAAAGAAATTGAAACTGAACAACATAGATGGATCCAAATAAATTGTCATCTTAGGATGATATTTAGAAATTTAAATTTAACATAGAAAAATGTAAAGTACTACATCTTGGTATCCGAAAACATTCAGGTTGAATATAAATCAAGGAACAGGGAAATCAAAAAAGTAAAAGAGAAATGTGATCTAGGGGTTTTCTTTGATGATACATTCAAAGCTGACAAACATATTTTGTCTTCTATTACGACAAAATGGAACGATTGGCTGGATGGTTAGAAATTTTATTTCAAGAAGGGCAAATGTTATTTTAGAAATTTAGAAAACCCTAATAAGACCTTGTATTGTACTTAGGACTTGTCTCCAGTGTCTACACTTGGAAATTGGAATGTAATACTGAGATTGGAGAGCATACAAAAAAGGAGTGAAAAAACTAATAAAAAGAGTAAAAGATTACAATTATATGGAGAGATTGAAGAAATTAGGATTAACTACTTTACTAGAAAGAAGAATGAGATATGATCTAATTGAAACTTTCAAAATAATTGATGGAATTTTTAATTATGGTAGACATTTTTTAATATTTCTCCTCGAACTGGAAATTTACTATCAAGACAGATTTCAAAAACCAAGTCTATTAAGCAATTGTGTTATATACTCATTTGCCGTATCATAACGACTCAATAATAGAGACAGACGCATGAAGAAAGGAAGCAGGAAGACTTCTTTACAATTATATTTACCTCTCACTTTATTGCAAGGGTTCGAAAGGGTTGTTCAAGGTTTGCATGTGAGAGGGTGCTGGAGACCGAACATAAACTTCATATTTTGACCCCACTGTTATGACCGTCATGTTGTGTCTCTCTTGTTCTCTTAGATGCTCAACCAGAAGTCTTGGGGTCCACTGCTGGATGCTGACTTTCTTTATTGCATCTTATCAGTATCTTCTCTGGACCCCAGTTCATTAGGGCTTCAGGCCCCATCGGCCTGGTGTGGCTTTCCTTACCACATCTCGTCTCTAGCTCTCTGGAATTCTACTGGCAACTCCATCGGGGGTTTCCGAGGGCCCCCTCAGTCGGGTGTGGTTTTCCCTACCACATCTGGTCTCTAACTCTCTGGAAGTCTGCTGGCAACTGCTTTGGCACCCAACGCAACTCAATTATATAATAATTCAACGCCCACACGATCGCCCACTGGATCTTTGAAATCGAATGTTTAATCGTCATCAAGCGGAAATAACTGTCATGCAGTTCAGAGGTTACTCTCTTCCGGTGCATCACTGTAGTGGCACAATGGGACCTTCACCTTGTCCCATATCATAAGCCTTAATCCGCCCACGCGATCTCTTTCGATTACTGGCCATTGGAATGTGTCACTTCCTTCCGGTGTATCACCTTGGAATAGTATTTTTGGGCCGGGTCGAAGGTCAAAATATAACAATTGAACTTCTTTGCTAATAGAGTAATTTATTTTTGGGATAAAGAGCAATAGTATAGAAAATTTTAAGATTGAATCATATTTCAGAAATAATGGTTAGAAAAAGAGTGTGAGAAGGCATTTTTGGGAACAATTGGAAGAATTACTTAACAGAATTTGATCTATATATAGATATTCTATTAACAGTGTATATGTTCAGTACAAAGATTTCTTTTTTTTTTTGCTTAGTTTGATGGTAAGAAGATAGTAAAAAGGAGAGAAAGTCCAAGGAGGCCTAGCAAACAATATTTTTTTATTGTGTAATGTTCAGCTAGAAATAAAATCCTGGTATTTTTGGTTTAGAAAAGAATTAACTTTTTAAAAATCACTGTACATATTTATGGGCATTATTGTATATCACTCACTAAAAAAAAAAAAAAAAAATTATTTTTGTTCTTGGGTTGTAAAAATGACTGGGCCATCACAAAACTTGACCCATAAAAATAGGGCAAATATTTACAGTATTGTTTTTCAAAAAAATAGTGTTCAGTTCTTAAAAGAAAATGTTTCATATTTGTAACAGTTTTTTTTTTTCAGTGCTGTCTGTTCACAGGTAATGAAATTGATTGAGTAGGCAGTATTGCACAAGTTTAGCAGTCTTTTCTCTCAGTACACTCTCCAACAAGCCTTTCCCAAGGTCTGTGAGACTTGGGGAATTATGAACCTTACTCTGCAGTGTTCGTTTATGACAAGTTGTCAGACAGTTTGAATTCAGACTTGTCCTTCTAGATTGGTTACCCAACTAAGGCTAAAGTCCAGCTTTCTTACTATTTTATTCATAGATGGGAGGGGGGGATAAAAAAGAAGAGATAGATTCATGCCTTTTCCAAGGTGCTAAATGAACACAAATAACCTCATTTGAATTTGAATTCGGCTTACCAATTCCATTTTCTGTGCTAATAACCATTAAAATTATTTAGTTTTACTTTTATAAAAGCAACCCAACAATAAATTTACATTTCACAGATTTTCATTAAGTTTGTATATAAAAGTTTAACATTTCAATTCTGTATTATAGTCCTAAATTCCTTTTCAAAAACTTTACTACATTAATGCGATGATTTGCATGAAGAAATGTAAAATCACAACTGCACTTATCGTTGGTTTTCTTTATATGTATTTTGTTATCAGTTACTTTATAAAACAAATGATGAAAAAGACTCATTTTTAAAAATCCTAAATGCTTTTTTTTTTTAAATATTATCAGCTACTTTATAAAACAAATGATGAAAAAGACTCATTTTTTAAAAATTCTAAATGATTTTTAAAAAAAATATTATCAGCTACCTTATAAAACAATAATAACACTGGTAAACATGATTTTTGGTGCCAAGAAACAAAACATTTTTTAGCTAATTTGATGGTGCTGATTGCGAAAATGACCTTAGTTTTTTGACTTGCTACTGTTTTTGCTGTACTGTAATTGGTCATTTTTGGAAAAAAAAGATCAATTTATGATCTTGGCTGATCATAAAATTTAGTTAATAATTTTCAGATAGGCTGAGCAATTTATGTCAGTCATCTGAAGTAAACTATTTTTTAATAAGAAGTCTAGAAATTTTGAATTGTAGTACCAAATTTTTCCAGTTTATTGCCAAAATTCAAATTAACTGATTAATTTTATCATTAATATACTTTAGTAAATCTGATAATTAAGGTGATATAAAAAAATGAAAGTTTAAAATTTTCTGCTTGATATTCATAAATTTATCCCACCACTTTTGTCCTTTCACTACAGAAGGAAACCAAGCACATTAAGAGCTTTTGTTTTCACAGTTGGAAAGAAACTCCAACTAAAGACATACCAATTGAATGCACCTATTTCATTGTACATGATAAACACCATGAAAACTCATTAAGGATGACCAATTTGTTAATTCAATGAATGACTTGGAATTAGGCACTTGGACATTGTTTGTTGATGTGGTGAAAAACTTCTTAGGCAATCACCGGGCCAAAAGTACAAGGAGTTAGTGGAAAAGCTGTTAAAAAGTCTACAGGACATTGGCACTAATATGAGTTTTAAGGTTCATTTTTTATGTAGCCATCTAGATAAATTTCTGGATAATTGCTGCAATGTGAGTGATGAGCAAGGAGAATGATTCCATCAGAATATCAAAACAATGGAAGAGCACTACTGGGAATGGTGGGACAAACGAATAATGGCTGACCACCACTGGAGTATCAAAAGGTACTTAAATAACATTGAACATGACAAACAATCAAGAAAGAGAAAATTTTTTAACATAGTTCTTATGTTCATGAAAGTTTTATTTCTGCTGTTAGTTTATTAAATGATTTGATGAAATTACTTGTTAGTCTTGGTATTTTCAATCAAGTTATTTTCAAAGACTTAGGGTCTGATTGTTATTGTAAAAATAATATTTCTCAGTAAGCAGATAAATATTTGTTGGTTTCAATGCAAATTGAGAAGTTTCTATGATTTTATTCTAAGAACTATTGACATTGGTTAAATCAAATGAAAACAAATGAAAAAAAAATGCTTTTTTCCAAAAATGAGATATTTCTGTAAAGCAAAAACAGTAGCTAACCAAGAAAAAGTAAGGTAATTTTTAGATTCCGCACTCTCAAATTAGCTAAAAAAGGTGCTTGGTGCCTCAACATCATTTCAAAAGAAATTTTTTTTATTTTCAAAATAATGCTAGTATCTTTTTAAAAAAGTAAATTTTTGGAGATTATTTTTAACATTGTTTTGATAATATTTTTCAAGTTCTTTTTTAATATTCAGTGAAACAATGCTTTAATGCTATTATAATAGACCAACATTTTAATCAAGATGAACATGTATTACTATTATGTTTTTAGTTTATTAAAAACAAAAGAATAATCCCTCTCTTCCAAAAAACTGATGAGAAATTGCCCAACCCAATTTAAATACTTATTATATCAACTAAATGAAATATAAAATCTGATGTTGCCATATATTTGATTTTGTTTCTGAAAATGTATCTAACTCTGCTGAGCTAAATTGTAAGATTTTAAAAAAATCAAATACCTTACCAAACATTGATTGATCTATTTTGACCTGTCCAAGCATGATGTCCAACATTGATTGATTATTTGGAACACTTTTTATATGCAAGATTATTCATCAAATGATTTAAAAAATTTGTCTGCTTTTTTTTGTTTGGTTGGGGGGTGGAGGTAATGGATATAAAAAAAAAAATTCAAAATCTAGTTTTAGGGGTCATTCATCCAAGTTGCACCTCTGCTTTACACTTAATAGGGCAGAATCAAGGTTGTTAATCTCTTATGCCTGAGGTATCCCTTAAATAGGAATGATGTCAGGATTGGAAAACTGCCCTGTTGGCTGGGGCTATAGAGTATGCTGACTGTACCTCTTCAGAGGAGTAAGACACTCCTCTCTCAATGGGGCCACCTGTTGGCCATGGTTGGCAACCTGTAAGGTACTAGGATGGGAATCCTGGTGGTTGAGTAGTCATTGATCTGGTGACAAAGTGGTCAATGACTTGCAACACATCACTTTGGCCCTTACTTGGTCTAATGGGCGGTCAAATAGGCCCGATCCGATCAATCAGCTGGTCATGTCAAGCCTTTTTTAAATGTTAATTTCTAACATATCATACATACCTATTTAAATAGGTGCAAACAAATGATTGATTTTAAATTGTTACTGTTACATAGAAATTCTCAAAACTATTTAACTGTGTGCGAACTAATGATTTAAAGTAAATTGAATGATTCGTATCAGAGAGAAATACTTGAAATCCTTTTAACTGAAGAAAAATGAGCTTGTTTAAAAATGTTCTTAGCAAAATGTTTAGAAATCTTTGATATATAAGTCTAAACAGGATTTGGAATTAAACAACCTTCAATGGTTGATAAGAGATAAAACCAAACAAACTTATGAACCATAACCATTTCACTGTCTGTAAACAAATGACTGATGTTAAATTGAATTGTTAGTGTTAGATAGCAGTACTTTAAACCATGTAATCATTGGCAAACAAATGAGCTCTGAGTTGTTTAAAATGTTATGTGTAAATTATTCATTTAGAAATATAAAGTTTAATATATGCAAAAACTGAATTTGGCATTAGATAACCTACAATGGTTGATATGCCATAAAAGCTAACCAACCAACCAGGATTGGAAAATTTCTTGAACTGTCTGTGTGTACCTGTGAGGGACTTGCTTTAAATGTGACCTGTTGGATCAGGTTTTGTGGGGAGGTGAATTAATCTCAACTGATTTTAAAAATCAAACAATGAAACTTAGTAAAAGTTCATTTACAACTGATCAGTATTTAATTAAGAAGAGAGTTTTGTTTCGTTGATATTTTAATATTTATATCACTATCCTCATAATGTTATGATCAGAAATAATACTTATTGCATATAAAGTGTGCATATATTGGATTTGGTTTTGTTTAGACTTCTGCTTTATTATTGATCACTCAGCTTGTTTTTTATTGTATACTAGTTGATACTTGTTGTTAAACAATTACAGCAGTATTTAGGGTGCCCTGGGCATAATACTAAACTGCATCTAGTGATAAAGTTTTGGTACTTAAGCTCTTAAGTCACCTTTTCAGGGGGTGTCCTCGTGGTGTAATGGTTAAAGCAATGGACTGCGGAATCGTAGTAAGCGAGTTCATACTCCAGTCGCACTATTATGTTCACTTTCGGGCAAATACCCTTGGGAAAGGTATGAACCCCCTTATCCTCCCAGATATGGGTTAAATAGTACCACTACTGTTCTTCTAGCAGAATGGCTTTGGCATTAAATAACCTACAAAGGTTGATATGCCATTAAACAAAGAAACCAAACCAAACCAAACCACCTTTTCATTGTGATTACTCCCATGTTCACTCTGACCTAGAGTGCTGATACCTGTTAAGGTCCCATCTATGGAACAAATAGACTTGTTTGAAAATTATTAGTATTAGATGGGAATACTTGTAACCATATAACTGTGTAGAAACAAATTATCATTATTAAACAGGATCCATTAACATTAGGAATATTTGATATCATATAACTTTATTCAAATTATTTGTATCAAGAATAAATATTTGAAAGAACCAATGATAATAATCATTTGTAAACAATTACTGTTTACAAATCATTATTATCATTGGTTCCTTGGAGGCACATCCAACATAATGGTTATTATCATAGGAAATGGAATCTTCCGTTTCTTTTGCTTTCTTTGTTTAATGGTATTTGATGCCAGAGCTATATTTGTAGAAGAACAGTTGTGATACTATTTAACCCATAGCTGGGAAGATAAGGGGGTTCATGCCTATCCCAAAGGTATTTGTGAAATAATGAAGATGATAGCATGACTGGAATTTGAACTTGCTTACTATGACATTGCAGTTCAGCACATTAGCCACTATACCTCAAGAAATTCCCCCACAAATGGAATCTGTAACAAGAGTCCAAATCCTGGATAAGGCTATTTGTGTTTCACTTTAATGTTAATGCTCTTGGAAAAGGTATGGGTTCAACTGTTCTCCCTTTGGGTGAAATAGTAGGGCAGACTAGGTTCAGCTTTGGTTAAGCAACCTATCTAGGAGAAGGAAATCTCTGAATTCAAACCAGTTTTATTTCACTTAAAATTGACCTTGTGTTATATCCTGCCCATGGTCCAGAGGTTGAGTAAATGAATAATTGCTTCCATAAAAAGGTAGACTTTGACATTAAATAGCCCAACAAGAGTTGATATATCGTAAAACCAACTAATATTCAAGTAATTTTGCATTTGCATTGTACTTGTAAAATATCAAAATTGAATATTAAATGCAAAGTAAAATGAAGTATGGATGACAATTGATTTCATACTTTTTCCCTTTGCTGTAAATGAAAACAATCAAAATATATGATATTAATTTTTAGTATATAGTAAAAAGTAAAATTGGGAGCTCATAGTCAAGGGCAACCCAAAGGCTCCTTTTTCAATAGCTACTACATCAAGCATAGGGGAGGGTGCTACTCCTTTCCATGGATTGCTCCACTTTACCCTTGATACATACCTTATAATGCTAAGTGTTAAGCAAGGAGGCATCAAGTACCATTTTTTGAATTTTTGGTATGACTCAACCAGAGATTGAACCCATTGGCCTAGTGGGTAGAGTGTTTTAGTATATAAATATATTTAAACAAATATCACTTTAAAAGTTTGTTTTATTTACAGAGCCTATTGCAATTTTTAAATTTCTCTAATATATTTCTTATATATACAAGGGTTATTCAATAAATAATGGAAATTTTTTCGAAAAAAAAAAAGCAAAATAATTTTTTTTTTTCAGAATTTTTTCTATAGATGCAAACTTTGCATTGTTTGGGTTTGGTTTAAAGCAAAAATTAGTTTAAAAGGTGATTCAAAATGGTGGAAAATCAGAGTGCTTATGGTTTGAATAGAGGTCTGTTATGAAATGTTTGGTGACTGAGAAGTGCTAACTCTATGAAATTTACAGAAGAATGTGTGATGTGTACAGAGAAGTATGTTTTATTCAAAAAAATGTTTACAAATGGGCTACACGTGGATTTGCCACTACAAGCCTGAATCAAAAAGACAGTCCATGGAGGGAAAGCATGCTGACTCTCCAGTAAAGAAAAAGTGCTGGGTGCAGCAGTCAGTATAGAAGGTCATGCTAACAGTCTTCTGACACACAAAAGAACCTATCTCTATTAATTTCCTTGAAAGGGGTGTAACTTTAAACAGTGTTTCCTATTGCCAAATTCTTAGGCAAAATTCACCTTATTTATTGAATGACCCTTATACATATGTTAGTTTCTCAAATGTTTTTGCCAGACAAATTGTCATAATGTTCATTTGTAAGATTATATTATTTTCAAGAATGATGTTGAAAAGTGCTATATATGAGCAGACTGGGCTTTTTAGCCTTGCTAAGCCAACCTGTCTTGATGAAGGAAAGAGTCTCAATTCAAAACAAGTTCTTTATATTGTTTCTATATATGTTTTTAATTTTTTTGTTGTTGAAAGTTTAAGGGTGTTGAGTTGTTTGGGTTTTATGGCATATTAACCTTTGTAGGTTATTTAATGCCGAATCCATTTTTATACAAATAATCATTTCTATTTCAAACAATTCAGTTTAGCATGAGTACACAGTTTAATTGTAAAAAAACATTTCTATTTCAAGCTATTCAGTTTAGTCAAACAGTTCTAATTCAGCCAATTCAGTTTAGTATAAGTATAGATTTTGTTTACTCACAGTTAAATGTCAAAACAGTTCTATATTAAACAATTCAGTTTAGCATAAGTACAGTTTCAATGTCAAAAACAGTTCCATTTCAAACAATTCAGTTTAGCATAAGTATGCTGTTTAAATGTAAGTACATATTTTAATTGTCAAAAACATTTCTATTTCAAGCTATTCAGTTTAGTCAAACAGTTCTAATTCAAACATTTCAGTTTAGCATAAGTGTGCAGTTTAGTTCTATTTAACCCATAGATAGGGCTTTATCAGGTTCTACCATTCTGAGCCAGAGTGGACCTGGGAGCAGTGGCAATGAAGAGTGCTCCGCATTCCCCAAAGCCCCAGCATCACTGGAACCTCACCATCAGATTGTTTAATGTCATATCTAGGACTCTTGTTGGTGGGGGGGGGGGTCTTACCCCTCTGCAGAGGTGCAGTTGGTGTATTCTACAGTCCCAGCTGACTGGGCATGAAAGTTTATGTATAATCTTTATTCCTTAAATCATTAAAAAAAAATGATTTAAGTTTAACATGAATTATTTTCATTCACTTCTGTGAATCATTCTTATTAAAGTAGTTAAAGTTACCAAAAAAAAAGATTTTGTATAAGATTACTGTATACAATATACACCTGATAAAGGTTGAAGAAAACACTGGCTGAAATTATGTGACCAGATAATATTAATACTTGTCCTTTACCAAGATTAAGTTAGTTTGGCACAAGGCCAAAAATATGAAGCCCAGTTGGCTGGGGTTGTAGAATACACAGACTGCATCTCTCTCTGCAAAGGAGTAAGACCCTCCAAATGAGTGTCCTGATATATGACGCTAAACAATCTGATGGTGAGGCTCCAGTAATGTGGAGTACCTCTTTATTGCCATCGATCCCAGGTCCACTTTGGTCCGATGTGGTAGCACCTGATAGGGTCTTATCTTTGGGTCAACTAGAACTGTTTGACATTTAAACTGAGTGCAGACAAATGACTTATACTAAATTGAATCGTTTGAAATAAAACTGTTTTTACATTTAACTGTGTGTAAACAAATGATTGCTGTTTAATTGAATTGTTAGTTATACAAAGCAATACTTGGAGCAATTTAAGTTTGTCAACTTATGCAAAATTGATTTGTTAGAAATAGAACTGTTTGATCATTTAACTATGTGTATCTAAAAAAAATATGTGTTTACAAATCATATATTTGATATATATGTAAAAGCAGGATTTGGCATTAAATAACCAATAATGGTTGATATGCCATAAAACCAAACCAAACCAAAAATATGGAGCACCCAGTAAGAATTCAACTCGCTAACAATGGATCTACATTTTCTTTTTTAAATAGAGGAATTATATTGTGAATTGAATTACCATGACCAGAAAATCCGGCAAACACATATGGAAACACTGGACAGCTGTTATTATGTCTCATCAGCCGTGTATACTGTGATTTCCACCGCTGGAGATTACCATGACTATTTAATTTGGTTTCACTTGTGTGCGATATGGACTGTGGGTCAGTTGTAGAGTTTTGGCTCTGCAATCTGTGGTTGCTGGTTCAATCTCCAGTGGTGGAGATCATGGTATATGCTACTGATGAGACCTAATAATGTTGAAACAGCTGTCCAGTGTTTCTGTATGTCGTGCGTAGGTGTTTGCCGGATTTTCTGGTCATGGTAATTCAATTCACTAACAATGGTCTGATAAGCTAGTTCAATAATCATTACACTATACAAATAACTCACTGAAGTATATGCTTTTAGAAATATAAAGTACCATTAATTATTTACATTCATTTTGTTCATAGGATTAGGTGAAGAGACATTGAAATATTGTTTTTTTAAATTGGGTCAATTGCTTGCTAATCCTATAATGATAAGCTATATATGAGGTAAGATTTAAAGAATATATAAAAAGTGGAGTTTTAATTTCTTTAAATCTTAAAATTTGAAGTTTAAGTGACAATGAGTGCATGGCTGAGCCACTGATGTTATAAAGTGATGATGTGTCAGTGCAAATTTGAAAAAAAAAAAAATTAAGCCAGTCTCAATACTTTTTGAACAAAATGTTTTTTGTGAAACACAGGATTGTGCAAATGTTGACCTAGTAGCTCCATGCAACTTGTTTTTATTTCTTAAGCTGAAAATTCATCTTGAGATTTTGGAATGTGGAGGACATTGAAAGAAATAAGCTGGCACTGTTTCACACAATAGGAAAAGATGAATTTCAGTGATGCTTTTACCAATGGAAAATACAATGGAATAAATGTGTTGAATGGCTTTGGGACTATTAAGAAAAGTAACATTTAATTCATTGTTTGTTTCTGTCTTGTTAGATAAACTTTCAGTTTTGATTCTTCTTGAAAAACACTTTTTTATCTGTTTTACTTTTATCCTTTTTACTAAACTATGTTTGTTTTTTTTTTTTTTTTTTTTTTTTTTTAGAACCACATTTCCTTCCTTTTGGTTAAGTTTGTAAACACATTAAGAACATTGAACTCTAGACAGCATCATCTGTGAATTGATTTTTATATTTATTCATTTTTTTTTCAGTTGGTAATTGCAATTTGTATCAAAATGTCTTCCTATCAAATAAGAAGTCAATTTATTTTTATATACATTTCTAGAATTATACAGTTTTAATGGACATGGGTCTATTTTTGTTATCCACTCTTCTACCAAGAATGAAACGGAAAAGGATATTGGTTAAAATCAGAATCATTTGCTCAGAAGTGAAAAAGAATATGAAAAGAGAAATGTGTTATTTTCTGCGGAGAAAAAAAAAATAGTTTTCCAAAATGTTGTTCCTGTTATTATTTTTATGATGAGAAAAATTTATATATTTTGTATTTAATTTTTTTTTTTAATCTATTTTTCTTTGTTTTGTTAAAGTCAATTAAATGAAAAATTAATTTGATTTTGTTCATTAAATTCTTTTATTTATTTATTTATTCTTTATTTTTTGTTTTTAAATGTCGATGAGTTTTATTTTTGGTTATAATGTAAAAACTAGTTATGGAAATTTGTGGAGCAAATAATGGCAGACAAGAAGAGAACAAAATCAATTTCAGATAGACTTGATTTATTTAGATTGCAATCTCATGTGTGACTGGATAAATTTTAGACTAAATCTTAGTTGCGTGTGTGTGCACATACATTTGCTTCCTGAAAATAAGGAAGGGCTGTAAGACTTGATTGGGTTGTGATGTTTAATTTTTTCTTTTTTCACCTCAGCCATGTTTTAAAAAATGAATAAAATACTGAATCTGAATATTTCTGATGAATTTAACTTCACATATAATTGAATATTGAATAGATGACAATTTTATTTTGTTTGCATCTTTGTTATTTTTTATCATTATTAACAGAATTTATCTTCACCTACATTATGATAATTAAATTATTATGTAATTAATAATTTGATTATTTATTTTATCAATATTTTTACAATTCTGAACAAAAGTATATTTTACGGTCATTATAGTTATACTCTACTACTCATAATAATCATTCCAGTTGTATATAAATTTCAAGTACTAAATTTAACAAATATTATGGGACAGAGGTAGTAAAGTACTACTATTTCTGTGTCATAATAGTTGGTACATTTGTAGATAAAATTAATTCATTAAATGTAACAATTATTATGGGACAATTATTGTGCTCTATTTTTTAAGTATAATTCAGTATGTATCATTGATAATGATATCTTACATATGATAACATTGTATTTTATAAATATTGTATTGCTCTACAATTATCATCTTTTTATCATTATCATGAAATGTTTTAAATCATCCTTCATACAAAATCTGTCCGTTATTGAGTTAAAATTTAATTTGGGGACATTTTTAATGTCCCCAATTAGAATTCTTAACCTTTTCTACTCTGTCACTTAAAAGTAATATAATCAAAATATTTAAAGTGTTTTTAATTTGCAAATAGGAAGAAATTAGAACTATATAACTCTTTCTTTCTCTCTCTCTCTCTCTATCTATCTATCTATCTATCTATCTATCTATCTATCTAATAAACTGAAACTTCAACATTTATGTTTTTGATAATTAAAATTACTTCATTATTATCTTTATGAAAATTGAATTGGTTATCATAATTATTCTTCTTTTAAACAATCTTACTTAAGTATCATTATCATCTGTGTTTTTTAATCATCATTGCAGATATCTTAATACTGATAATATTCATTATCAGTATCAAGATCATTTTTTAAACCTGTTTTATTATAAATATCAGATTTTGATTTTTATCACTTTTATTTAATATAATGATAATAATATGCATTGTTATTCTAAATTTATTGTTCTTGTGCCTTCTAAATTAGATTTTTTTTCTTTTTCCTCCACTAGCTCACGTTATGCCACATTGAATACAGAGTAGGTTATTGTCAAACTTCGCTATTATCAACCACAGGACATGGTTTCTCTATCATCAGTTGATGCTATACTCCAAAAATGAAAGATTTTTTTCTAAGTTCTAAATAACTTAAAAGTATTCTGAATAATTCTATGATTTCCTTCACCTTATTAAGGTTTGTTTTAATTTGAATGATATAAATAAAAATATATTCAGAATATAGGATGTGATCAAATACAACTTCAGTCTTAATACTTTTTGAACACACCTAGAATTTACTAAGGCCTCAGTGCAATTACATCACTTGCTTTTTCATATTTATGATATATCTTAGTTGTGACTGTTATATGATAGGCATTTCAGTCATGGGGGAGTGGTTGTATGGGTTTCAACTTATTTTCATCTTCCATCTGATAAGATAGCCCCATCCAGTGGAGTACAAAGATCTGTTTACACCCCCTAAATGAACACTAATTTATGTATTATTTAAGCAATTTAGCAGGTAATGTTATTAGCATCAATTTTAAGCAAATTTCCAATCATGATTTTCCTTATTCCACATATTTTCTATTTTTATTTCTTGATTTTTTTTTTATCAGTTTTATCACAATGTATTTAATGAATTTTTTTTAAACCATTGAATTAAAATTAGAAAAAAGGAATTGTTTTAGATAAGATTATCTTCATGTAATAATACCTATACTATGACTACCAAATCCATCATAATAAGTTTTTTTTTTGTTTTTTTTTTCCTCCTCTAAGTTCTGCCAAAAACATTGAAATGAAAAGCAGAAGAAACAAATTTAACTATGTGGAATAATGAAAATATCTTATGTCAGAAACTCACAGTTTAGAGTATCCTTATTTTTACTTTTATGTATTGCAAATATTATGACCACACATTTGTTATTCATAATTATCATTTATTTGTAGCAACATTTACAAATATTATTTTAAATAGTTTGATACTGATATATTAATAGGCTATTGGTCGTATGGAAGTCTGATCTATCCAATAAAATAAAATGGGATTTCTTCTAAGCAGCAGTTGTGTCAATACTACTCTATGGATGCACTATATCAAATCGACTCATACATGGCCATCACCAAAAATGCTTGACCCCCTTGACATTCTCCTTTAGGGGTGCCTCAGTATTAAACCCCCTGCCCTGCTAAGATGAGGACAGTTGTTCAAGACATGTAAATAATGTAATTTTAATGTTTTCTAAAAATAATTTAAGTAAAAATTAATTTTTTAAAAATTCTATTAAAAATAATAAAAATAACTTTTTACAATTTAAATCTAAATCATTATAGTAAGTAAAGTAAAGTTGGCGACCATAGTCGAGGGTAACCCGAAGGCTCCCTTTTCGATAGCTACTACACCAAGATGTAGGGGAGGGCACTACTCCTTCCCTGGATGGCTCTACTTTACCCTTGATCCGCACCTTATAATGCTGAGTGTTAAGCAAGGAGGCATCAAGTACCATTTTTTGAGTCTTTGGTATGACTCGACCTGGGATTAAACCCAGGTCTCCCGGGCCATTGGCAAACACTCTAACCGCTAGGCCAATGTCCGGTACATTACAAAATTAAATCATCATACATATATTTAATTCTGTATTTATATATATATATATATATATATATATATATTTAAAAAATTGTTTAAAATTTTGTTAATTTCTCTGTTTCTTTTGAGAGCACAACTGTAAAAATGATAACTTTGTCCTCTGGATTGATTAGTATAGCTTGTCTTTTAAAAATCTTTTCTAAACTTTTTCTTCGAATTTATGTTATTACTAACAAATCTGGAAAAAATCTTTTTCTTTTGTTTTAACTACACTTCTTAATAACCTTAATTACTAAAAGTAGTTTACCAAATATTTTTTTATTCATTGTTAACTTGCTGAAAACCTGCTCTAGAGACCAAATTTTAAGTTACATAAACAGAGCTTGGGTGTATCCATACCGCCAAAGTATTTTCTGTGATACTAACTGTACCTCTACAGAGGGGTAAGACCCTCCACCAATGAGTGTCCTGACTATAACATTAAACCATCTTCTGCCAAGGCTCCAGTCTTGGAGATTTGGGGAATGTTGAGTACCCCTTAGTTGCCATTGCTCCCTGGTTCTCTCTGACCTGGAGTGGTTGCATCTGATAGAGTCCTATCTCTGGGTTAAATAGAACAAACTGTGTGCAAACAAATGACTTATGTTAAATTATTACTGTTATAAAGCCATATCTGAAACCATTTAACCTAGGCTTGTTTAAAAATATTTTCTAGAAAATGTGTTTACAAATCATATATATATATATATATATATATATATATATATATATATTAAATAATCTACAATAGTTGATATGGCATATATATATTAGTTGATATGGCATATATATATTAAATAATCTACAATAGTTGATATGGCATATATATATATATATATATATATATATATATATTAAATAATCTACAATAGTTGATATGGCATAAAACTCCACCAAACCAAATCATACACATTTAATATATATATATATATATATATATATATAAGTGGATCTGGCATTAAATAACCTACTTTTGTGAGGAATTATTGATTGATAATTAAAATGTTAACATTTATGGTTCCCTGGGGTATATTGCTTTATTATATATGTACTTTTTGGTTAAACACTTTTTAATTATTAAAAGCTAATGTTAAAAACATGTTCAAATGTACCATTGGTAACTGCAGAAAATTTACTGGTTATACTTCTAACTTTCCAAGAGACGAAAAAAGACATTTGGTAAATGATAAGTGAGATGATACTTGCCTGTTATTACCTCTTTTCAAGACAGTTTTAAATCACTTATATAAATGTAAATTTGGCATGGTTTAAAATTAGTTTATGGCAAAAATCATTTTAATCTCACAAAAATATTTGTTTTTAGGCTATTCAAAATGGTGGAAAATCAAACTGAGTGCTCCAGGCTTGAACAGAAGTCTGTCATGCAATTTTGGTGGCTGTGAAGTGCAAACCATGTGAAATTTACTGAAGAATGTCTGATTTCTTTGGAGAAGCATGTTTTACTAAAAATAGCTACAAATGGGCTATATATTGGTTTACCACTATGAACCCAAGTTGAAAGAGCAGTATGTAGAGTGGAAACACACTGACTCTCTGAAGAAAAAGTTCCTGGTGTAGGGGTCATTAAAGGAGGTCATTGTGACCCTATTCTGGGGTAAGAAAGGAGACATTACTGTCAATTTCCTTGAAAAAGTTGCAACTTTAAACAGTGCTTCCTATTGACAATTCCATCGGCAAAATTCACCTTATCTATTGTATGAACCTTGTATATAAAGGAAACATTTAAAAAAAGACAGTTTGAAAAATTAGATGGACATATTTTGTGGGAAGTTTAGTATAATCAGAATGCAAATTAATTTATTACCAAAAAGAGATCTACATTTAAGGGGAGAGAAGAGTGATAATTTATGTGGGGGCTTTTCTTTTTTAATATATATATATATAGTAAGTAAAGTTGGTGACCAAAGTCAAGGGCAACCCAAAGGCTCCTTTTTCAAAAGTTACTATACTGAGGTGTAGGGGAGGGTGCTACTCCTTTCCCTAGATTGCTCCACTTTACCCTTGATTCGTACCTTATAGTGTTAAGCAAGGAGGTATCAAGTACCATTTTTTGAGTATGACTCGATCTGGGATTGAATCCTGGGCCATTGGCAAACACTTTACCTGCGAGGCCAATGGGCTGGTTGTATATATATATATATATATATATATATATATATATGTCACTTAAATGTCAGAATAGTGTAAGAAATACTCCAGTCCAGTTTTATTATGTACCATTAATAAAGAACTTTTTTTTATAATGTCAAGTACACTACATGAAAATAATTGATTTGGTTTGGTTTCTTTGTTTAAGAGCATATCAACCTTCATAGGTTATTTAATACCAAATCCATCCTTATTGGAGAACTGCATTGATACTATTTAACCTATAGCTGGGAAAATAAGAGGGTTCATACCTATCACAAATGTATTTGTTTAAAAGTGAACTTGTTTACTTGGAAGCCGCAGTCCAGCACTTTAGTCCACTGGGACTCACTCAGAAAATGATTGATGCAAAAAGAATAGATGAAAGAAAGATCTTAGAATTTTCAAGGAAAGATAACCAAAAATCTATTCAAATTCTTTTCATCTTATTTTCAACAAATATATATATATATTTCAACCAAATTTTTCTTAACATTCTGCTTAAAAGTAGTATTTCAAAAATCAAGAAAACTTCTTAAAATCTAAAATTCTCATTATCTTTGCATGTGTGTGTGTGTGTGTGTGTGTGTATGTGTGTATATATATATATATATATATATATATATATATCATGAATAGTCTGTCAAAAAAGTGCTCAAATGCTGGTCAGCAGAGCAGGATAAAACAAAAGAAATTAAAATTTTATAAAAATCTCATTATCAAAAGTTTCATTTATTCACTAGAATATTATCAAATGAACCTGAAATATATAGTGTAGTGTAGTCACCGATGATTGCTCTGTTGATGATAGTTAATCATCAGATAAAGAGGAAAAAAAAATTCATTTTTGTGTTGGGATCTTCACTATTTTATTTGCTCCATTCAGTCTCTGAGGCTGTGGAATCAGGAAGCAAATTGATAACAATCAGCAAGTGTGAGTTGGTTTCTTTGTTCTTTTAGGAACAGGAATCTTCTCATCTTTTATTTGTTACTTGTTCTCCATTCATGCAAACATTTGTCTCCTTGCACCCCAGCCACCAAAAGAGGAAAAAAGAATTAAATCTGTGATATATGTTGGGGTTCACAGAACACCTCTCCATCACTTCTACCTTTGGTAGGTGACATTATCTGGTTTTGGATGCTAGGTCAAACATATCTTGTTCCACCTTGCCCACTGGAAGAGATGTTGAATGCTGTGAACTGGTCTGACTTTTGGTTGCTGGCTTTTATACCTTGGTACCATTTGCTAACAATACAACATTTGTCTGAAGTGAAACACAAACAGCCTTAGCTAGAATTTGAAATTGGCTTTCTGATTTTATTTTCTTCAGTGATGACCATTATATCTGTCTGTGTCTTCTTGAGATATGGGAATATTTTGTTTTTAATGTACTTATATGTGCATCTTTTTTTGTTTTTTGTATTTCTATGTATTAAAAGTCAGTAATTATTTGTTATTGATTGTTCAACTAAAAAAGTAGTAGCTTTCACTAAACCAATCATAACCATTTCTAACATAGTGAATTCAATTATATGCAGTATTGCCCCTAAATAAATCCACCCCTAAGAATTTTTAAAAATAAAAAGTTAATTTTTTTCTTAATTAGAAATACCAGGATTTGATTGATTATTTAGTGGATCATTATGTAATTTAAATGGATATTATTAGGTATTATTACCAAACTCGACTGCATTGAAACTATGTAATCAGATAAAATTGCAAAATTTTTGTAAAGAAAAAAAAACAAATAAATAAAATTGCATAAATATATATAAAGAAATGTATGTATTTTTTCACTGCTACAGATTCATATGTTTAGTTAGAGTGTTTCAGTGCAGTAGAGTTTGGTAATAAATATGAACCAATAATCTCCATTGTGTTTTATTGTAAAATGTTACCCGAGATATAATAAAATCCTAATATCTTCGGTTCAGAACAGGGCTTGCCAAAGTGGTGCATTTAGATCCCCCTGAAGGATGAATGAAATATTGGCAGGAAAAAAAAGCATAGGAGTCTACATTGGATGTATTTAGTAGTTTGCATTTATAAATCCTTTTTATAATAAGAGAAGAAAAATCACTGGATCATGTAGACTAGTTACCAGATATTGTACACCTAACAGAATGCCTGACTGGGTGTAATGGCCACTAATGATGTATCATTCCCATATGACCCAAACGAATGATTTGCTTCTGTTAATGATGCATATAATCATATTTTCATTTGAAAAAAAAATTTTAGAATATTTTAAACAAATTATTTTATGAACATATTGAATTCTAAAATATCTCTTTTCATGATAGGTTGTAAGATGTCTTTAGAAAAAATTATTAATAAAGAAAGAAAAATAGTACAAAAGTGAAATTGAAATATGATGTCTGAAATTTTAATTCTTATCCACAGTAAAAGATGTTAATAAATAAAATAACGTTATTATTAATGAAAAATCCCACTCTGACTGAAGAGATCCAGATTTTCATTTGTTAAATCAGTTTCAGTATTGCCAGGTATTTGTTAATGTATATGTATGTTATGATTCAATATTCTATTTATGATAATTTTTTTTCTATATTTTGTTAAAATCTTAATCTTATGACTAAAAAATTAAAAAATCAACTCCCCTTCATCATGGCATCCATTGAGACTAAGGAAAATTTTCAGTTTATTTGTGGGGTGAATGAAAATTAAATTTGTTTAAAAGAGGTGCTTCAAGTCAAAAGCTAGAGAATACTCTGTTTAGGAAAAAATCAACTTTTTATTAAAAAAAATGTCTTCAGCTTTTAATTCTTGTTACCTTTTATCATAAAAAAGCAACTAGAATTAAGAAAATGAAGGATAATGCAAATCAAAATTGTTAATAATAATAATAATGATTGACACTGCTCCACAAAAATATATTAAAAATCTTCTTTTAATTCTATGGCATTCCACTCAGCTATTATACAGTCTTTTAATTCTGTCTTATTAGATGTTTGTTATTTTTCTACTTTTTGTTTAGGGACATTCCACGTGTGCTTACACTGCTACATATTCTTATTTTTGTTTAGAGTACTAATGCTTTAGAATTTGGTAATGAATAGTACCTAATAATTTCTATTTTTGAATGTATAATGTTCCACTAGAAATAATAAATCCTGATATCTTTGGTTTAGAAAAAAGTTAATTTTAAAAAAAAATATTATAGGTGATGTATTTTCTTTTTTTTCCCTCTTTCTTTCTGTAGATGTTATAAAAAAATTGAAATGAATGTTCTCTGAATGTCACCTATTTTCTCTTACTTTTTAGTAATGAAATTTTTTTCACATTTTTTTAAAGCAAATGTTTCTTTATCACTCTCTCTTTCTGAGTTTTCAAATTTGTCATTTTTTTCTTCTTACATTTATTTTTCAGTTCTAGTCGTGTCAGGTATGTACCAAGTTTTGTGGGATCTCCTTGCTTTGTTTGTTTTTATCAGCACTATTATTATTATTATTATCATCATCATCATCCCATTATGAGGATGGTAGTTAGTTGTTGCAATCATTTTAGCCGTTTTTGTTATTGTCTGTTTATATATTCACCTGATATGCCTTTCTAAGACTTTGACTATAGTTATAACTGTTCTTATTTTGCACATGAATATCTTTTTTGAAAAGTGCTAAAAATTTTATTAAAAAGCTGAAAGATAACTAAAAAAATAATTCAAGTTTACTAAGAAGCAGATTTATGAATGGAAGAATTAGTCTGCTCAGTCTATGAAGAATATGTGGCTGACCCAGAACAAACACAACAGAAATGAAATCATGTCTTTTGTAGGCCAACATGCACTGTATAACATGTAAACAATTCATCAAAACATATTGAGTGGAACAGGTTCAAATAGCCTGTTGGACTTCAGTAGTTTATACACATCAAAACATCTTCAATCTGCTTTCCAGAAACTCCTATATATTCTTGTAAGAGGCATGGTTTGTTTTGTTTTCAAGCTTTCTCAGCCTGTTACAGCATTTGTGCCAACATTGCAAAAGTTTGAAACTTTGAAACCTCATGACTTAGGATAAGTATTTCATGCTTTTCTCAGTAATTTGACCCGATTTATCATTTATGTTAATATATGGTGCTTATGCAATTAAAAAATTTCATATGGCTGAAAAAAAATTAGTCTAATTTTATCATTTGTCTCCAGAAACTTCATCAATAGTGAAAAAAAATCCTCAATATAACTACTAAAGCTCAACAGGATATTTGAACTCGTTCCGCTCAATATTTTTGGTGAATGTTTGATGTTATGAAGTATGTGTTGGCCCAACAAACTAGCCCAATTGGTTGTGGCTTTAAAATACACCAACTGCATCTCTGTAGAAGGGTAAGATGTCCCCTACACTCAACAAGTATCCTGGATATGACATTGAACAAGCTGATGGTGAGGCTCCAGTAATGGGGAATATGGAATACCCATTCATTGCTGTTGCTCTCAAGTCCACTCTGGCCCTGAGTGGTAGCATGTGATAGGGTCTTATCTATGGGTCAAATAGAATTGCTTGACATTTAAAGTGAGTGCAAACAAATGACTTACGCTTAGTTGAATTGCTTGAAATAGAACTGTTTGATCATTTAACTGTGTGTAAACAAATGACTGAGGTTTAATTTAAATGTTAGTAATATATAACAATACTTAGAACTATTTAACTTTGTTGACTTATGCTAAATTGAATTGCTAGAAATAGAACTGTTTGATCCTTTAATTATGTGTATCTAAAAAAATGTGTTTAAAATTCATATATTTGATATATATGTAAAAGCAGGATTTAACTTTATATCACCAACAATGGTTGATATGCTCTAAAACCAAACCAAACCAAAGCCTAGCAAACACATTTTGTTTTATTTCCATTGCAACTGGTATAGCTGATATTTTCACTGGCTGTTATAAACAGACTCAGAATCTGTCTCATCTGGTAAACTTGCTATGTTGGCTCAGATGTCTTTACAGTCTAAGCAAGCTAGGGAATAAACCAAACTATTCTTCCTGTAAGAACTTAGTACTGCTACCAGAACTGCAGGTGCATTGAACAACTTCCAAGAGTTTCTGGAGAGCAGGTTGAAGATCTGTCCTGATGGGTATAAACTACTAAAGTTCAGCAGATTATTCAAACTTATTCCGCTCAATATTGTTGGGTAAACTTTTGACATATTATACAGTACATATTCATCTCTCAAACACACTTTTTATTTATGTTACAAAGTTGTTTTGGGTGTGTCCATAGACTATCTGAACTAAATACTATATGGTAGTTATTTACTAAACTTAGTTTGGCACAAGACCAGAAATATAGAATACTGAGTGAGAATTAAACTTACTAACAACCCAGTCAACTGGGGCAGTAAAATACACTGACTGTATCTCTGCAGGGGGTAAGACCCCTCCCCCAATGAGTGTTGTTGATATGACATTAAACAATTTGATGGTGAGGCTCCAGCCATGGAGATTTAGAGAATGTGAAATACCCCTTCATTGTCATTGCTCCCAGATCCACTCTGACCCAGAGTGGTAACATCTGATAGGGTCCTATCTATGGGTCAAATAGAACAAACTATGTGCAAACAAATGACTGATGTTAAATTGTGACTGTTATATAGCAATACTTGAAACCATTTAACTGTGTGCAAAAAAGAGCTCAGACTTGTTTAAGAATGCTATCAACAAAATGTGTTTACAAATCATATATATATTTAATATATATGTATAAAGAGGATTTGGCATTAAATAACCTACAATGATTGATATGCCATAAAACCTCACTAAACCAAACTGTAAACTTACTAACAACGGTCTGCTGGTGTAGCTCGTTAACCATTATACCAAACAGATTGCCTAACAATTCTACATGGTAACAAATTTATGACTTAAAATTTACTCTATTTTTGTATGTGACTTTTGGATTGTGAATATATTGATTAAATTTTCTTAGGAAACTATCTGGGCATGTATTTTCTAATAGAAAAAAAAATATGGTTGCTTTTATGGCAAGATTTTAGAAAAGGCATATCCCAATAAAATCACTTTACTTTTTCTGTTACATCTTGATATTGTGCTTGTAAATCTGTGTGCGTGTTTATTTTTACGATAAAATTTTGCACTGAAAAGGTTAAGTGTGCCATTTCTAACACTCTATTTTCATTGACAAAATTCTGACCCTTATATACACAGTAGAATGCAGTTGCCAGATCCGAAGACCTGTTTGGAAATGTAGTTGTTAATGTTGCGATTATTGTCCTTAGTTGCCATTTCATGCCAGTAGGTGCTTCTGTAAATTCTAGCAGCCATATTGGATTATGTTAGTTAAGTTGTTCGTATTTAGAAGAACTAACTTGTAGAGGATTAACAATTGGTAGCAGAACATAGTTACAATCTACGGACCTCTTGGCTTATGATAAATTGAAAATTCTTTGACAATCTCATGACAAGCTAAGCCAATAGCCAAATAATGTAGATTTTCTGATATTGACCAGCAATTAAACAACACAGATGTATCTAATCAAATTGTAATTTCAGGAAGATATTTGGAAATTAAGATTTGATATAGAAAAATGTAAAGTACTATACATATTGGATCCAAAAACATTAAAGTTGAATATAGATTAAGTAACATGAAATAAATAAAATACTTTAGAATAAGTATTATTAGCATTTGTTTAAAAATTGAAATAGTGCTCAATATAAGAATATTGTAGAAGTTTTTTTTTTCTGAAGATAATTTTAGTCCTATTGTTCTACATACTTTTTGGATCATTTGTTATAAAAATCCAATTCTTTGCTTTCCATTCTACTGTAATACTAGCAGTTCTGTGGTATTACCTGATGATTTTGAAAGCAGGAAACAATTAGTTGCATTATCTGCTTTTAATTTCTGTTATACTGTATGTATGTGTGTGTTTTGGGTTAAGTCATAAATAATTTCTGTTTTTTAAAAGCAAATTTTAACTATGTATTTTTAAACTTCCAATATTACAAACACAACTAGAAATTATCTGATTAAAGAGTGCCTTCATCAGTCAATCTTATTTTCTTAGTGGAAGAGTGTACTTGGTAATTTAATCTATAATTTCATGCCCCTAAAATGGAGAAACTGAAAGTGCCTATTTGACATGTAAAGTTGCTGGAATTTAAGAATTTAAGAAACAGCTAAGGAAATGTTTAGTGTTCATGAGTAAGGTGTCTTTACTGCTTACTAAGTCTGAAACTGATTTTGAAAGTTTGATTCTGGCAATACATCATTAAGAGATGAACTCAGACCAGAATGCACATCAGACCTCATTCAAAATGCTTTAAGAGAATTGGTGGAATGCAATCTAAGCAAAAGTACTCAAGAATTAGGACTTGACCTCAACACATCACAATTCACAATTAGCTGCCACTTGTAAAAAAAATAGCAAGCTAGGTGTTTGGTTTCCTCATACTATACTCATAGCAACAAGTCTTCTTTCAAGGCAGAAAGATGAGCTGTTTCTCAATAATATCATTAAAGGTGACAAAAAATGGGTCTTTTATGATAGTGTTCGGCACAAAAGGCAGTGGATTGATAAGGATAAATTTCAAAAGGCAAAGCTTCATGGAAGAAAAGTTATGCAGTACATATGGTGGGATTACTGTGGTATTTTTATCATTAACGGTTTTCCTTAGAAGCTTAGGGAACCAACGCCTATAACTGTTACGCAGGACACATAGTGTAATGGTTATAGGCGTTGGTTCCCTAAGCTTCTAAGGAGACACTCATCTGGAGGTTGCAGATTTAATCCTGACTGCAGGCGAGTAACAATACAGGAATACTTAACACTTGTACCCGGTTATTGCTAACAGAATCAGAACTGGTGACTCCCGTGGATTCAATAATGGACATAGGTCGAAGTTCCGTGAAGGTTCCCAAGTTCGACAAACACCTGAAGAAGGCTGGAGGACATATCAGCTGAAATGTTGTGGAAATCACAATAAAGATGAAAACAATAGTCTAAAAACCTTTAATGATAAAAATCATCAAGCTTCGTCTCAGAAATTTAGACAACTTACTGTGGTATTATTCATTTTGAATTATTAAACCACAATCATACATTCAATGAAGACTTGTACTCTTGACAACTGCATTGTGTGCATGAAGATCTTGTAAGAAAATTCTCTGCACTTATCAATTGAAGAAACATTGTGCTTCTCCATAACAAGTGCCATGTTCAGCAAGATTACACAAGAAAAAATATTGGATTTTGGTTGGTCTGTTCCATCCTATCCACCATATTCACCAGACCTTGCACCAGGTGATTTTCATCTTTTTCGTTCTCTATAAAATGCTCTGAATGACAAAGATTTTCTTAAGATCAGGTGAAAACATTTCTAGAAAATTTCTCGAGTTTGAAACCAGCTGAATTTTACTTGCGAGGAATCAATAAGTTATCAGTTAAATGGCAAGAGGTGATTCAAACTATTGATTGGAATTAATTGTTAAATTATTCCTGAATAAATTATATTTACTAAAATGGAATATATTTATGACTCAACCTAATAATATATATATATATATATATATATATATATAAAAGCTGGTGATAACTAACTGATTTTAGATGGGTTTTTTAGAAGTAATTTTAATAAAAACAATTTTAAATATGGTCTGGATATATCTTTAATCTAGAGTGGCTCAATCTCAGATATTGAGCACTTAAAAAACAAATACAACTTATATTGTTTTTTTTATCTATTTACATTGCAAATATTAACTCATATATATGATTATGAACACTAAAAGTTTGTTTGTTGAAGTATCATGGAGTGTGCACAGTTATCAGAAGAAAATATTTGTCTGATGATTGAGCGCACTTCATGAAACTTGAAGTAACAGACTTCTACAGGGTGTGGAAGCAAAATATGGAATAATTCTTAAAATGTTTTTTTTTCTATAGTCTGATTAGTCCAATTTTTGAAAAAAAATGTGATAAATCTAAGTTTTCATGATTAGCTTTATTATTCAAGCACTTTTTCATTAAAATTTAGTCCAATATTAGTAAGAAAAGAAACAACAAAAAAATCTATGATTTGCTTAACACCCAAACCAAGCCAAAAAAACTTTCAAAATAATGGAAGTTTATTTGTCCACTGTATACAAAGCAAAGAAAAAAATTTAGACAGAAAAAGAGCTTTCTAAGGAAAAAGTGCAGTAGAGGATTAAACAAAAAATGAAAAGAAAGCTTTGTAACTGCTCTCGCTACTGTGATTATGAAGGACCCCACAACGTCAATAAGAAAGCACGCTAATGAATTAAAAGTCCACGAAAAAACTGTGAGGGCAGCAATCAAACAAGATTTATGCCCAGCCCTTAACCTCCTTGATTACGCTATATGGAGCATTTTAGAAAAACAAAATGAATGCAACTTCCAATTCAAATATTGGTTTGCTTAAGACTGTTGTTGAGGAGGAATGGAATGAAATATCTGAAGAATTTATTTTGAAGGCATGCAAGTTGTTTCAAAAGTGTGTTGATACAATAATTGAAAAAAATGGCTGCCATATTGAGTAAATTTACTGTTTTGTGTCTATCTTCTTATTTTGTTACTTAATTTTTAAAATTAAAATGAATCTTGTTTTATAATGGTCATTTATTATTATACTAGAATATTCCTAATTTTGCTTCTGCAAGTTGTAGTATTCCCAATTATAATTTTTTTTTATGTTATACTTGCTCTGCTGTAATAGCATTGAGTATTTTTCTAATGCAAATTTTCTTATTTTTGTATTTATATATATAAATGCAAAGTTTCCTGATAAATTCTGAAACGTGTAGAGCCAAGTTTTAAAAAATAAAATCTAAAATACCAAATTTACTTGTGGACCTATTCATTTTAGAATATTTACCTTTTTCTCGGACCAGCAAAAAGAAAAATATGTATACATACATACATTATATATAACAAGTAATTGTCTAGTGGGTAGAGTGTTTGCCAATGGCCAGGGAGATCAAGGTTCAATCCTTGATTGAGTCATACTAAAGACTCAAAAAATGGTACTTGATATCGCCTTGCTTAACACTCAGTATTATGAGGTAAGGATCAAGAGTAAAGTGAAGCAATCCAGGGAAAGGAGTAGCGCCCTCCCCTACACCTAATAGAAAGAGAGCCTTTGGGTCACCCTTGACTATGGTTGCCAACTTTTGGGTCCCTCTTAAATAAGGTCACCAACATTACTTTCTATATATATATATATATATATATATATATACTTAAAGACATGCACCAAAAAATTGGATTTGAATGTCACCTAAAATGGACATAACTAACTTCTGATTCAGTTGGCCATTTTGGTATAGTTCTGAATTGATGGGTTTGTTTTATGTTTTCGTGTTTAAAAGGATATCCAGCTTTTTTTCATCATTAATAAAAAAGAAATTTTTAGAATTTTGTTTGCTTTTTTAAAAAAAATGCTGCTGCAACAATTTTGATTGCTCAAGGTGTTTTTAACAAAGAAAACAGGTATTTGTATTTCAAATGTAAAATATTGCTCAAAGGCAAAATAGAATCTGGCTTGTGTTCAGCAAACTAATGATAAAAATCTTGAAAAAGTTCACTACATAATCAATGAAGAGTATTGTTGGACCATTGATAAGATATCTGAGATGACTGGTTTATCTTGAGTTCATGCCTTTGCATGTTAACTGAAGATTTAAAGATGAAACATATTTCTATAAAATGCATACCTTGTTTGTTTATATACAGAGAATTAAAAACGTTTGAATGTATACCACAATTAAAAGGAGCAACTGCTAAATGATTCATTATTTTTTTCAAAAGTTAGATGATTAAATAACATTAATAAAAATTTTACTTTTTCTTGTTCCTTACTTCAAACTGTTATTTCCCAACTGATTATAAAGAACATTGAAAAGACCCATTTTTTTCTCTTCAAACTTTGCTTTTGTGACCTGGATGATTAAATTTTCAAATTACTCTTTTTCCAGAACATTCCTAGTAGATTAAGTGCTGTGAGTAGCTGATAAAGAATTTTCTATAACTAACTAAATATTTTTGTAAAAATTTAGTAGAAATACATATAAATTTTATTTGTATGTTGTTTTTATTCAGATCTTATGAAAAATGTGCAAATTTACCCATTTTTGATATAGGTTAATTTTTAAATTTCATTATCCAGGTCAGAAAAGCATAGTTTGAAGGGAATAATGGCCATTTTCATACATTTACAACACAAGCAATTAAGAAATATGAAATAAAATCCAGGAACAGAAAAGAAAAGTTTGAAGGGAATAAAGGCCATTTTCTGTACTTTTACAGCATAAGCAATTAAAAAATAACACATATTACCCTGGAACCAAATTTGTGTCTCATAGTGTTATTCAAGACACAAAAGCTAAGCTTGAAAGGAATATTGGCTATTTTCTATAATTTTACGATATAAGCAATTAATAACGCTAACTGTCCAGGAACAAAATTTATGTTACACTGTGTAATTTTGGTTGTTTTGGGGTACTCCCACATGTAGTTATTTACTAAGCTCAGTTTAGTACAAAGCTAGAAGTGTTTGGCACCCATTGAGAATCAAACTCCCTGGCAATGGTCTGTTAGCCTCACTTGCTAACCACATGAGGTATCTCTCTTTTAATGTCATGAATGTAAATATACAATGCAATGATTCTACACAACAACACAAATATCCCAACCTTCTCACCAGAGCACTGTTGTAGAAACAACAGCTGCAGGAATAATAACAATAATATGGTTTGCTGCAGCTATCAACAGCAGTAGCAAAAATAAAACTGAAAAATAACTGGTCTGTGTATTCAGTCGATTTTTATAGCCAATTCCATTTCCCAGAAGGTAATGTTGGATTTTTAACTTAATTTGAATCTGTATTGTACTGTCTATAAATACTTTCAGAAGTGGACAATTATATTTGGTTTATTTGGGCACCTTGGGTGGTATAATGGTCAGCAAGCTGGATTAGAAAACCTTCATGAGTGAGTCTGAGTCTCTCTAGGTACCCCATTCATTTGGCCTTGTGCCACATCTAAGCAAAAAGCTTAGTAAATTACTATATGGTTTCTTTGGGTATCTCGGGTGATGTAATGGGTAACAAGCTGGACGAGCAAACCTTCATGAGTGAGTTTGAGTCTAACTAGGTGTCCCGTTCATTTGGCCTTATGCCACATTTAAATAAAAAGCTTAGTAAATTACTGTATGCTTTATTTAACAGGTAACAATATAACCATAAAAGAATCTGTTGTATACTCATATGCTGATGCATGCAAAATCATAATGACGACACAATAAAGACGAGTGACACATTTCTTAGAAAAATATACCTCTCACTTTATTTGAAAGGGTTGTGTGTGAGAGGGAGTTGGAGACTGAACAGAACTGCAACATATTGACCCCCACTCTTTTGGCCATCAGCGTTTCTTTCCCGTTCTTCTGGGCTGCTCAACCGGAGGCCTGTGGGCCCACCTCTCTGGGTGTTGGTTTTTTCTACCACATCTTATTTCTAACTCGTCTGATCTCCAACTGCTCAATCGGGGGCCTGGGGCCCACTCTGCTGGGTGCTGGCTTTCTCTTCTGCATCTTATCTCCAACTAGTCTGGTCTCCAAACTGCTCAATCGGGGGCCTGAGGGCTCCCTCTGCTAGGGGCTGGCTTTTTCTACCGCATCTTGTCACCAACGGGTTTGGTCTCCAAACTAACTGACTTCCTGTCTTCACCGAGTTATATAATAGTTCAAGCCCACCTCCTTGTGGGTGTCACAGATTGCACTCATTCAACCCATATAATATAATATCCTGATTGACTGGACACACCTGTTATTTACAAGGGTGCATTTCCTATTTTGACAGCCTGGCCGGGTCGTAGGTCAATATACAACAAATCAAGGCATTTTGTAGTGTGCAAAATCATTTCATATCTATTTCTATGTAATATCACACACACATATTCAGTGGGAACTTTTTAATTTGAAGTTTTGGAGTTTGGCTGCTTTCATTGTTCAAATCTAAAAAAAGAAAAATAATCTATAAAATAGCATAAATAGATTCAGCCTTGGTGATCTAGAATATCATTTATTTCTCTTAAAGTTACTATTTACCAACCCCTCCGCTTGGGCAGGATATAACACAAGGTCAATTTTTAAGCGGAGTTTAACAGGTTTTGAATTCAGAGTTTTCCTTCTCCTAGACTAGTTGCCTAACCAAGGCTGAAGAACCTAGTCCGTCCTACTATTTACCCATAGCTGGAGGGAGAATAAGGGGGTTCATACCTTTCCCAAGGGTATTTGCCCGAAAGTGAACGTAATAGCGCGACTGGAGTACGAACTCGCGTACTACGATTCCGCAGTTCATCGCTTTAACCATTACACCACGAGGATACCCCATTATTTCTCTTAAAGTTAGGCTACTTTATTGACAGCCTGTGATAAGCTGAGATCTAAGTTTTAATTTGCCAAACTTAGTTTAGTTGGTAAAAAGGACAGAAATATGAAGCACCCATTGAGAATCAAACTTACTCATAGTGATCTGCTCCCCTGACCTGCTAAACATTACTCCAAATAAGTTACCCTAAGGTCTATGTTGTTATAGTTTTAGTATTTGTATCTGCACCATTGCTTTATTTAATATCACTATAATTATTTATATATAAAATGTACCTTAAAATTTAGGCTATGAAATTCTCAAACGACCCTCCCCCTTGCCATAAAAAAAAGAAGCTCAGTTGACTGAGGCTGTGGAATACATGGATTGCATCTCTGCAGAGGGGTAAAACTAGACTAATGAATGTCTTGGATTTGACACTAAACAATCTGATGGTGAATCTTCAGTAACACTGGTGCTTTGGGGAATGCTGAGTACCCATTTATTGCCATTGCTCCCAGAGTGGTAGCACCTAATAAGATCCTATGTATGGGTCAAATAGAACTAAACTGTATACTTATGTTAAACTGAATTGTTTGAAATAGAACTGTTTTTGACATTTAAACTGCGTACTTATGCTAAACTGAATTGTTTAAAACAGAATTGTTTATATATAAAAAAAAAATGGATTTGGCGTTAAATAACATACAATGGTTGGTATGCCATAAAACCAAACCAAAAGAAAACAATGTATATTGTATATAATATGCACTGATATTTTGGTTTGGTTTGGTTTCTTTGTTTAATGGCATATCAACCTTTGTAGGTTATTTAATGCCAAAGCCATTCTCCTAGAAGAACAGTAGCGGTACTATTTAACCCATAGCTGGGAGGATAAGGGGGCTCATACCTTTCCCAAGGGTATTTGTCCAAAAGTGAATGTAATAGCGCGACTGGAGTACGAACTCACTTACTACAATTCTGCCGTCCATCACTTTAACCATTACACCACGAGGACACCCCCTACTGATATTTTAGAATTTGTTGCAGCTAGATATAATATTAGCTCAACTTTTTAGTTGATTCGTACAGATGAAAATAGAAATTTTTAAAGTTTACTTATGTTTTAAAACAAAACATTTACACTGTATTTAGAGCAAATGCATACAATAATGCAACTGGCTTGTGGTGAAAATAAGCTCACATTAATAGAAACAAAATTATAAACAAACACACATTCCAGTGGATATTTCTTTGTGTTGTGGCATAAAATAGAAATATATGGATCATAACATAAAGTTTATATTTTGTTCTTGTGTATAATATGCACACTTTATTTTTAAGCTTAAAAAATATGAGGTAAAAATTGCATGTTAGATAATAATTATCATGATGATTTTTTTTTTTTTTTTTTTGTGTGTGTGTGTGTGTGTTTTTATTTTATTTATTTATTTTTTAATTAATTGTAGTTTTATCTTTTTGAAGGTTCAGATTTTTATGACTCTGAACCTGGTTAGGTCACAAATTTAACAAGTTTTTGTTTTGTTTTTTATTGCTTTTGCTTCTTCTGCACATTATTAATCATATTGCAAATAGCTTTTTGTCTGTGAACATTGCTTTCTTTTCAAACTTCTGATGTTTTTGTAAAAATTCAATTTTGATAAAAAAAATTCATTCTTTTCAACAATTGATGATTAAAATATTTTTTCTCACTTTGACATTTTCTGATTTGACAAAATATTTTAACATTTATTTCACACCAAAGATATTTAATGAAGAAATGTATGTATCTACCAAGAAATTTTGTATGATATTTATAAAAATATTTCATAAGAAATAGTCTAAATTTTAAAGAATTAATGATTTTATTTTAATATTTTTGTCTTAATCAAGTGTTTTTTGTAACAAGTAAGATTCAAATGAATATTCATTTTCCTCTTTTTATATTTGATTTTGAATAAGTTGATTTAAATGAGAATGTAGACATCTTTGAAAACCACAAAAATTTATCACTTTTTGATTAACTATTACTTATAAATGAAAGAAAACAAATTCTGATGGAAATATTTCCTCTAAACTTATAGGCTGGATTAGTTTAGCTCTTACTCCCCCCACCCCAATATGATAACTCTATTATTTCAGCTAAAGACCTAATAAAGTAGATTAAAAGTACAAGCCACCAAGAGTTATATATAAGTTTCCCAAACAGTTCCTACAATAGAATAGATATTTATTGCAAAGATTATATGTACTGTGTCTGTACCATAATAGTTGTTACATTTAATGTATTTAGTTTATATGCAAATGTAGCAACTATTATGGGACAGAAGTTATAATTGTTTCTTTTGTTATAACAATAGCATTTTGGTCAATGCATTCTACAGCCTTCTTCAGGTATACAATACATAAGGCAAAAGACAAGTCTCTCTCTCTCTCTCTTTTTATTAATATATACTACACTAGTTTGGATTATTCCATGATATGTGAGCTAGACAGATGATAACATCCTCGACACCTCATATAAAAGAATTATATATCATTTATGAGGGTAATTCAATAACTAAGGTGATTATTATCTAAGGATTTGCCTATTTACAATTGCACCTTTTTCAAGGAAATTAATGAGATGGGTCCCTTCATGTCCCAGAAGACTGGTTAGCATGACCTTCTTTTCTAACTGCTGCACTCTAAAATTTTTCTTTACCGGAGAGTCACTGTGTTTTTACTCCATGTAGTCTTTTTGACTCGGGCTCATAGTGGTAAATACATGTTTGGCTCATTTGTTAACATTTTTTGATTAAAACCTTTTTTGTACGCATCATACATTCTTTTGTAAATTTCTCAGGGTTTGCACTTCTCAGTCACCAAAAATTTCATGACCTCTGTTCAAGCCTGAAGTACTCTGTTTGATTTCTGCCATTTTGAATTTCTGCTCAGCATATTTTTGTGAGATTAAACTAATTTTTGCTATAAACCAATTCCAAACGATACAGAGTTTACATCTAAAAAATTCTCAAAAATTTTTTTTTTTCAAAAATTCCTCTTATTTATTGAATGACTTTCATACATATATACATGGCCATCTGTTCAAGTTAGCTTTGTGTAATAAGCATCTTATTATGATTTAAAAAATGTCCGTCCATCCAAAGCTATACTATTTTGGGCTCAATTTCAACTGGCCATTAGGGAATTGGTAAAGTTATGCTTGAACAATATGAAGAGATGCAGATTGTTTTTTTTTTAAGTGGAATCTGCCTCTCACTCTCTCTATGTTATACTGTAAAAGGGTATCTGTCTCACAGTACTTTTCCACTCTCTTGGTAATCATTATGAGTGGTAGATGGCTTTCTTCCTTCCTATATACACTTAGACTAATCATAGGCAAACTGTGGCCCGTGGTGCTTTCTAAATGGTCTGCCTAATTTCATGAGGAAAATAATGTTTATTAAAATTTGTTTGCCTCATTTCATTCTTACTTATTCTCTCTCACACACACACACACACACACACTCTCTCACTCAAAAAGATTTGGGGAAGTTGGCGTCAAATGGGAATAACTATTACATGCTTGACTTTATTATTGTTGCCTGTTGCATTGTGGGTACTCCTGTAAGAAAATCGACTTTTCTAAAGCAGATACTTATGCATACAGTATTCCAAAGTGAAAATGGTGGAGGTGCCTTTAATGAGAAATTGTTGAATTTTTTTTATTTGTACAGCCCATGTAATGATGTAGCTCACTTCTCAGAAAATTTTGCCCATGCCTGACTTAGAACTAGCGCCCCCCTACACTTTGTTGTAGTAGCTATCGAAAAAGGAGCCTTCAGGTCACCCTCAACTACGGTTGCCAACTTTACTACTTTACAACAAGCAGAATGTGACACAAGGTCAATTTTTAAGTGGAGTAAAGCTGGTTTGAGTTCAGAATTTTTCTTCTCAACTGGTTGCCTTACCAAGGCTAAAGAACCCACTCTGCCCTACAGTTTACCCATAGCTAGAGAGAGATTTCCCAAGGATATTAACATGAAATGAAATGCAAACAGCCTTGTCCAGGTTTAAATTTTGGTCACAGATTCCATTTCCTTCTATCACAAGGACAGTAGACCTCCTCTGTTGCAAATAGGTGCCCTGCCTTTAAAAGGGAATATATTTCATCTTAATATTCACCTAGCCTAGAAAAAGTTTAGAAACACAATAAAAAAAAGTAAGTTAATACTACTACTTTAGAAAATTATAAAATATTTATACAAAATACACATCATACTATGACTGAAACTTGCTTACTTCAAGATCATAGTTCAGCCCTTTAGCCATTACACTACAGGGACTCCTCCTCGTGTTAGATAGGAATACTTGATACCATAACTGTTTTAATTATGCAGTTTTTAACAATGCTATAAACGCTGAAAATATAGTTATGATTTAATCAAACATTTAGTAATAAATCAAATTTCAGCATTAAGTAACCTATAAGGAGTTGATATGTCATTAAATAAACTTAAACCAGATAGTTCACAAAAGAGTAAGTTAGCAAAAATAATTGACAACAGTTACTGAGAATCCACGAGACTTACCACAAAGAGTGATGAAATACGTATTTAGACAAATGTTTATAGCTTCTTAATTTTAGTGAATAGAGTATTCATTTTTTAAATGTTCACCCATCTAAGTACTGAGAAGGACCAAAGATGCTTCTGGCCCTGTCAGCTGGGGCTGCAGAATACATGGACTGTATCTCTGCAAAGGAGTATGACTCCCCCAACAAATGTCCTGGATATGACACTAAACAATCTGATGGTGAGACTTCAGTAATGCTGGAGCTTTAGGGAATGTGGAGTACCTTTTTATTGCCATCGCTCCCAGGTCCACTCTGGCCCAGAGTGGTAGCACCTGATAAGGTCCTATCTGTGGGTCAAATAGGACTAAACTGTGTGTTTATGCTAAACTAAATCGTTTGAAATAGAACTGTTTTTAGATTTAACTGTGTGTAAATAAATGGCTGAAGTTTAATTGAATTGTTAGAGATACATAGCAATACTTGGAACCATTTAACTTTGTTGACTAAACTGAATAGCTTGAAATAAAACTGTATCCTTGATATGACATTAAACAATCTGATGGTGAGGCTCTAGCCTTGGAGATTTGAGGAATGCAGAATATCCCTTCATTGCTATTGCTCCCTGGTCCACTCTGGCCCATACTTGTAGCACTTAATAGGGTCCTAGCTACAGGTCAAATAGAACTGTTTGACATTTAAACTGTATACTCATGCTAAACTGAATTGTTCAAAATAGAACTGTTTTTACATTTAACTGTGTATAAACAAATGACTGATCTTTAATTTAATTGTTAGGGATACATAGCAATACTTGGAACCATTTAACTGTATGCAAACAAATGATTTATAGTAAATAGAATTATTTATATTAGATAGAAATTAGTGAAACTGTTTAACTGTATGCAAAAAAAATGAGCTCAGGCCCATTTCAAAATGTTATCTGCAAAATGTGTTTCGAAATCATATATTTAATATATATATATAAAAATGGATTCAGCATTAGATAATATACAAGGGTTGATATGCCATAAAACCAAATCAAATATGCTTCTCATGATGATCTATCAGGAACTGGTGTTTTTAGCAAGTCTATTCTTTATTTACTTTCATCTGTAGACAAACGTTTATGCTTACTTGATTTTATTCAACAAAACCTTCATTTTTCTAATTGGTCACCCGTCTAAATATTGAGCGAGCTTATTTATGCTTAACTTTGAAACTGGTCAATTCTTACTTAACGTTTATGGTTACTCAACAGAGCATTCATTTTCTTATATATCTTAGCATTCATGTTTAGACTGTGACCTTTTTTTTCTTCCTTCCTTAGAAAAGGAAAATATTGAAAAATAGTTGTATTTGTTATTTCTTTTATATTCAAGTTTTAGATTTATGATTGTGTCAAGAAAAACAAAGATTTTATTTCTGTTGTCAGTTCCTGTAGTTTCCAGTGACGACTGTGATACTTCACTAAACTTTTTTCTTTTATTCATATCATCTTTTCTTTTTGTCATCTACTTGTATTTCTCTCACATTTCATAACATCATATCCTGTGAATTTTTTCTAGTTTATTTATTGTTTTAAATTTTTCTTCTCATATTTTGCAGCATTTCAAAAATGTCATTGATTTATATATATATATATATCATAATTGATTTTTTCATTTATTTATTTTTAAAAGTTTTTCTATTAAATTGTACTTTTGAGATTATTTTAAAATATTTTTGATAGTTTTCTTTTTTCCTCTATTATATTGCTTTCCTGTCATTTCTCAACTTTCTTTAAAACAAATTCTGAATGAATGTCTCCCTGTAATTGTATTTCTTCAGGCCACAGCCTAGATTGGAAAAAAAAGGAAAAGAAAAAAAGACTGCTGACATTACTGAGAATAATCTGAGTATAAAAGATGTTTTGACATTCAACATAACAAATTGTTGGGCATCATTGTGCTGTTTGCCTAGAGCAACATCTGAAACTAACATTTCCATTGTTGGATAAAGTTAGTTTCCAGTTTTATAATCATTCACAAAGTTAGCTTAGTTTGGCATAAGGCCAGAAGTTTTGGGCATCTAATGAGAACTTGATTTGCTAATAGTGATCTGCTCTGTCATGAACAAGTAAAATTACATGTTATAAACCAGAGAGAGAATATTTTGGTTCTGAATATGGTTGTTTTACCTCATCCACCCTAATCTATTCACTTTTCAGATATGTACATGTCTTGATTGACAGTACATTAATTAGGTTAAAATATGTTCATATTTTGTCTTGAAAATCAAATAATTTTATGTTGGTGTCATTAAGAACTTATCTGTTCAATGGGATTAGGTCATGAAAAATAAATGAAACTATTACTCCAATTGATCATTAAATGTTATATGGCTTAACAATAGTGACTATTACTCCACATTAGCCACCCAGTTTTCCTGTTTTGTAATTTTTTCTTGATTTTATAATTTTTGCTTCTGAAGACAGGACCAAGTTTATGACTATTAAAAGAATGTTTCAATCTTTTTATTTGCAATCAAAAAATTGTTAACAATTATATATATTTTTATATCTTGTATAACTAATCCATCTTACATATGAGTTGTAAGATGGTTATAAAATCATGACAAGTTTACTTAGATCATGTGGCCGAATTACATGCACATACCTCATTCCACCATATAAAATATTGAAGTATTTTATGAAATTCTGTGGTTTAAGCCACACTCTTGAATATATTGCAATAATGTCTGTTTTCAATTATGTAACTATGTTTTATTTCAGTACTTTGCAGCTTGAACTACTCTTATTACATAAAGGTATTAAGATGGTCATTATAAAAATCAAGGATACTTTTATCAAAGTTTAGGATAATTATTCATAAGTTACATTTACATATATTGCATCAGTTATAAGAGGATAATTATTTGTGCCTAAAGGAGTCAGGTTATCAATAGTTACTCATATTACATATGGGGTTTAAGATGCAAGCCACTATGTTTTTTATTTTTGATAATAATTATTCAAATACAAAAAAAACAGTTGCTTTTATTAAGGTTTAGGATAATTATTTAAAAAACATTTAATTTTTATTATCATTTATTTATGACAGGTTATTGCCTTGTTTATAGCAAGCATGGCATATGGAAATTGTTCAAAGATCTCAGGTTTCTTTAAAAACCTTTGAAAATTGATATATATTTTATTTTGTCATTTTTCAAAATTGTAGCATTAATCTGAAAGCATCTTTTTTAATGGATTTCCTCTCAGTACAATACCTGGCTACGTCAGAGAAGATCTCAGTAGGGAGGAAGAGAGCCATTTGCAATGATTACCAAGAGAGTGGGTAGGCTTTATGAGATAGACACCTTTTACAGCCTTGGAACAATAAGACATAGATAGTGGGAGACAGATTCCACTTAGAAACCAGTTTGAACTGGATCTCCTTGTATAGATTAAAACCTTTCTAGGCATGAACCCAACAATTCCTGAAAATCAGGACAAAAATGGTTGAGCCTTAGCTGTACAAACATATGGTGAATTATAATAAGATTATACAGGATGTTTTAGAAAGGATACATAACCCAAGGATAGGAATGAAGAATTTGAGCTATGGTATTAATTATTTGACAACAGTATATTCAATGACAGTAATATTTATCAGTTGAAATGATTGCATCATATGCTATCCTCTAGTTTAGCATTCATTCTTTTGTGTTGTGTCAGCTATATTGTTTTCCTAAGACAAACATATTCTAAGGGTAAATTTTAAAAACATGTAAGAAATGAATTTAGTATGAAATTTCCCAGTATACACTTCTCAACAAGTCAATAATATGGCGGCATTTGGTTGATGAATTTCCTGAGATCGGGAGCATACAGGATTGGAAAAGGTCAGGCAAGCTATGTTTATTAACTGCTAAGATTCTCGATGATGGGCCTGAGCATTTAATTTGCTCACTCAGAAAATCTCTTACAAAGCTACTTTCATAAATTGGATTGGTTGGTTGGTTGGTTTTATGTCATATCAACCCTTGTTAAGTCATTTCATAAAAAAGGCAATCTTTTTTGTGAAAGTAATTATATGGTTTCAACCAACTACTACTAATAATAACTATTTGTAAGCAAGTATAGCTTCAAGAAACTGTTCTTAATACAAATAAGTTGTATATTGTGTTTTCAAGTATTCTTATCTAATACAACTAATTTGCAAGTAAGGTATTATTCTACATGTGCATCCATTAAAGTTCACCATGAAAAAAAATTTCTTGTAATTTTTTTTTGTGCATGTGTGATTTAAACTAATTAGACCCTCAAACTCACTAAAATTTTTATTTATTTTTCCAAAAAAATTATTTTTTATTTTATAAGGTAGGGTTTACTTTTGCATTTTAATTCAATGTAGAATGATCACCCATTTCTGAAACAGTTAGCATTGGAAAAGACAAGTAACTTGAATAAGTGGGTGCACATGTAGAATTTTATCACAAGCAGTTTTATGGTTTCAAATAACTATTCATATTTAATAATGATAATAATTTCCTTACATACAGTTATGGTTTCAAGTAATTCTATCAAATACTAACAATTTTTAAAAACATAATCTGACCGATTGATAGGACCCTAACAGGTACTGCCCCTCCTGTTTCAGAGTTGACCTGGAAGTAATAGCAATGAAGAGGTACTCCACACTCCTCAAACCTCTGAATTGGAGCCTTGTCACCAAATGCAGTTTAGTGTCATACCCAAGACATGAATATTGGGTTGTATACAACTCCTATTTTCAGGGCTACAAAAAATTTAAAATAGTTTGAATAAGTAAAAAGTAAAGTTGACGACTGTAAGGCTCCCTTTTCAATAGCTACTACACTGAGGTGTAGGGGAGGGCGCTACTCCTTTTTCAGGATTGCTCCACTTTACCCTTGATACATACCTTATATTGCTGAGTGTTAAACAAGGAGGTATCAAGTACCATTTTAAAAGTTTTTGGTATGACGTGAACTGGGATTGAACCCAAGTCTTCCAGTCCATTGGTGAACACTCTACCCATTCGGCCAATGAGCCAGTTAAATTAAATACAAATTGTCAAAAAAGATGATTGCATCCATTTTGACACCGCTTTAAAAATCTATCTTTGCAGAATGGACTGTCAGTAAGCATTGTTTTCAGAGCTACAAAGAAGTTAAAATAGTTTAAATATAAATAATCAAAAAAGATGATTGCATCCTTTTTAAATGACCCTGTAGTGTTAAGTTTTGATTATTGTATCCAAAACTGTAATTAGGTTTTATTAACCAATTACAAGGGGGAACTATTGTACCACTGTCCTATAATAATTGCTATGTATAATGTATGAAAATATATATGGTAGTGTATCAACTATTATGGGACAGGCATACTATAATTTACGTACATATTTTCACTGATTTCTTGTATAATAAATTGATGAGAAATTTGAAGTTAGTTTTGTGAGATTTGCTACCACATAATGACCAATCAGAAGGAAAATATCAGTTACTTTGGTTTCTTCATTAAATAGCATATCAACCTTCATAGATTAATATATTGGTTTCAGACTTGAGTTTTAAAAAAAAGGTCCTTGTAGTTAACTAATTATTCATGGAATCAATGTTGGTCTTCAAGTAAATGATATTTGTATTTAATCCTAGACTGTATATTCATACAACAGACTAAGATTTAAAAAAAAAAAAGAAAAAACTCTGATAAATAACACATGTTACAATTCCTTTTATCTGCTTTATAAAAAAATGCTTGTTTACTCTAAAAGATCAGATAAAGATATGAGTGTTTCCTTGGAATATTACCTACATCTATGTTCAGGAAATAAGTATGCTTCATATTGGCTTGATGAAAGAAAAAGAAACTTCTGTTAAATAATGAATCTTAAGAAAAAATGACGATTATAATCGAAGCACAAAAAACAGTGTAGATATACAAAAGTAAGTAAGTAAAGTTGGCAATTTTAGTCGAGGGTGACCTGAAGGCTCCCTTTTCAATAGCTACTACACCAAGGTGCAGGAGAGGGCGCTACTTCTTTCCTAGGATTTCTCCACTTTATCCTTGATATGTACCTTATAATGCTGAGTGTTAAGCAAGTAGATATCAAGTACCATTTTTAAAATCTTTGGTATGACCCCGACCTGGGATTGAGCCCTGGTCTCCCGGACCATTGGCGAATACTCTAAACCAGATATGGTGTAGCTGTGAAAATCCCAGGATGGTTTCCTCTACATCATTTTTTGCACAGTTTGTATGTTTTATCAATGTGTTCAAGCAAGCACTTATTAACAACAAATGCTGGAAGAAATTAGAATTTGCAGCTGAGATGATGTGTTACCACTAACCCTACAGAAGAAGAGAAGAGATTAAACAAAAGAAATTTCAAAAGGGTCGCAATGAAGAGATAAAAGATAAATTATCAAAAAATGATGAGATTTATCCTGGTGCATTGGAAAATGTTCTTTTGTTAATCTAACAAAAGCACTCTTCAAAGCTTGGTCAGCTAATACAGGATCAAGGAGACTTATCTTGTGCTATTTAAGCTGTTTTTCTAGCCTATCAAATTCAATTTGGTAGGCAACCATGTTGATCTATTTTTGTCAAAATATCAACTACCTTGTGTTCTTGTGCAACACAGACAACTGCAATTGACTGAAAATGTTTGTAATGGCAGAAAATTACTATTAAACAAGTTCACAGTTGTTATTTGAATGATTGTTGACTTCTGACTCCTATCATTGGATTTTTAGTGTAAATAGTAAGATAAAATCTTATCATCAGTCATATTTGTATTATAACATTCCTATTTTTATATGTGTATTATCATAACCCAGCAAAAATCACACACTGTATTGGGATTTTTGTTAGTAATAGCATTAAAAATACTTGAGAATTAAGCAATTCCTAATCAAATTTACAACTTAATGATACTGTGGGTGTTTACCTCTATGTTCATTCTAATTATTATTTCTTGAAGATGGATTGATTGATTTTAATGGCATTTCAACCCCAGATACTTTTTGCCCAAAAGTTTAGGAATCGTATTCATTGTATGTTTATATTTACATTTTTTGTGATGTTTCTTCAGAGTTTTTATTTTATTTTATTTTTTTGCACACAGTCCTATTAGATATGAATAATTTTAAAACAGATCTATATTTGAGACTCTAACAGGTACTACCACTCTGGGTTAGAGTGGACTTGAGATTAATGGTGATGAAGGGGTACTCCACACTCCTAAAATCTCAAGAACTGGAGCCTCGCTGTCAGATGAAGTTTCACATCATACCCAGGACATCTCTTTGAGGGTGGTTGTCCCCCTCTGTAGAGGATACAGTCAGTGTATTCTAAGTCTCACCAACAAGTTGGAATTTCATAAAGAAAAAGTATTAAATAACCATTATAGTGTATTTCCCTGTAGATATATGCAGTTAGTTATAAGCTGTGACTTGACATCAAACTTAAAGGCCACTGAAGGCAGCTTTGAAGCAAGTACTAAAAAACAACTTCATATTTATAAATCCCTTTATAACAAGAAAAAATCTTTGGATCATGTTGACTAGTTGCCAGATACCATCTGGCTAGCAGAATGCCTGAATAGGTTTGATGGTTACTTGTTATGTGCCATTCACATATGACTCGTTCAAAACACATAGGTCATTTAAAAGAATGAATGACCTGGCTCTGACCAAAAGGATTTATTGACATTGTTAATGACTCATATAATCAAATTTTACAAAAGAAAATATCTAAAAACTATATTTCAAATGAATTATTTTCCAAAACTACTGAATTCTAAAATACCTCTGTTTATAATAGCTTATGAGATGTCTTTAGAAAAAAATGATTATTTAAGAATAAAAACAGATTTTTAAAAAGAAAGAAAAATAATGAAGAAGTAAAATCAAAATGTAATGCTTGAAATCTTAATTCTTATTCATTGTAACAGATTTTTAATGAATGAAATAAAAGTATTATTTATAAAAAGAATTTCCTTTGACTGAAGAAATCTGGATCTTCACTTAAGTCAATTTCAGTAATGCTAGGTATTTGTTAGAGTGTGTGTTATATGATTAATTACTCCATTTATAATAACTTTTCTGTATTTTGTAAAATTTTAATCTTGAAACCAAAAACCTTTTTGAGAAAATTAACCTCTGTGATCATGGTATCCGGTGAAACTAAGAAAAATTCTCAGCAATATTTGAAGTCATTGATGATATAAAAAGAATGATATTCTAAATTAAAAATTTACTGACTTGTGTAAGTGAATAACATGTTACTGAAGCCTGATATTAACTTTCTTAAATTTCTTTGGTACACAAAGTAGAATATATCTCTCATTTCATTCACACGTTTAAATTAGCCTGTGAAAATCATTATTATGACTTTGAGTCAGTTTAATTTCTTAGTTTAGTGGCATATCAAACTTCATAAGATATCTGATGCCAAAGTCATCCTTGAATGGTAGTGGTACTATTTAACCCATAACTGGGGGTGTAAGGGGTTCATACTTTTCTCAAGGGTATGGGTCTGAAAGTGAACTCAATAGCGTGAATGGAGTTCAATGTCACTGACTACAATGTTGCAGTTGTTAAAGTCCTTGTCGCTATTCTAGGAATCCAATTCTGTTGTTTACAGAATCCAGTGTTGGTAATCCTAGTCTGTAGGTTTTCTACAGACTAGGATTACCAACACTGGATTCTCTGGTGTTAAGGTCTTCCTGGCAAAAATTTCAACTTGCAATTGTGTATTTGAGGACAGTTTCAAATGATCTTAAATGCTCTCAGTCCTCATCTCTGATTGGCCTATTTTTTACTGGAAATGCTTGTTGTTGTCAGGAAAATTCATCAATAGAAATGATGATTTTGCATATATCTTATATCAGAGAGAATCCAACAGCAGTACAGCATATTAATCACTATGCCACAGGATTCCTCTGATTTATACTAGTATTTTCTTTGATCTTTGGAAATTTAGTTTTTCATTGCAATTTACTCAGCTTATTATTTCTACAACAGTGAGAAACAGTGCATATCAAAAGTAGTAATAAGAATAAGCTCTCAGTGAGACTTAAATTCACATCTCCTTTGAGAAGTCTAGTTATCAGTACCAACTGCTTTAACATTAAACAGAACAGTTGATATCATAGAAGTCTAAATTATGTCTGTGACTCATCCACCATTTTGTTTCCAATCAGTCAGGGTCTCTTGTGTGGGTGAATTAGATGTTTTTAAATTTTTTATATTAGATAGAAATACTTAATAACATATAATTTTATGTAAATTATTTATATTAAGAATAGTTACTTGAAGCTATAATTGTTTACTAAGAATAATTATTATTAGTTATTTGAAATCAAATGATTTATTAAATGGAAATTAATTGTGCATAAATTATTAGTATTAGATAGGAATACTTGAAATCATACAACTGCAGCAATTATTTATATTAGATAGAAATACTTGATATCATATAACTGTGTGAAAGAAACTCTAAAGAAACAACTATATAAAAAAAATGTAAATTTAAACATGCAATAAACATGATCCCATAGCCTCTTGGAATAAACAATGACAGGTTGACATGCCATTAAAATCAGTACCATGTTTGTTGTTGTTTTTATACACTAGTTATGTAAATAGCATATTTTGTTTATTTTTATTTTTAGATAATTTCTGAAAATCATCATTCTCATTATTTTTCACTAAAATTTTCTTTCATTATTTTAATTTAGTTTTACTGACAAGATATGTAATATTTGTTGTCATAAAAATGACAATCTAAGTGAGTTTGAATAAAAAAAGACTTCATGTAATGACTTCTGATCAACCTACTAGGTACAACAGATATTCCTGTAGGAGTGATTGATATATGACAAAGTGGTTGAAGAAAAGTTGAGAAGAGGTTGTCACTTGATCTCAGTGACAAAAGAACAGATACTTGTATTGTTGAAAAAACCTGACTCATGTTTATTTTGGATTTTACAAGTTCCTTTTGAGCTAGTTTCATAAACAAGATGTAAGGTGATTTTTGTTGATGGAGGAAAGATTTATTCTCTTATAAATCATAGCCTACCCCTACAAGGGGATGATAGTCTCATTTAATCTCCAAAATGTCTGTTTCCCTTGGCATCTAAAATTCAACTCTACTTATTTTAAAATATCTCTCTTTTAATTTGTGACTATCCACAACCAACCACAAGGACCCCCTCAACTTTCAGAGCCCTGTCTGCTGGGGCTGTAGAATACACCAACTGCATCTCTGCACAGGGGTAAAACCCGCTCCTCCAACAAGTGTCCAGGATATGACATTAAACAATCTGATGGTGAGGCTCCAGTAATGCTGCTGAAGCTTTGGGGGAATGCAGAGTACTCCTTCATTGCCATTGCTCTCAGGTCCTCTCTGACCCAAAGTGGTAGCATCTGATAGGGTCCTATCTATGGGTCAAATAAAACTGTTTGACCTTTAAACTAAATGCAAACAAATGATTTATACTAAATTGAATTGTTATAAATAGAACTGTTTGACTGTTTAACTGTGTGTAAATAAATAATTGATGTTTAACTGAATTGTTAGTAATACATAGCAATACTTGGAACCATTTAAATTTCTTGACTTACGCTAAATTGAATTGTTAGAAATAGAACTGTTTGACCGTTTAACTGTGTGTAAATAAATAATTGATGTTTAAATGAGTTGTTAGTAATACGTAGCAATACTTGGAACCATTTAAATTTCTTGACTTACACTAAATTGAACTGTTAGAAATAGAACTGTTTGACTATTTAAGTATGTGTAAATAAATAATTGATGTTTAATTGAATTGTTCATTATACATAGCAATACTTGGAACTCTTTAACTTTGTCAACTTATGCTAAATTGAACTGTTAGAAATAGAACTGTTTGATCATTTAATTGTGTGTATCTACAAAATGTGTTTAAAAATCATATATTTAATATACATGTAAAAACAGAATTTGGCATTAGATAACCAACAATGGTTGCTATGCTATAAAACCAAACCAAACCAATCACTCAACTTTCAGATTGTTTCTTAAAGATAGAGATTTGAACTTTGACCCATCATCTGTCAGTTACTCCTATTCAAATGTTCATCAAATCTGCTTGGTTGGTGGGGAAGCCATTATATAACAAATGCAACTAAAATTTAAAATATGAAAAAGAAATACTAGTAAAATAATAATTGACTTCACCTAAATTTCTTTTTTTAATTGTCTACAAAAACATTGTGATTATCTTTGTGCATGTGCAAGAGAAAATAAATGCATTTTTGCTTCATGACTCATATTGTTGTTAGTGTGCCTCAAATAATACTGTTTTCAAATCATGTCAACCAAAGACAAAAAAAAAATTGCTACCTAGAGTTTTATTTTTGTGAATGATGTGTATAAAAAATTTCTAATTTTTATCTACATGTCATGTTCAATTTACTGCAATGTTTAATCATTTTCATCCCAAATTATGTTATTCTAAATACATCCTAAATATAATATGAATAAAAATGAATTCTTCTATAATTTTGACTTTCTTTCTTTTAGATATCTTGCTAGCAAACAGGCTGACAGAGTCAAAAACATAAACCTCCTTCCAACTTTGTTGGTTGAGGTAATAAATTCACTTTTTCCCACCTCTCTCTTGTTATACTAAACATTTGGACTTTTTTGCTATGCTAAAAATTTTAGCCCTTCCCAACACAAGCCCTTCTCTAGGGAGTCTTTTCTTTTAAGCATTGGACATGAAAAAATTTAGAGATAAAAAAAAACACAGCAAAAAAACTTGTATTTTGCATGAAGTGTGTATATTTTTACTATGAAATATTTTATTGATGTTTGCTGAAATCTTCACTGTCTGCCCACACTTACATACTCGTGTGTGTATATATAAATATATATATATATATATATATATATATATAAATTTGTCTTGAAGTATATCCTATTATTTTTGTGTACGTATGTGTGTGTTATATATATATATACATACAAATTTTTCTTTAAATATATCCTATTCTTTTTGAGTGTGTGTGTATATATATATATATATATATATATATATATATATATATATGTATATGTTGTAAAAAGAAGAAAACGGAAAGAAAAATACATATAAATGGATGAGAAAAATTTATTACTAAATAATATTTTAGGTCCACAGATGAATTTTGATGACATTATCTAAGATATGAAATTATGAATTTAAAATAATGGTTTCGATGATACAGAAAAATTTTTGAAAAAGATTAAATGTAAATTTTTAAAACTTTGGAGAAACGCAGCATCTATAAAATGTCAGTTTACATTAAAATTTTCGTAATTTCATATATTAAATAATTTTGTTAAAATGCACCGGTGGACCTAAAAGAATATTTAGTAATAAATTTTTTCTCGTCCATTTGTATGTATTTTTCTTTCTGTTTTCTTCTTTTAACAACATATCTCTTTGATTAAACTTCACATCTTACTCAAATATATATATGTATATATAGTCATCCACAGACAGATCTGTTTCGTTCTATCAGAACTCTTCAGTGTGGCTAGACAGGCTAGATTCTCGAAGCTGGGATCGAAACCCGGTTGACTCAAACGCCAATCCAAGATTCTACCACTGAGCCATGAGGAAACCAGCGCAAGTGAAGGATATTTAAATGGTTATGTATCACAATTGTTTTTGTTTACATATATCCACTTAATGGCTACTGAGAGCTTGATTCATATGAAGAGCCTTGCATTACACTAATGGCAACACATTTACTTCCCTCGCTAGAGAGCTCAACCCTACAAGGGTAGGGGAGCATATATATATATATATATATATATATATATATTTGTCTAGAAAGTCTATTATCTTTTTTTTTGTGTGTGTGTGTGTATATATATATATATATATATATATAAAGGAAGTGTATGATGTGACATTTACTGTAATAAGGAAATAGATTCAATCAACTGAGGTCAAATCCTAGATATGACTTGGTGACTTTTTGAATTAATGCCCTTTGTGAAAGGCATAAATCCTCCTCTTTTTCCCTTAGTTATGGTTAAACAGTAGGGCAGACTAAAGCTCTTTGCCTAACCTGCCCTCCAATTTGCTAAGGAGGAAAAAAACTCTGAATACAAAACCTGAGGAGTGTTGTTCAGAGAATATGTGGCACATTGGTGCACCATTCTTCTATTATCATCTTATCCAATAACCCAGTTGGCTGGGGCTGTAGAATACACTAACTGCATCTCTGCAGAGGGGCAAGCCTTCTCCCACTCAATGAGTAGCATGGATATGATATTAAATAACATACACTGGTTAATATGCCATAAAACCCAACCAAACCAAACTCATCCAAAAAATGCAGCTGGTCCTCAAAAAGTTTTCACACCTATAAACAAATCATCTGGGTATATAATCTAACGGTTCAAATCTTTAAATGAACTGTTTGTTTTAGTTTGGTTTTATGGCATATCAACCATTTTAGGATATTTAATGTCAAATCCTCTTCATACATGTATAAAATGTAAAAGTTGGTGACTGTAGTTGAGGACAACCTGAAGGCTCCCTTTTCATTAGCTACTACTTTCTCTGCTCCACTTTTCTTTTGATCAGTACTTTATAATTCTGAGTGTTATACAAGGTGGCATCAAGTACCATTTTTTTTTTGAGTCTTTTGTTTGACTCAACCTGGGATTGAACCCTGATCTCCCAGGCCATTGGCAAATACTCTACTCACTTGGCCAATGATTTGGTTTGGTTGGATTTTATAGCATATCAACTATATTAGGTTATTTAATGGCAAATCCTCTTTATACATGTATATTAAATGTATAGGATTTGATTTAGTTGGGTTGTATAGCTTATCAATCTTTGTAGGTTATTTAATGGCAAATCCTCTTTATAAATATATATTAAATACGTATGATTTGTAAACACATTTAAAAAAAAATGTTTTTAAATGAGCCTAAGTTCATTTCTTTGTTCACAGTTAAATGGATCCAATTACTGCTGCGTATCACCAACACCTCATTTAAACATCAGTTATTTTCTTATACACATTTAAATGATCAAACAATTCTATTTAGTATACGTCATTTGTTTGCTCACAGCTTAAATGTCAAACAGTTTTATTTAACCCATAGATAGGACTCTTTCAGGTGCTACCATCCCAGGCCAGAGTGAACCTGGGAGCAATGGCAATGAAGGGGTACTCTGCATTTCCCAAAGCTCCAGCAGCATTACTGGAGCCTCACCATCAAATTGTTTAGTGTCATATCCAGGACACTTGTTGGAGAGAGGGTCTTACCTCTGTGCAAGGATGTGGCTGGTATATTCTACAGCCCCAGCCTACTGGGCTGAATTGAACTGTTGGACCCTCATACATTGTGCAAAATAGGAGCGCTGCTATATGTATATATAAGTTGTATTTTCGTTAATATTGAACATTTTAATTTAATGATAATATTCATTAAATATAAATAAAAGTTAGTTTTTCTTTTCTTGATAAATGGCCAAATGATTAAAAGTAGAGCTATCAAATTTGGCATACATAATAGGCGCAGGGGGCGGTTAATACAAAAAATATTTTCCTTCTTTGAGGTTGGGTGTATAGGAGCTGGCTCTAACAATGTGCAGTCATTTTTCATAGATGTAACTTTAAAAAAAAGGGATTTGTAATCCAAGTCTTGATAGCATATACATGTACATCAGCTAGTGTGTATGGTATATATATCCAAGTTAGAATAGTGTAGACATTGTTAATGGTACTTGCTGATTATCAGTTTCTTGCCTATGTAGATCATTGGACTTGGTCCAATGATTCACGTAGGCGAGAAACTGTCAATCAACAAGTGCTGTTGATTGTGTCTACACTATCCTAACTTATATATATATATATATTCTCTTTTGCTTTTTATTTTTGAATATAACAAACTATATTATTAATATTTATTTTACACATATATATTTTCAAATGAATTAGTCTGCAAATAAATTTGAATGTGGTAAAAGCAGGACGACCAGCTCGAACATACATACAGCAGCTATGTGAGGATACGGGATGTAGCCCTGAAGACCTGCCAGAGGCTATGAACGATAAGGAGAAGTGGCGAGAGAGGGTCAGGGATATCCGTAATAGCAGCACGACATAATGATGATGATGATGCTCTACATGTGTTTTGGACTTTGTGGTCCTTTTCAAGAGAGTAATCAAGTGTTTCTTTTGATTAGGGTGTGATTCTTTTTAATTCAAATTTATTCATTTTATTTTATTTTATTATTTTTTTAATTTTAATTTTTTATGAACATATTAACAAGTATATGCTTCATGTGTTTGTGTGTGTTTACATTCACATGGATGCATGTACATCTGGATATACATTCATGTATGCAAATATATATACACACACAAACACATAAAGTATGTACTTGTTAATACATACATGAAAAAATGATAGAAATAGATAAAATAAATAAATAATTAAAAAGAATCACATCCCAATCAAAATAAACACGTTATTAGTAACTTAAAAAGCACCATGAAGTCCGAAACAAATGTAGATCATACTTATATGAAATAAAACCTGAAAGTACCATGTTCAAATTCATTTGTGAACCCATTCATTTTAAAATATTTACTTTTCTCCCATTGGGCAAAATATATATATATATATATATATAATTTGAGAAGTACTCTACCTTGACCGGAGTAAATGAATGATACCCTAAGGCACATTTTTTGATTAACAAAAATGTATTCTACAAAAATCTTGGGAAGATTTTCTTCCTTTGCATTCATGCTTTTGGAGAAACGTATTGAATTGACACTTTGAAATCACTATTCTAAAAGAAAGTTATCTAAAATGGTCACAAATAATTAACAATGTATGAATTTAAAAAAACTCCAACTTAACAATATTGTGTATTTAGGCAGTAAGCTTTTGTTTCATACAATTTTGAGTAAAGATGATAGACAAAATAAAAGATATTATCTTTCATCTAATTGAATATGATGACTATGTTCTATAGAATAAAATATAATTGAGAGAGTTCATCTACCAGGATTTTGAAAATATACTTAAACATTTCATATGCATTCATTATATGATTTTAGAATTTGTTTCCTAGATGAATTAGACTCTCTTTTTTCTGTTTCCTGGATTAATTAACATTTCCATGATTGCTAAATCCAGTTTTATTTACTTTCTGTATGAATGAAATCTTGCTGATTTATTTCCTAAAAGTTCTGGTATATTTCCTCCCACCTGGTGGGTTGGGTTGTACTCCTATGGATATCTATTTTTTTTTATTTCTGGACAAATGAGATATTCCTAATCAATTTTAAGCTAAAATATGAGCACTTGTGCTATGTCTTCCAAACTAACAAATAGCATTAAAACATATCTTGAGATGTGAGGAGTTCACAGGTTTCATCAAAATTTACTCATTAGACTAGGAGTACATTAGTACAAAGACAATTTCATATATATATATATATATATATATATATATATATATATATATATATATATATATATTGTGTGTGTGTGTATATATATATATATATATATATATATATATGCATTATGTATAACAATGAAGGGGTACTCCACATTCCCCAAATCTCCAAGACTAAAACCTCACCATCAGATGTTTTAGTGTCATATCTTGGACACTCATTGAGCAGGGTGACCCTTCTGCAGAGATATAGTTAGTGTATTCTACAGCCCCAGCTGACTGAGCAGAGGTATATTGGTATACATTATGTGTGTATATATATATATATATATATATATATACACACTCATAATGTATACTGATAATGAATGCACATATATATATATGGATTCATTGTGTGTGTGTGTGTGATGTATGATTTAGGCATATGTATATTATATTGTTGTGTGTATATATATATGTTGAAAGATAATGGATAATTGCACACACACACACACATATATATATGAAGGTTGATTAAAAACTTCTAATCTTCACTCAGAAGGAGTTAGAGAAACAAGACAGTTTTTTACTATTTTTCAATATAGTCCCTGTTGACATCAAAGCACTTGGTTCAATGATGCGCGAACATTGCAATCCAATTATGGAAAAAGATGGCATCCTGGTCCTCTAAAAACTCCTCCACAACACATATGACCTCATCATTGTTTCCAAAATGGCAGCCACATAGGTGAGGTTTGAGTTTATGAAACAGGAACAAGTCAGATAGAGCTGCCTGTTGAGTAAGAAGGATGGAGTAGCAATTCAAAACCACAGTTGGCTGCTTCAACTACTGAAACCTGAGCAGTATGAATAAGCATGTTATCCTGGAGCAAGATCACACCCGCCCTCAGCTTCCATCTGTGTTTTAACTTGATTGCTTCCTTCAATTTTCTTAATTCTGATGCATCAATAGTTTTTTCCTTTTTCCAGGTAGTCTATCATGATTACACCTTCAGAATTAAAAAAAAAAAAAAAAAAAAAAAGAAGCCATCACCTTGCCAACTGATGCTGCCCTCTTGAACTTCTTTGGGGTGAAGAACCAGTTTGCACTATTTGTTTTGAATGTTTGATTCAAATTCAATGTGGTTAACCCAGGTCTCATCTTTTGTTTCTAATCTATGGTGGAAATTCTTAGGATTAGCCTCGAAGCAAGTCAAAAGTGTCCAGGAAATGTGGCACACCTCTTACCTTTATCGGCCTCACTTGCACAGAAATTAAGACAGAAATCTGAATTAGTTTTTCTAATTTTATAAGAAATGCGCATGTGTGTGCTTCTTTCTGGGTGAGGCTTAGAACTTTTTGAACTACCCTTGTATATATATTATGTGTGTATAATATATGTATATATATTGTGTGTGTGTGTATATATATATATATATATATATATGTCCTGAAGAGTCACCTATGAACACATACAATTTAAGGGGGGAGGAGGAGAGGACATGAGTTAAAGGAGGTGGTCACAGTCAAAACCGAGAGGACAGCCATCATATATATGCATACACCCTGTCTAAAATTATAAACCAAATCACATAAACTTCACTAATTCAAATTTAGTTTGAAAAATTGTCTAATTTTAAATAATAAATTTAGCTGTCAAAATAAAGCCTGAGTTAAAATTTTAGGTTGTATCAATTTGTTTTATTGAAGTTATTTGATGTATTCTAAAAACTTGCATATAAAGTTAACAGACAACCAAATAATCATATTTTACTTTCATAAAAAGTTAATAAAATCCAAAAATTGATCAACCCTAATAAAAGAACAAATAACAAACACATAAGTCTTTGAATCCTTTTACATTCTAATATAGTGACCCTTCTTCTCAACAACAACCAGTAATCTATTATCCATTGATTTTGCTATTTTTTTTCTTACTTCAGCCGGTTTAATTTCATTGGTAGTTTTAAGTGCTAGCCATAAGTCTGCTTTACTGTTATATTGTTTGCCACCTTCATCTTCACAGTTGACCATGGATTTTCAATCAGATTCAGATTAGAACTTGATGGTACTATTTACCAACCCCTCCGCTCGGGCAGGATATGACACAAGGTCAATTTTTTAAGCGGAGTTTAACAGGTTTGAATTCAGAGTTTTCCTTCTCCTAGACTAGTTGCCTCACCAAGGCTGAAGAAACTAGTCCGTCCTACTATTTACCCATAGCTGGAGGGAGAATAAGGGGGTTCATACCTTTCCCAAGGGTATTTGCCCGAAAGTGAACGTAATAGCGCGACTGGAGTACGAACTCGCGTACTACGATTCCGCAGTGCATCGCTTTAACCATTACACCACGAGGACACCCCTAACTTGATGGTGACCATTCCATTATCTTCTTTCATGTAAAAATTTTGTGCTCAAATGGATATATGAGAAGAGGCATTGATATGCATGAATACACATTTCACTTTCAAATTGGGAGACTGGGATGTGTACCATTCAAAGAAAATCTAGTCCATAAAATTGCACTAGTTAGCACTGTTCAGTTTAACTTCATCATTGATTTGGAATAGTCCAGCAATTCCAGCCCATATCATCACACTACTACTTCTTTGTTGCCTTCTTTTAGCCAAAGGTATGTTTGAATTAGATAAAATCCATCCTTTGGTCCATCCATCAGATGTCATTCAAGATTTGTCTGAAAATTTCTTTAGAAAAGTCAATTTTCATATATTTCTTGAGCCCAGTTTTGATGTTTGAAAATATTTGTTTTAGTGAGAGGAGGTTGCCTATGAGATTTTTTTTACAGATCCCAATTCACAAAGTATTCTCCACATTTTGTCCTTCTTGACTCCCTCAATTCTAGTCTTTTCAAAGATCTGAGTGCTGGTCAAAAGTGGTTGTTTCACTATAACTTGCTTTAGTTTACGTTCAAGGAAGCAAATTCTTAAAGCCTTTTCCTTTGCTTCAAGTTCTCAACTTAGTCATATTTTCAACAGCCTTTTTTATCATTTGATGATCTCTGCAAAATTTCTTTGATATCGCCAAAGTGGACATTCCTTCAATCAATAACTTTGTTTTCTGTTTTTCAGTAGTTGTTAGATCCTTACCCTTTAACTGTGTTTGAACATATATTATGGACAAAAAAAAATTATTACATTTCAGAGTTCTTAAGCTAATATTATTTTAATCTGTATACTAACTTCAGTTAGTCCAGTTTTGTAAATTTTACATATCTCAAAAAGTAAGCATTAAAAATAGCTGTGAATTTACTTAAATATTTTTCTAAGGGTGTAATGGATGAGTTTAAATTTGACAAATATTGGTTCAGAACTTTTTGACTTATTGAGTTTTATTTGATTTGCATAATAAGTTCAGACAGGCTGTGTACACACACACACACACACACACATATATGCACAAAAATGAAAAAACACAAGATCTACAGAAGATGATTTTATTTATTGAATCATTTGCCAATGTTAAATGTTTGGTTATTTATTTTATTTTATTTTTTTTAGACCTTCTTCAGGGCATATGAGTTATTAAATGAAACAAAAAAGATGAGAAAGTTTTAAACATTCTATTTCCATTAATAGTATTCTGTTTCAAATTTGTGCGATGTAATTAGTGTTTGAAAATTTATTTAAAAAACAAATTCATATTAACATCAGTCTATCTTAATATTTACATTACTTAGTTCATATCTACCTATTTATCCAGCTTTATCAATATCAACCTGCTTCTTTCTATCTCTCATTGTCTGTTTGATCCAACTTTCTATTTATCTATGTAGAAATGATGAAGCCAAATTATTTTAAAGAAGAGATTTTTGTAACTTTTCAGCGCCAATCTGACCAAATAAAGAGACAAATTTAAAAAATTGTTTGAGTTAAATACTTTAATAAAGGAGATCATAAAATAACTGCTTTTTATATTATTCTGCTTACTATATAGAAGTAATATTGAATTTTTTTAATGAAGTATTGTGAATTATCATTGATTTTTAACTGGTATTTCTTTCATCTTAATTTTTGTTGCTTTTTATCAAAGCTCCCAGATCATCTTACCTAGTCGGCTGGGGCTGTAGAATACACCAACTGTGTCACTGCAGGGGTGTAAGACTCCACTGTTATGAGTGTCCTGATATGACATTAAACAGTCTGATGGTGAGGCTCCAGTTCTGGAGCTTTGGGGAATGTGGTGTACTCCTTCATTGCCATTGCTCCTAGGTTCACTCTGTCCTGGAGTTGCAGCACCTAAAAGGGTCCTATTTATGGGTCAAACAGAAATATTTTACATTTAAACTGTGTGCAAGCAAATGACTTATGAAAATTGATATGTAAAAAATAGAACTGTTTGATTATTTAACTGTATGTAAACAAATGATTTAATTGAATTGTTTGTGATACTTAGCAATATTTGGAATGTTTTAATTTTATTGACTTATGCTAAATTGAATTGTTAGAAATAGAACTGTTTGATCATTTAATTGTGTGTATCTAAAAAAGTATTTACAAATCATATATTTAATATATATGTATAAAGAGGATTTTGTATTAATTAACCAACAATGGTTACTATGCCATAAAACCAAACCAAACCAGATCATCATTCCACTGGTGTTGAATAATCAGCTTGCATCAGAAGTAAAGAATAAATCTAACTTCATTAAACATATATTCGCACATCTAGTGAAATGGTTATCATCGTAGGAAATGGAATTGGCAACCCAAATTCAAATTCTATAAAAGGCTGGTTGCATTTCACTTCACTCAAATGCCATTGGGAAAAATATGAATCCAATTTATTCTCCTCCAAGCTATGGATAAATAATAGGGAAAATTAGATTCTTTAACCTTTGTATGGCAACCAGTTTAGGAGAAGGAAAACTCTGAGTTCCAGCCAACTTTATTCTGCTTAAACATCAACTCTGTGTTGCATCTTGCTCATGGCAGAGGTCGGTTAAATACATACATTGTATTTTGAACTCCATATTAGAGCCAAGTTACTCATTTCAACTTTCAAACATATTAATTTTTGGCATAAAGGTTATTGTCATTGGAAATGGACCTGGTGACATGAGTTCAAATCCTGGACATGGCTGTTTGCATTTTACATAGTGCTAATACTCTTGGAAAGGGTATAAATCTAACTATATTTCCCTCAGCTCTGGGTAAACAGTAAGGCAGACTGACAACCAGTTTAGGGTGAAGGAAAACTCTGAATTAAAACCAGTTGTTTTCTGCTTACAAATTGACCTTGTGTCACATCCTGCTTTGGTAAATTAAAGTCTTACTGATCAGGTCATGAAGACCACAAGTTACTGAAGCTAACTGCATAATTTTGCTTTTATTTTCTCTTGAATCTTTCCAAATCAAGCATTATTTTTTAACATAATCACACTGGTAGTATTAGTAATATTATTATTTGAGTTTTATTTGGAAAGCATTTTCAGTTATTTTTGTTTTATTTCTTTCATATAAATTTTCATTGCTTCTTATCTTAGCTGCTAGATTGTCTTTCTATGATCATTGGTAAATAGCTTGGATAAAAAAAAAGAATAAAATTGTCAAATCCCAACGTTAAAAGTTTTCATATCAAGGCTTAAAACTGCAATTTTAAATTTATTATGGGCTTCTAATATTCATTTTTTTTCTTTCTTTTTCTCATTATTTGGAAAATCATAACCTTTTAGAATTTTCAATATCATTTCACTCAAAAAAATTGATTGATATGATTTTAAGTTTATATAGCTAATTAGGACTATGGAACTGGATCAGAATAAGAAAAAAATGTGCTATTAGAATGTTTGTTTTATTGAATAGTACCATTTGAATAAGTTATATTAGTATATACAGTCAACAAGGAAATTATTCATACACTCATCAATTTTGAATATTCTTATCTATTTCTCATAATATAATGCCTGTATGATGCCATGTTTTTTATATGTTAATAAGCACAAAAAAGGAGTATAAAACTCAGTTTTCAGAATAATAAGTTAAATACAACAAATTTGACTGGCAAAATTATTCATACAGTGGAAAATATCATTTTAAATTTGTTGATTTGTGTAAGTAGTAGAATATTTGTGATAATTCCAGTAAAGAACATCATGTAGTGCATAGAACGTCACCATTGTTATTCATACAAGGATTGTTCAAAAAGTTTCCAGACTTTTTATTGTATGGGCACTTTTTATTGATAGTACACTCATGAAACTCTAGTCCACTTCGAAGTAATCTCCTCTGGCTGCAATGCACTTGTTGTACCATTCCAACAACTTCTGGAAGGCCCCATGGAAGTCCTCTTGTGTGAGCATGTCAATGACCTTCATCACAGCCTCTTTCATCTCCTCAATTGTCTCATAACAACAGCCTCTAAGTTTTTCCTTGAGCTTAGGGAATAAGCAAAAATCACAGGGAGCAAGGTCTAGACTATAGGGAGGGTGAGAAACTGTCTTGATGCCCATCTTGGTCAAATAGTTTGTGACAAGGATGGAGTTGTGGACTGGTGCATTGTCCTGGTGGAAATGCCTCTGACCTGATTTGAAGAGTGCTGGCCTCTTCCGACGGAATTTCTTCCTGAACTCCCTTAAAACCTCAACATAGTATTCCTTGTTGACTATCTGTCCAGTGGGAACCCAGTGCATGTAAATCATGCCAGTGCTGTCAAAAAAAGGGATCATCAAAAGTTTGTGGGTGGATTTGCTCTGTCTGGCCTTCTTGGGTCTGGGAGAACCAGCATGCTTCCATTGGTAACTCTATCTCTTGGTCTCTGGGTCATAGCAGTAGATCCAGCTTTCATTGCAGGTCACCTGAGCATCAAGAACTGCGGGATCTGAATTGATCAGCTCGAACATTTCTCTGCTGTCATGACAACGTCTTTCTTTCTGATCTTCTCTGAGCACCCTTGGGACAAACTCTGCGCAAATCTTCCGCATCTTCAGTTCCTTGCGAATAATTGTGTGTACAGTTCCCACACTGACATCAAACTGTGCACTTATTGTCTCTATAGACACACGACAGTCCTT